>JBAMYA010000021.1:10701163-10711905 GCA_037176975.1 Arrhamphus sclerolepis | reverse complement strand
TGCAAAAAATATATATATATATATGTGTGTGTGTGTGTGTGTGTGTGTGTGTGTGCGCGTGTGTGTATGTATATGTGTTTATGTATAATGTGTATATATCTCAGTACTGTCAGTTAAACGCGTCATTAACGCAAACCCATTTTAACAACGTCAATTTTTTTTATCACGAGATTAACGTTCTTTTTGGCCTGCCAAGCTGTATGTTTTTTTTTTCTTCCTATGCTGTTTTCACATGCAGCTAGTAACGTTAGAAAAACTACAACACCACACTGGATCTAGCTTGAGCAGAAACAAAACAATAGGCATGCTGTTAATTTTCGAATGCTATACGCCAACATTAAGGAGCACACAGTAAAATGTAGTATGTAAACGTAACTATTTAGCAAAACCTGCAACATCAGTACCTTCTGAAAGGTTGTTTTCAGTGTCTTGGCATGTTGTGCAAAAGAAGCTTCACTGTTGTATGAAAACGTCAACAGGCTTGTCTGTTTGAGTAGCTGGCTCAAAGCAAAAAAAGTAGTAGGCTTAGCTTTTATTGATAAATGCTGAAAAAGAAAGTATTGAGCCGCCAATGGTTTAACTGTGTCCTAGTTTACCTGATGTGCACTTTATGATTTTGAAGCAAGTCAATCCACTGCCATGTTGAGGAAAAAATAATGGGACAAAAAAAAATCAGGGGACGTTTCGAAAAGATAGAAATGTGTGATTACATGTGATTAATTATGAATTAACTATGGCATTAATGTCATTGATCATGATTAAATATTGTAATTGTTTGACAACACTATTTATCTCTCTCTCTCTCTCTCTCTCTCTCTCTCTCTGTATCTCTCTCTCACACACACACACACACATACACAAAAGGACTTGAGCTACTGTAAAGTCCTGCAGAAACAAAATGAGTTTGTGGAAGAGGTCTGTAAGTATAAATGACTCATTCTAATGTCATGAAAACACAATTTCATTTTTTTTTGTGCAGATTCTTTGCAAATTAAAATTATAGCTATTAAAACCACACTTTTATTCCCCCCAAAACACTTGATAAGTGTCAGAGAAATGCCACAATCTACTATAAAATATGCCTTCTTACAACATCTACAACCTTCCTGAAAAACCAGTTCCTACCAATGTTTCAGGTTAATGTCTATTCTGTTGAACGACCATCCATGCTTACATTTACAGATTTCTCAGTAAAACTGTATAAATAAAAAAATAGAATAAACTAAGCTTTGTATGGTTTAGCTGTATAACAAAGCAAAATATGTAGTTTTGATTCATTAACTAAGCAAAATAAAGCCTGAAAAGCCAATTTAATATATGTTTTTCATTTTGTATTTAGATATTGTTGTTGTTGTGCATCATAATTGCAATTTAGCCTAGAATTACAGAAAAGTCACATGACCCAGTTTTAATTTTAATTTTTTTGATGTTTGTCCCTGACTACAGAATAAATCATACTCTGCAACAAAAGAGAAGTCAATGTTAAAAACAAAACAACAACGAGTCTTGTACCAACCGCTGTCTGTGCAGTGATGTGAGTGCAGCCCACCACTTTAGCTCCAGCCAGAGGTTTCTCCCCACCTGCTCTTTTTCTCATAATCATCAGTGCCGGCATTTCTGAATATTTCAGAAGATACATGAGAGAAGAGGAGGACAGAAACACATGAAGATAAAATATTCTATCTATATTAACTGAATTCTTTTCTTTCAATTTTCATCAATTTGACAAGTCTTCAAGGGAAGACTTGCCAAATTGATGCTACATCAGTAAGGTTCGTTTTGTCATCAGGTCTAAAGGTACAGACTCTTTGGACTGAGCACCTATTGGTCATACCTTGCTGTGCAATCTCTATTTCCCTGCGCCCAAATTTAGCCTGTTTGATGTCCTTGATGCAGAAGTCAGAAAAGCCTTTGGAGTTCTTCTGCTGTACGCTTCTGGGAGATGATTCATCCTCGATGGTGTCGCTACCCACTGCATCACAGAAATAAAGACAAATGGATGAACACAATCAACTGACTCAATAATACTGTTGGAAGAAGAACACTTTCAAAATTTGTGCATTTTTGTAACTATTGGTCTGTACCTTAGAAAAAACAATAATGGTACTATTGACTTTGTGTGGTGGTGCAAAAATGATGGTGGTGACACTGACTTTTATTCTTCATTCTCTATACGCAACATAAGAAGCCATAAACCATGAGGTGTTCAACAGTAAAATATATCCTGCCACCACATTTAGTAGTTAGAAGATTAACTAATGTGATGTGCCTGCAGCCTCGTCTCCTTCTGTGTCTGAACTCTCTCTCTCACTCTTTCCCAGTCTCCTGTAATTGCATATTCAGTCCAGGTATGAGTCCATCTGGCCTTCTATCCTCCTCATCTACACTGCTACCTTCTCTGACTTCCACTCTTAACTTGATGTCAGACTGTAGATGTAGCAGGAATTAGACTCAGCCCAGGCTCCTGTAGGATTTCAAATGTCATCCTCCAGTCCTTATCTAATCTGTTTCTCCATGCCCACCAGGTCCCACTGACTCAACTCAGCAATTATCTGCCTCAACTCTCTGGACTAACATATGAGGCTCTATTTAGATACCATCTTGCCACAAGATCCAAACAAAACTTTTTGTTGGCATTTCCCTTTGCACAGAGCTTTATTAATGTGCATCGCATGTATTAGATTTAACATAAAAAGGCTAATAAACTTTATGTGATGCATATTTGTCAGTCAAATGTAAAATGCCAATAAACCCAATGTGTCTCAAATACATAATGACAGATTTATGTATTCACCATTAATAAATCTAATTTGCTTCAAATACTTAAGAACCAGTGTATGATTCCAATTAGGTTCATAGCCTGTTTATTTTAAATATATGTAAACCAAATTGTATCTGCATATTGAATTACTGTACATAAATCTTAACATTAGGTCAGAAATGTTTCTTTGAGTGATGGCCATTTCAAAGACCATTGAAGTGCATTTACCTTACAAAAATAATATGTTTACATTAATTATTATCCTCACTGAAACTTGTTAACTAATTAAAAGAGCATTTCTGTGATGTACGTGGTACTTCTCTGATGCTTTTACCTTACACAGAAGTGAGTCTTCTGTTTCTCTGTGAGTACAGGTCAAGACTTGACAAAGGCTGTTGGCACAAACTCCAAAAAAAAAAAAAAGGCCAAATCTTTAAAAGACTTTCTTTTTTAGCTAAGGCTCAGCAGAGGGAGGAAGTGCAGTGGTAGTTCTCATCAGGACATGTGATCAAACCAAACAGTTTGTGTGTTTATATGTTATTTAACCTGAACTGAAGCTCTCTGAGGATGACTGTGAGATGGACCGAGACAGAGAGCAAACAGCAGACTTTGTAGCGTGTTTGTTGAATTCTCGTTTCTGGTCATTCAACTGTATTTGCTGAGGAAAAAAGAAAAGAAAAGAAAAGACAGCAGCTGTTGAAAAACAAATAGGTCAGAAGAGAGAAGTACCAAAGATACCACAAACTTAAAGTGACTTCAACTTTAAGAATCAGCGTGGTTACAAAGCGACATCATCCTGTCAGTGTCTCACACATTCTGCTAAAATCTCCAGCTTTCTCTGCTTAGACGCACCTACAAGCTGACATCACCTCCAAAAATTTAAATCTGGGTCAAGTTTGCATGTGGAGTGATACTTTTAATGACATATCACACAGATATAGAAATACAAAGTTAGACTTTCATGACAAAAGAAAGAAAAAATAAAATATGACAAAGTGTTCTTGATGAAATATCAGTGAAATAACAAAATTACCTGTTGTGTAAAACCATGTCGCCAGAATACCAGATGCTCACTGACTGAAGCAAATGAATTTTTCTTGCACCTGCAGAGATGCTCTAAAAGGCAAAACAACTTCTTTTTTTTTTGTCAGCTCAGGATTCTGTCTTTCCTCTGGTAATCAGAAATGTGCTGTCTTTGCATTGCCTTTCCCTCCATATATCTGCACACTTTCAGCTCGTCTTTGTACGCGTTATTCACCAGGCCGTCATTGTTGTGTCTGAGACGTTTTCTTGCTTTTGTGTTGCCCCAGTGGCGGATTATCTTGTTCCTTGTTTTTTTTTTGTTGTTTTTTTTTCCTGAGAAGTCTTTGTTATTTTCCTAGTTTGGCTTCGGGACTGTGGTTTCATACTTTGCATTGCCTTCTTCTTGCCTGAACCACTGGCTGCCTCTCAGCTATTTTAATAATCTTTTGGATTTAGATTATATTCCATTCAGTCTTATTCATGTGGCACCTTTCAAACATAAGTGCAACTCAAAGTGCTTTACAGAATATGAAAAAAAACATAAAATAGCAACAAATATAATCCATCTGTTGTTTGCATCTGAGTCCCCCTTTGGTGATATTATTTTCCCATTATTGATTTCAACAGCTATTCAATACAGTGGGCACCTTTTCAAAAACAAATGCATAAATATACATCCTGTACCATCAGGCCAAAAGTAATTCTGCAGAAAGAGCCAGTACAAACACAAAGCATTTGGCAACAGAAAGAAACACAATCATAATAATCAGGGAAAACTTTTAAAATATTTAAAAACTATTGACATTTGCTATTCTGCTGTTGGCAGTAGAACTTGGTTCACAAGCAGATGTGAACTCTGGACATTTGCGTCTGGTCTAAATTGAAGTGAAGTAACCTCCTGTGACAGATTTTTGGATGTGCACAGAAGCTTGAGGTTGTTTTTTTTTCTTCTTTTTTTTTTCCTTTTTTGAGCAGCTGCTTAATCTTTAGCACAGAAAGGCATTAAGCTGCAACTTGAAGCAGTCTGAAAATTAACTTAAAGATCTCTAACAGAAAGCGTTTAAAGCCAAGCCACCTAACCTGAATACAGTGCAAATGAATCTGATAATTATTGTGAGTCATATTATAGGAAAAAAAAATGTCTTAATTGGAAACATTTTCACTAATTGCAGAAATTACTCACTCAACCTTTACCGTTCTTCTTAGACTTTGTAAAAGCCTAATAATCTAATCTAACAATGTTACACCTCCCTTGTATCTACTCCACATGAATTCCTCTAGCAACAGATAAAAAGAAACAAAGTAAGATACCTTTATACAAATGGACTGTACTGTCTCCTGGTCCTCAATTTTAGGCATTTTCACTAAATTGTAGGCTTTCTTCATGCTTGCAGAGCGCTCCAAACGTGACACTAAAACCCACAGAGCTGATGCTGTTTAAATGTTCACAGGGTGACACTCCACGCCCACGCTTAACAGGTGACAGAAGACAGTGTGTATAAATAATGGAGTCTTTGTGAGGCCTACAGATGAGGATTCTCAGAAATACAGAAAGGAGAAACTTCAAAATGGAGACAGAGTTGAGGTCAGGACGAGGTTTAATTAGGCCATACTTGAATGAGATTATGATCAGCAAAGTGTACTTTGCTCTCAGGCTATTTATTAAAAAGACAGCAGAGAGATGTACAGACATTCACGAAATAATGTGTTAGTGGGACGGCAAAAAGGGCCATAAAAGAACCGGCCAAGTGGAAAAAACATGAGCCTCAGCTGCATTAGGGAACACAGAGTTCAGCTCAGTCAGGAGACCTTAAACTCAGTGTTTTCTGTCTACTAAATCATTTCAGCAGCTACGCAGTGTTACTGAAAGTCGCTATCGGGGCACTTCACTAATTCTGGGGAAGTAATTAAGGCAGAAACATTTTTGTAATGTTTTTGAAACTCATTTTCTCCTTAACTCATTACAACATTAAAATATAATTCTGAGAGCACACTCCAATAACTTCGCATCACAATGCTAACGAACAAGACTCCAAAAATAAATCCAAAACAATACAAACAAAATGATGTGTTCATTATTCACTATCATGATCCACCTGTAGAAATGTGCTGTGGTGCATTTGATTGTAAATGTGAACTCGGAAGTTTTGATTTTATCTTTTCTCAGAAAGGTTCCACTAAACAAAAACATCTCTCTTGTTTTACTTTTGATTAAAGCATTAGACCTCAGCACTTTGTTAGCTTATGTTTTTCAGTATCTTTCACATCTTTGTATTTGAGTTTTAAGAGCTATTTATTAATAACAGAAAAGATACAAAGCAAAGTAGGGAGTTTTAGAGTTTTGAATGAACACATCTGAGGTACGCTGGATGCAGCATTGATGCTTTAAGTCGAAGAACAAGCTGCAGAAGTCCAGTAATTCTTCTGTTACCCCATACACACATACACTTTTAACTGTGCAGACATAAATGCAGTCACTGATGAGACATTGACTAGATTCAACTTGAAACTTGTGCTCCTCAACACCACTTGCAACTTGAAGGTGTATAATCAGTCCTTTCCTGTCAGAAAGAAACATCGTCATGTGGTCAAACATTTTTAGAGACCAGCTACTTGCAACTAAGATCATTAACAGATGAAGTGGTTGCAGATTTATGCTTTCTGTGGTGTCCTGTTGTAAGGATCATTATACTCACTATAATGCTGTCATCTATGCAGGCCTCACCACCAGTGTCTTTGCTTACCATGTTGGCTTTCAGGGCCTCTGTGATCATCTCCCTTGTCCCAGCTTCAGAAGCCTCTGGCCTGTCTTGGCTTCGACTCTGATTTGATCGCCTTTGTTCTGCTGCTTTCAGCATCTGCAGCAAGTCTGTGCTGAATTTCACCATCCTGTCATTGGTGTTTTCCTGTGTGGCAGCAGAATCCTTCTCTCCTGCCTCATCATTCACCTCAGCTCCATCTTCCACTCTTGGCTCTGAATACTGCCCTCTGCTCTCCGCTGCCTTCAGTAACTGCAGTGGATCTGTGGTGCCCTTGTTGCCGGTAACAGAAGCATTCTCCCCTGTCTCCTCCTGCACCTTGGCTTCATCTTCCAAGCATGGCTCTGGATACTCGTCAGGTAGAGCCAGGTCCTCCCAGGAGTCTCTTCTCTGGTTCTTTTCCTCTCCCATTACCACTCCAGCAGCCTTTAATGAGGTGAATTAGATTGCTGTGCAGGTATATCTGTCCTCTGTCCTCTACCCACATACAGGTGATGTTTCCTCTCCCAAGGTATGTGTTCACTCCAAACAGCAGCAGCGCTTCAGTTACTTTGACTAAATGTAAAGCAGATCGTTTGCCCTGGACGTCGTGTAGTCAGGGTAAGTACCGATGTCAATCCTGTTTTTTGGCACAAAGAGAAATGTAACTTGGAAAGATATGATTGTATCTCAACTCCAGCAAAAACATTTATGGTCAATGGACTTGTTGACTAACTTCTTATTTTTGTGTTGTCATTGACAACAAAGGGTTGCATTCTAAACAAAGAGGCGTTATGACTTGTTTACATTAAACCCTTAACCGCAAGTGAGGACAGAAGATGGGAAGTCTGGAATGTTCCACAAACTACAATATCTGACGCACTAGAAAGAAGAAACAACGCCACATTTATGAGTTTAATGCAGTTATTTAGTTAAAACATTATCCATTAAACATGTGGCCCTGCGATGGACTGGCGATCTGTATATATAATATATGTTGGTAAAGCCCCTTTTTCTTTTTTTTTCTTCTGATTTGAGTCTGACAGATTTGCTGGCTAAAGGAAAGAAAAACAAAGGGAAAGAAAATGCTGCTTAAGTTTCTTTAACTGTAAGATTGTTCATTTTTTGGGGGTGTAAAGTGTGTGAAAGGTCACCAGGTACACAGAAAAAGAAAAAAAATCATTCACGTACACATGCTAAATGTTTAACAAATGCATGTTGCAACAATGCAAAGCAGACAGTTAAAGTTTTCTGGTCTCCACTGCTCTCCTCTAACGGAAGAATATTAAGGCCACTGACAGGTATTAATATAAGTTTTACTCCACTAGAGGGCACAGCGGCTATGAAGCAGTTATTAATCATTTTAAAGGTTTTTTTAACATTGACCAAAGTGAGGGTCATGGAGTGTGTCAATCCCTCTTTTTTCTCCCATTATCTATGCAGAAGAAATAATATAAACAAAAACAGAAAGGTTACGACAAGAATACTGACAGCAAACAACATGTTGAGTGACTAAATTTTTATTTTCCAGAAAACATTCAGAAAGAGGACACACACATTTCGCACACGTTACAGATTACTCATTGAACACGGCAAGAGGAACTAACACTCACATGACACACATCAGTTTACAGCTGTTAATTCAGTTTGTACCTCTTCAGTCGGGTTAAAGACGCGATTTAATTCAGACGGATTTGATGAATTCTTCCAGTTTTACAGCTCATTGTTGTTTCCAGTGCATTTGAAATACAATATTGATAAAACTTTTCCCTTTTCTACAGTACATCACCTGCTTCTTGTAGTAGAATTACACTTTTACACCACATCCACAACCGTTTTAAACAACGAACCTCACAAGTTCACGTAGCAGGTGCAAAGAGGAAAAACATCCCATCAAATTAAAGATTCATATTTACAGTAAAATGCTAAATATCATACAGTGTCTGGTCTCTGTTGAAGTCCAAGAAATGAACATTGCAGTACAATAAAAAGCAGTTTCTCTGTCAGTGAAAGTAAAAGTTATTTCACTGTAAAATAAATCACGTTAGTGCAAAGCAAGAACACATCTAGTCTATTTCACAAATGCCTTCAATTTTGTGAGTGTTTATTTTAGATGCATCACACTGTTTTGGCTCCATCATATACACAAATCACATATTTTTTTTCCCCATTTTTTTTCATCGCGCTCGAATGTTCTTGTACTGACACAGAAGCAAGTGCTTGAAGGTGTTCTTGAAGGTGGTGTTACAGAGGGCGTAGCAGGCAGGGTTGACTGTGCTGTTGATGTAGCAGAGCCAGTAGCCGATGGTCCAGAGAGTGCTGGGAATGCAGCTGGAGCAGAAGGTGTTGATCAGAACCATCACGTTGTACGGCGTCCATGTGGCAACGAAAGCAACCAGAATGGCCATGATGGTGCGTGTCACTTTTCTTTCCCTGGAAGAATTGCCCTTCTTCTTCCACTTCGCCACAACACTCTCAGTCACAGCACGCTTTGTCACCTTGAAAGTGAAAGTAGACAAATGAGAAGATGTCTGTCTGTGTTTCATTTTTGGCAAAGATAATAAGTGTCTGTACCCAAGAGCAGCTTTTAGGTTCATCTGTCCGCATCTGAATTCTACTGTTTTGTTGTTTTGCTTTGTGACAGGAAATGGGGCAGAGAGAATGGCTGCTTAAACCACTGGACTACGCCCATTAGATATGAATTTTTAACTGAATGTTTTGCTTTAAGCTGTTGTTACATGCAAAAATTATGTGGGTCAGTGTCCTGACCTTCCAGCCATGTTGCACCACCTTGTTACATAGTAGGTCAGCCTGGATAGGTGCGGGAGAGGCGTTATTCAGTTCATGCAGTTCTTGTCAGTAGATGTTGCAATAATCATGCTAGTTTCTCATTACTGTATTTTTTTAAAGCCCATATTTAAGTTGAAGGTGAGAGTTTCCTCAAAACAGCTAAATTTGGAGTTGGGGGGGGGGGGGGTACTCACAAGCGAAGTTTACGAGTGTAAGAGCAGATGAGAGCCTCAATGGCAGTCAGTTCTGTTGTAGCAAATATTTCACTCATATAACTGAATGAGCCTTTGACAGTGTTCAGTCCAACTTAACCTTCCTCCTTCAGCAGTAAGCATAATTTTATTGTCAAACACTACATATAAACTATTCTATACAGCGACATCAAAGACGAGTTAGTGAAGAAGTTGCAGCTGGAAGACAGTCGCTTTAATTTACTTGGCAAAATAGTAAGAGAAGCGTTTTTTCCTTCTACATGGAAACTTGAAGCCACATATGACCTCTGCACAACCAAAACAGTGAGATGAAAGTCTTCGTTTCTTTTTGTCCGTGCCCTTCAGGGGACAGCACAGTGAATCGCGGCCTCCATCTAATCTCCATCCTCTACATCCTCTTCTCTAACTGCAACTAACTTCATGTTCTCTTTCACTGCATCCATCCTTCTAGGCCTCCTGGCTGAATGTTCCAACCGTCTACAAATATATCCACTATCCTTCCTTTGTACATGTCCAAACCATCTCACTCTGGCCTCCCCTTTCCTCCAAAACATCTAACAGACTGTACTCATTCCTGATCTAGTCCATCCTCATCACTCCCAAAGAAACCTCGACACAATGAGATGAAAGTAAACTAAAATATTCTTTCCAGCTGAGGAGATAAAGCGTACTTCACACTCGCTGCAGTTTAACTAGCCTGCACTTGAACTAGCACAAAGGTTTGTGGATTTTTTTCCCCTCATGTTAAATATCAGATCTAATTTGATTTGAAGAAAGATTTGATTACTTTTAGGAAGTGTCGTCTAGCTCTCGCAATCTCCTGCCCATACTATCGGAAAAAACCCAGCTGAAGTAACTTTGAACTCTGCCATACATCAAAAACGATTGACCCAGCTGACAGAGCTACGGTGGACATCACGGCACGGGCCATTTAGAGACTCGAGAAACAAATGACAGAGAAGAAAACGAGCAAGTGACCACAGATGAGACGAACAAGAGTAATGACCATCTGTAAAAGCATTTCAGTGAAATCTTTCTTTGTCTACTGTCAAGTCAATTAAATTGCAACATGAACATGCCACATGGATTAAATAATCCCTCTTCTATGGAGATAAATTAGGTCATTAATTGTGTTATTTAAAACAACAACAACAACAAAACAACCCAAAACACATATCAAGCAAGTAGGAAAGAGCTTCCTACTGGAGAAGTGCTGCA
>JBAMYA010000021.1:10683674-10698016 GCA_037176975.1 Arrhamphus sclerolepis | reverse complement strand
AGGTTTACTGCCATGCAGTAAACTATTTTTTTTTTGCCAAAAACGTTTACTGTCATGCAGTGAAAAAAAAGTGTCATGCCATGCAGTAAACTTTTTTTTATTTCAGGAAAAGCATTGTTTATGTCACCAATACATGACCAAACCATATCCTACATGTATTAGAACAGGATGGCTCAGAAGTAAATAGATGTAACTGCTACACTGACCTCCCTAAATAAAATATTAGGTGGATTATAAGACAAAAGAAAATTGACAAGAGAAACCCATGTGCAGGAACTTATCCCCACTGTCATTGACTGCCCTCTTAATTCTAAGTACACATAACAAAAATGAAATAAAATAAAATAAACTTTCATCTGAGAAACCTCTGTTTGGATTCAGTGTTATTCATACCTTTTCTAAACAATTAATTATGAATCACATGCTTAGAGCAGTTTCTTTTGTATTGCTCTTTGTAGTGGTCTGTGTTATTCATGTGAAACATTAGTTGCTTTGGGAGGCACACATACATCTTGATTTAAACATTTTCTTTGTTTTTGATTTATGTGGTCAGGTTTCACATTCCTGAAGAAACTGTATTCTCTACACAACTGTATTTTGCAACTATGACTGTATTCTGAAATCTGACAGTGTATTTTAAATTTATATGTGAATAAATGTGTAGGCTAATAACTATTTTGAAAATTGGAGAACAAAAAATGACAGTAATGAAAATCTATACACCTGAAATGCGGACAATAAAGTCAGATTTGTGAAAGTCAAAAACAGTGTCAAAGTCAAAGTCTAATCTAGGATTTATGTTATGATTATGTCTGTTGGTTGTTCACAAAAAAATAAACGTGTCAATAGCGTACAAACTCCGCCTGATAGAGGAGTGCCACTGGTGTATACCGGTGCTGTGAATGTGCGAACCATATATTTTTTTTCTTTCCTTTTTTTTTTTTTTTTTAACTTTTTAATGCTTGTTGCTCTGGTACGCATGCGCAATGCGTGCCAGAGGTACGCGTGAAGAACAGGAAGCTGCATTTTAAGAGCCTGTAACAGATGTTTCTGTTTAATTGACGCTTCCCGCGAGAGTGTTTCCTTCTAACGCAAACGAAATAAACGGATATCGCAAAAACAAGAGAGTAATCGTATTTGATTCGTTTACAAATAACTGAGGTTTTGACCGATTACGAGGTTAAGGGCGTGTTTGAGTCTCGAGTGTTGGAGACAGACTGCCCCCCACCTCCTCCTCCTCCTCTTCACTGGATGCTAGCTCGGTAGCCTTTGCATGTTGCTGCGCCCGTAGTTAAAGTTGTGCATCAGTCCGCGGTTATTTTCTATTTATTCGGAGGTCGGTAGAGACGAAGATGGGGTGTACTCTTAGCACAGACGATAAGGCTGCGCAGGAGCGGAGCAAGATGATCGACAGGAACCTACGAGACGACGGAGAGAAAGCCGCTCGGGAGGTGAAGCTGCTCCTACTCGGTAAGAAGAGAAAGATGGATGGATGGACGAACAGAGGAACCGGGGCTCGATACTGTTTTACTGTACAGGCTCTATACTACTCCCTGGTGCCTGTTACTAACTTTAAAAAAAAAAGGAAAAGAAAAGAGAAATACGTATTTTAAAAGACTCTTTGTGTGTGTTAAAGGGAAGTCTCGTCCAGTTCTGTTAGGTTGATGAAAAAAAGAAAAAGAAATCGGGGCCGAGCTGGAGACATTTTGGGTTTTTTTTAATGGCACCACAGCAGTGAGCCATGAAAAAAAAAGTTGGAAATGTTGCTGTTCTTATATTTTCCATCTCAACGAATCACAATAAAGAGTCAATGAAATGCAGTTTTTGATAGCCGCTGTGATTACCGTTTTATCCTCCACTAACTCCGTAAGCTAATTTAACTAAGATAATTAGCCGCTGAGCTAGTTCAGCGGTGCTAGCTCGGATTAGTTAGCTGGCAGAAAGCTCACAACCACAACCCAGCTGCTGTCTTTCATAGCAGCTCTTCTTTCTGCACTTATATTTATGTGCTGATATTGTAAGGTTTTATTGTTTAGCAGACTATATTCAGGAATGTAAGGGCAATTATAGCATCTGGGTTGCTGCCCACTTTACCTCAGTACGTACGTCAGGCCCGTTGACTGTATAGTCCACGGAGCCAGCAGTTGTTAAATACTGCATATTTGAAGTAAAAGACTTCCATACCAAGAAATCCTTGACGCCAGAGGAATGATAGTTAAAGGAGATAATGGCAGCCACGCAGCTAAACAAGTCTGAATACCTGTTAACTTCTTGTACGGATGAAGTGTTCCCTGTTTACAGCGAGTAAAGCGCCACACACTGAATCTTCGACTATCTAATATGATTGTAAACTTTTCACCCTTATTTTAAACCACCATTTAAAAAATGTTGTTACATAACCAAGTTTATTTAGAATGTGGCAGTTGGGCGCTGTATTGGGTTAGGTTTTTTTTTTTTTTTTTGGTTGTGGCCAAATTGTAGTTAAATACAGAAATTGGTATTGGTAAACCACAAGAGTTGCTGCTCAGCTTTATATCTCACTCTTGTATGTGATTTGTTTCAAGGTAAGCAGACACACCTCTTTCATAAGCTCATGTCCACCATTGGTGGTATCAGTATGGATAGAAGGGGTGGAGGTTGCTTAGCAGCCCAAACAGCCGGATGATGACAGAATGCCTCTTTGGCAACTTTACACACACAACAGAGATGGTTAACAAGATGCTCAACTTACAGTGTACAATTTGTTGTGATAAAGCTGCAGTGTTTTGTATCTCATGGTTAGTAACCTCGACTTGTGCAGATCTGTGGCCCCTTGCTTTTTTTTCTAATACATACTTTCTGAAACTGTATATTGTTAAAGTGTCAGTTTGTGAAAGTGTGTTGTATTGTAGATGATTTAAAATTCATGGTGCTATTTTTGTTTTCTTTCCCACAAGCACCTGCATCACATATAAGATTGGATTTATCTTCCTATCATAATTAAACATATGGGTGTATTTAATGTCCTCATTTGTGATGTTTAATATCTATTATACTTTGTGTGTTGCTTAGAGATACAGATATGTGCCCACTGCTGTTTGATGCGCTTTAGGGTTTTACACATAGGAGGTTTGCAGTAATCAGCAAATTACATGCTATTGCCTAGGCTGTTTTGAGTGGGAGGTTGCCTGATATTTGGACTGTGTGTGTGCTGCACAAATATGGCATTTTTGTAATTATGTATCATCATCTTTGTGATAGATAAAACTGCTCAAAGGAGATATACTGTAGAGACAGTGTTTATGATTTGCTTGAGGGAAAGCAGTGTTTATTATTGGGTATAGTGTGCAGCCAGTGTAGCCCTGTCCAATATCTTAGCACATTGACAAACATGAAACTTAACTTTTCTGATTCTTGCAGTAATTGGTTTCTGTTGTGCTCACCAAATGTAGCAGCTCAATGAGTTGAAATGTGTTATTTGCAAATTCAATTTAAGAGATGCTTTCAGTCATATCTCCTGGCGCATATGGCTGTTTATCCAATAGGACAATGAATTTATGAACATTGCTGCTCATCTGGGAGCTGAGATTCCCCGCAGAGGCAATATAATTAAAATGTTGTGTGCTCAGCTCAAAACACTCCTGAATCTCCGAGGGAGCTGCAGAGCTGGTTGTGGCAAGTGGATGCCAGTGCTGCACAACTGTATGGTTTCCCCCTGTTTATATGACTACAGTGGTTGCAAACCGATATTGTGCTTTGGTCAGATGTAACTCAAAAGCACCAAAAGAGATCTATCTGACCCCTTCGAGCCCAGCCAATCTGATTACAGCTTGTGTTTCTAACACTGGGAAATGTAATCTGTGTATAATCTCATTGACAGGAGGATCCAGTTGATTAATCCAATTGCTCTGAGATCTCATCAAACTGGGCTTTAGCTCCTGTTATCAGTGTTCTGTAATTATGTGACTGTGGATATGTTGCAGTCTAAAGTTAGGAAAAAATTAAAATGCATACTGGTATTTGGGGGATTTTATTTTTATGTATTTATTCAGATGAGAAAAAAACAGCAGTATCCATTAATGATGCTTTTTTGCATGCGTACTGCTGTTTGTTACCTTTCAGATTGAAAGCAAATATCAGGAGGTAAAAGAAATGGGTCATTACAAAAAAAGTAACTGTTTTGTAATTAATGGCATGTTTTTGTCTTTTTTTTTTATAAATGGTGTCATCACTGCATCAACTAATTCAATCTTCTGTCTTTCTTTTTCAGGAGCCGGCGAGTCGGGGAAAAGTACAATTGTAAAACAGATGAAGTGAGTCTGATGAGTAACACATTGAACAAATATCAAACACTATTCAAACACTTATTTTAAAATATATTTAGTTTTTATTGATTTATACATTACAAATTAATTGAGGTTGTTTGGGCACCTGGTTAGGATGCCTCCTGGGCACCTCCTGTAGGAGGAGGTTTGGCCATGTCCAACTGGTAGAAGACTACGAGGCACACTTGGGACTCGCTGGAGAGATTACATCTCCCAGCTGGATCTGCGAATGTCCTGGGGTCCTCCAAGAAGAGCTAAAGTTGTTGTCTGGGTAGAGGGAGGTCTGCACCCATCTGCTTAAGCTGTGATCTGAATTAAAAAAAAAAAAAAAAAGCGCTAGTGGATGGATGAAGCATGTCATTCTCTTTCTTCACTAGTTGATGCAATCGCGTAAGATCTTAATGAACTCTCCATCATCCTTTGGTCAAAATACAAGTGGATTCCAGTAGCACGCTTCACTTTTCATGTGTTAACCCCTCTGTTAATAAAAAAAACAAAAACAAAACAAAACAAAAAAAAACATTTCAGAGGTTGGATTTAGCCACTCATCTCCACCACAGCCCTTTTGTTTTCTGGGTGTGTTGTTTTTAAATATTGCATGGAAGTTGTATAGCTGTATGAACAAATGTAATGTTGGGGACAAATAATACCACCTGAAACATGTTACTTTTTGAGAGAACGTAAAGTGCCAATCCTGAGAAAACACACTGGCATGCACTGAGAAAAATAACTGACTGGCAATGTTACTATAAAACACTTAGATTTTACTTATCTGCAATTGAGTAAAAGGTTTTGCCCCATCTTTTTGGCACAGTCCCATCCCAACTTATGGGTTCAGTTGACATAGGTTGGTAGTAGAGCACAGATACTGTAGATATTCTAGAGTAGCATATCAGCTAGCCAACAAGTAATAGATGTGTCAAAAATTGCATCATAATTTCTTTGTAACATGTTGTCTTAGTAAAACCTAGTCTTTACTGTTAGTTCATTCTACTTTTTTTTTTCTTTTTCAGGAAACTACAAGAATTTTAACTTTTGCTTTCATAGTTGCTTACAAAGGTGATTTTGTAATGGCAGCCCCCAGTGCTGTGCTATTCATGTTGCATTCACTGACAAACACAAAATCAGATTTTCCATATTTTGAAACAAGAAATTTGAGTTCCGCATTGAGAAATGACACATTAGTCAAAGCACTAATGCACTATTATTACTTCATTTATATATATGTGTGTGTGTGTAAGTAGGCCAAAAAAAGTAAAGCAAAGGTATTTTAACTTCCTACTTCTGAGGTTCAGCAGAATTATTCTAAGTGGAACGTGAGTGAACATAAATATGGGGAAGCAGAACAATTCTGCTGTGACATACATTACCCTGAAAATCTGAACAGCTTAATGAATTAAACATTTTCAGATGTAGATGCCCCGAGACAAAACTGATAGCTTTTGTGCTGTGTAAGGGTTTTTTGAATTACTAGTCCCTTCAAACATCCAAGTTTATGCTTTCATATGCTGAAAGATTTAGTTATCTTGCAAACTATTATGTTTCCCTTTGAATTATAGATGAGAAAAAGTCCATTTGAATGATGTTAACATTTAAAAGCAACACCTGTCACAGCTTAGTTGGAAGTACATTTTGGATTTGGCATGAAGAATTTGATGCCATCAGCCAGTGCTGATTAATAATTTCAAATTGCTTTATTATACATAATAACCTATACTGAAATTTCATTTGTGTGTTCGTAATGTGCATCAGCTGACACTAATTTGACTATCACTGTTCACGATACTCACATTGACGTCAATCGGTCAAATCAGTGTAACTTTGGTGCCTGTTCCTCAGAAACGACAGCGTCTTGAGGAGAGGGAGAAAAAATTGTGTAACAGTGTAATTTACTGAAAGTGGTCTGAGTAATATTATGATTCTGTTTTTAATTGTTGCATTTTTCATAAAGAAATGTTATGAATGGCTAAAAATAATTTGGTTATTTTCTGGTGATTAGTAGATGAATTACAAAATCCTAATTTGTCTGTTACAGCATTTGCTTGATGTCTAAATAATTGTCTAAATGGTAAAGGTTTGACTTTTAAGGGAAGATAAAGTGACTGTGTTGTCATCACAATTTGCATTTGCTGCCATCAAGTGGCCAAGAATATTGGCCTCAGTATTTTGAAAAAAACCTTTCAATCTTTTATTTCATACATTTCACACCAGTGATTTTATGCAAATGCTTCTTTATTGTCCTATGTTTGCCTACCATAAACCTCAGTACAGTAGCTGTATGATTTCTATTTTTATCAAAGTACACACAAAACACACCAAATTTCAGGAACAAATCTATGGAAGAGCCCCTTTGAGATAATTTCTGATGTCCTTTTATGTCAGAATCATCCATGAAGCCGGTTATTCAGAGGAGGAGTGTAAGCAGTACAAGGCTGTGGTCTACAGCAACACCATCCAGTCCATCATTGCCATCATCAGAGCTATGGGACGCCTCAAGATTGACTTCGCTGATTCAGCCAGAGCAGTGAGTGCAGGAAAACAGATTTGACTTTTACACTGTTTCTGAGACATGTAGTATGGGTTACATTTATTGGCAGATGTGCACAGCTTAGTAAGTGCCTAGTGCTGACACTCTCATACCATGTAGTCTTTAAACGGTACTATTATGGGGTGTAATTGTTAAAAGGACTGAAATGGGCACACTAATATTTGTATTTATATATATTGTATTTATTATTCCCAAATAAGGTGTTTTGTAGGTGCCAGAAACCTTAATTAGATTTCATGACATTTTTGTTAGGATTAATACAAATTCCCAGCTATGAAAATTGTTAATGTTAAAGGACTGGTAAGTACTTGGACCTTTTTTTGTATAACTCATGAATTTAAGAACGGTTTTCCTAATTGAATTTCTCTTTAGGATGATGCTCGGCAACTGTTTGTTCTGGCCGGTTCTGCAGAAGAGGGCTTCATGACTGGTGAACTGGCTGGAGTGATTCAGCGACTGTGGAAGGATGGAGGCGTTCAGGCCTGCTTTAGTCGCTCCCGGGAGTACCAGCTGAATGACTCTGCAGCTTAGTGAGTAGGAGGCATTGACACACAGAGGATTATGTGAAGGACTGTTACTTGGCAGTATGACCTGCATTCTTAAATTGGATATTTTTTTTAATATGTTGACAATATTTTTCCTTGTTTCTCTTAAAGTTATCTTAATGACCTGGACAGGATATCCCACGCCTCTTATGTTCCCACCCAGCAGGATGTGTTGAGAACCAGGGTCAAAACTACTGGTATTGTGGAAACACACTTCACTTTCAAGGATCTCCACTTCAAGTAAGCAGAGCCCTCTTCTGGTCTGGAGTCAGACCTTACTAACGTTTGCCCAGAATAATAAATCGTATTGGGACAGAAAATGAGCTTCACTCTTTCCAATAAATTGTTTTATTGCTACACAATTTATCTTAGTTGAAGATGACCAGTATCTTGTGTTCAGTTTGTTTTCTTTCTTTTTTTTTTAAACTACTGTATAAAAGTCCTATGATTTTAGTTTTTGTTTAATCGCTGCATAATGAAAGGCAAAAACTATTTAAACGACCTAAAATATAACTACTTCTAGCAGTTGGTCACAAAGTCAAAATGTGTAGATTTGCATGATGAAGTTATTCAACAGCGTGTTTCTGTGATCTTAAGAATGTTTGATGTAGGTGGACAGAGGTCAGAGAGGAAGAAGTGGATTCACTGTTTCGAGGGTGTCACTGCCATCATCTTCTGTGTGGCTCTGAGCGACTACGACCTGGTGCTAGCTGAGGACGAGGAGATGGTAAGACCTGTCTGACTACGCTGCTCTGACACAACTGCAGCGACTGTGCTCCATTACCGTTGTGCATCTCTCCTCTCGTTCAGAATCGCATGCACGAGAGCATGAAGCTGTTTGACTCCATCTGCAACAACAAGTGGTTCACAGACACCTCGATCATCCTCTTCCTCAACAAGAAAGACCTGTTTGAGGAGAAGATCAAAAAGAGTCCTTTGACAATCTGCTACCCTGAATATGCAGGTCAGTAACAAGCAGATGCTTGGTGTAGCAGGTGTTTTGTACATGCAAACGTTGTATTTTGTATGCAGACGGTGCAGATAAACCAATGACCAAGAATATGTGGAGTTTTAAAGTGAAAGCACAAAATAATTTTGTAACGCTTTTTATTTTCCCTTCAATCTCAAGTATCTTCAGTTTATGGTCTTAAACATTTTAAAATACGGTTGCTATGTAAGCATTTACAAGTGCTGTTTTTGCTGATTGCTACTTCAGTCCGGTACATACTGGCTCACACATAGTTTTCAAAGACTGTTTTTAAACACTCAGACTGTCTTTTATTTTGTGGTCATTTCAAGGTGTGGCAGACATTGGTCAGTGCTGCCCTCTGTTGTTGAATTGTGTTAGCTGCCTTGTGTTGTTTAGTTGGGAGTCCTTAAGCATCAGACCCTGTGATTTCATTTTAGTTTAGGTTTCATTAAACATTTATACATGCATATATCTTTAAAATTACATGGAGAAGTTTAAATGTTTTCTTTTGACTTGAACATGGTCATAAGCATAATTCCTCAGGAGTTTTATATGCTGCATGTGTGATATTAAACACACGATAAAGCAGAAGTAACAAGTATATAATGTTGCTGGTGCTGATAAATAATAAAATGATAATAATAAAGTATGAATGAAATTCTTTGTAAAAAGATATTCTGCAGCCCTGTTTGATATAAACATTGAAAATGTTTATATCAAACATCTAGAGGTCTGTAGTGTCTTTCTTGACAGTACTGAAAAAATGTAACCAACATTATTCATTTTCTTCATGTAGACATAAAAATGCAATTACTGCTAAACAATAACTGGACACCTCCATATTTAATTGATGTCAGTTGAGAGTGGCAGTTTTAAAGATAAATGATAAATGTTCTACTTCAGGAACGGGGAATCTTGGAATTTAAGAAAAACTGAAGTTTGATGCTTAAGAGCAAAAATATCTAGAACTAGGACCAGATCAACAGGTACAAGTTGAAGGTTTGGGCCTGCTTACCTCAGGCCACGTTGTTTACATACATATATACACATGCGTATATGTTTGTATAAAGTATACATATATTTGTTGATAATAATTCTGTGTTCACAAATATGAAAACTACAGTTTTTTTTTGTAACGGTTTATAGTAATATATATATACTGTTCATACATCTGTTATGTCATTTCTTTTGAAGGTTCTAACACCTATGAGGAGGCTGCAGCTTACATTCAGTGCCAGTTTGAGGACTTGAACAAGAGAAAAGACACCAAGGAGATCTACACCCATTTCACGTGTGCCACTGACACCAAGAATGTGCAGTTTGTGTTTGATGCTGTCACTGACGTCATCATCAAGAACAACCTGAAGGACTGCGGCCTCTTCTAAAGGTACCATTTTAATGCAAAACAAAAACATACTTAGACACAAAAAAAGCGAGGTGGCTGTATGATTCTGCTTCGTCATGTTCTCTCTGGTCCATTTCCCCTTTTTTCTCTGCAGGTTGCTGGGTGATCTTCTCGCCAAGTGACGTTATTCAAGTGGAGTCTGATTGGAGGAATCTTTAGTGGCCCTGCTGAAAATGTCACTTTTAACTTCTTATTAACTTATGTTCATCTCTAAAGGTTAAAGATGATGTGTAGAGAAAACATTTTGTGTAAAATATTTGTACAACAGTTTATGGCCAGGAAAATTTTTCACAGTTTTTAAAATATGCTTATTTTACCTTATTTTATTTTTTATATAAAAAGAGTGTTTTTGTTTTTTTTCTTCTACTTCTTTTTTTTCTTTCTTTCTTTTTTTGTCCATAAATTAACACTTTTTAGTTACTGTGCTTTGCATGCATTTAGTTACAGTGTTTTTCTTTTGAGTTATTTTAAATGTAGCTGCCATCTGAGTCCCCTGAGTCCACAATGTCTCTTTTTTGTTTTCTGGCCACCCTATTGTTGCATCATTTTTGCCTCCTTGGAGGAACAAAAAACATGTAAGACCAAGTCACTCTGCAGACCAATTCACTCTGACCCTAACATACTGTGAGAGCTGCGTGGAAATCTGTCTGTGTGGTTTGCGTGAGTGCTACGATCGAGAGCTTTGTTTTAATTGAAGCCAAATGCCTACATGTGTGAGTGAGTGTGCGAGTGAATGTTTGCACAATATAAAACAAAGGGACCTTTATTCCTCTTCTTGTCATCCCCTTTTAAAGTTTTATTTTTCTAAGTGACCAAAAAGAGGCTACTCTGACATTGAGTGCACATTGTCGGTGTGCTGCTACAAACATTCCTGAGTACACATGAAGGAAAAAAAAAGCTTTGAAAAGTGGATGGCAATGGTGGCCTTGTAGCAGATGATGGGACCATACCTAGATCTTTGATCAGTGCGTGGACAGCTGAATATCGGTGCACTGTTACTAAGATCTGTGATGGTTTCAAGTTGCATATCACCCCCTTAAGACCCCATCCCCCTGTTTCCATTGGATGGGGACGTGAGTGGACTAATCTCCATGATTTTGCTAATAAAAAAGTTGTTGTGGTTAAACCATTGCAACTTGTGCAACAAAGTTTCTGATGTTTGTTTTCTTTTGTTCAAACCATTGTTTAACTTGTGACTTAAAGAAAAATATAAATCAACCAGCCAAATATGTTATTAACCTTTTTGGAGAATATTCCTCAGAATGAAATGCTGTGGTCTGCTGTGTCCTCCCGTAAATGTCTCCCTCTAGTGACTGATGGCGGCTTGATAGTCATAAAGAAGACGGCTGCGGAAAATCTAATCTACAGTATTAATATAATTAACATAGATTGCTTCTTGCTGAGATATATTGGCTTTTCTGATAAAATCCATTAGGAAACCATTAAGATTTGGACTAATTAATCTTGAATTAGAATGAGAAAGCGATTCTCTTCCAAGCTTTGGTAATTCTACACAAGAATCTTTTCCAGGACTCTAAGCTTTTCAGAGGAATTAGTTTAGAGATTGTGATAGGATTATCAAAACAACTGTCAATGCATTAAAAAAAAAAAAATTAAATTTTCATTAGATTTTTTGACTGAAATGATTGTAAGTAACTTTAATCAAATGGGTCACTGCAGTGCCAAGGCTGACTTCATTACTGCTGAAGCAAAAATGATTTGGCTCGAGCTGAGAGGACACTATTTTTGGGAAGCATTGTGTGATCCTGAAAGCTAATTGCAGAGTCATTTAGCTAATCCCTAAAACCCTTCCAGCTAGATCAAGCAGCATGAATATGAAGTTTCTTCAAAACGGAGGTGTGGGTTTTGGGATAGAGTTAGAAAGGAAGATCACAAGGTTTTTGTGGTGATTAAACTGCACATCACTGCACACGGCTGTTAAGAGAGCGAGAGGGAACTTAAGTGTTCTATAACGCAAATTCACCATATACAAAGAACTTTTTTTAAACATTCAGTGTAGAAAACAGTTGATCTTCTTTCCTGTAACTATGATAATGTAGTTTTTTTGGGGTTTTTCTTTTTTCTGTTCAGCTCTTGCTGGATTGCAAATTTCCTGAGGAAACCCTCCCAAGGGATTAATAAAGTATTAATCAATCAATGTTGCTGCATGGTAATAAATATGAGATGACCAGCATCTACCACATTACATCAACTAAAATCATATATTTAGCACAATTAAAAATATATTTAAATATGATATTTAAATTTGATCCCTCACTTTGACACCTAAAGTCAGCCAGTTAAGTTGAAGGAAACTATGACTATGACTCCCTTCACCTCATTATTTAGTCCAAGACATTTTATTAAGGTAAAAAAGCAATCTTTACACTTTAGGCTGTATGTTAAATGTTGTGCATTAATCAATAGTTTTTTATGCAGATTTTATTTCATCCTTGCATTAAATCTCTTCGTTTCTATTAAAAATAGATTTTTTTTTGTCACTTTATGGTCAAAATGCGGTTTAAAAAGTATTTTAAAAAGCGTATTTATGTATGAAGCTGTTATAGAGCAGCAAAGTTTACTTTGTCGCATTTTGCTGTGTTTTACTCTTTACCAATCTCTGATGTAAAGAGGGATTTAATATTCCCCAATATTTGTGTGCTAGTATCAACCAGTTTTATAGCCATTTCACTTTAGTAAGTAAAGTTTATTTATAAAGCACCTTTCACAGACAGAAGGAGTCACAAAGTGCTTCACAGAGGAACAATAAAATACAAATGCAATAAACTGCAAACTGCACTTTAAACATCTACCTCTGTTGGAGTTCAGGATAGGCAACATGCAACCAAAATGGGCACACCACAGTATACTTTTATATTGTGGTTTTTGAGCATTCAGTCTTTAATTCTGTGTATGCACATCACCAAACTGAGTGATACCAGGACAGCTTGTGGGTGCAGTAATGTCCTGATCTTTCCTTGTGGGATAACTTGGCTGCTGCTCAAACATCACAAAACATCTATGAAGTAAGTCGCCACTGCAGAGGAATGTCGTCACTACGTCACGTTATGTTTCTCATCGCACTGTGCATTGTACAAATGCATCATTGCACCAATTCAACAGCAGCAGGTTTCATGTTCCTGTAATGTGTCAGCTGGGGTACACAATAAAAACCAATCCATTGTATCACAGAAAATCAGCGCCTTTTGGTGTTTAACACGCACAAAAGAACTCATTAAGTGTCTCGGCTTGTGAAATAAAAGTAAAAACATGTAAATTTGGTGATGTCACTCTCATGGGATTTGTCAGCAGAAGTTTGCTGCAGAATAAACGTGTGCTAATCAGGTTGAATTTTACACAGGTGTAGCTTACACTACCATCACAAGTTGCATTTTGTAATTAAACCTCTTTGTGAGATTTGAGAAAAAGCCACCATGATTCACATTCCAATTCCCTAAGGCCCTTCATCCTAATTAACTTGTAGCCTGTGTGTGACTGAAACTGATTTTTAACTGCTGCTTCAGCCTTGAACACCCATCAGTTTCTCACAGATGCCACCGAGTTATCTCTATAATTCCTAATTTTAAAAATATCCTCCGACCGACTTTATGATCTTACTGGATCTGTGGACAAAATAAAGATGAGTCTGTTCAGCCCACTGAGAGTGTGCATCTGAGTGAAGGTGACCCCACTCCCCCTTCTTTCTTGCTAGGTTAAAACAACAACAACAAAAAAAAACAACAGCTTTTGTATGTCTTTCTTCCCTGACAACAAAACCACAGATCAGACTCATAGAGAGAGGCAGTGGACTAAATCCATATAAGCTTTATTGAAATTCTCCCTCTGAGTGAACAGACTGCTGCGTTTTATTGTATTTTAGCCGTCTGTTGTTTGGCAATGAGCTTTAGGACGCTCATTACTTTCTATCTATAATGATGACATGAAGTAATATCCTCATATTTCCTCTTCCTCCTCCAGCAGGTGTGCAAACACAGCCACAAATGCATTTACGGCCAGTCTCTCTGGATAGTTTTGGTGTACTAAATAACCTATATTGGTTAGTAATGTTCTTGCTGAAAGATTTGTTGTTCCTACTGATGAAATACATTGCTTTCATGGACTTTTTTCATCAAAATGATGGAGTTAAGCCAAGGGAGGTGATAGTACTTCACACCAAAGCTGTGCCCGTGTTTGCGTACGGACATCCACACACAGTCATGGATAGAGCTCTTCTGCTTTAGTATCCTGTCGAGAGAAAACTTTAAAGTGGCGATGAGTTGCTTTAAGTGAGTCTAAATTTAGACTTTCCAGCTCAAAGCTTTGACAGCTGTTGGCTTTTCTCCTTGTTTCTCCATGAAAAATCCTCAGAAAGTCCAAAATACACTGGAATACACTGATCCAGAGATAGATGTGTGTGTGTGGGGGGGGGGTGGGGGGTGGGGGGGGGGCTGATAAAGACGGTTGGTGGCTCAGGCTGCAGATGAGCTTGTTTTGTGTGTGGTCAGGCTTACCACTGGGTGAGGGGTTGCCTCATAGAGATGCCCCATGGCGGCCGTGGCTGTGGAGGGGG
>JBAMYA010000021.1:10666528-10682838 GCA_037176975.1 Arrhamphus sclerolepis | reverse complement strand
AAGTCTATAATCTTGACATTTACTGGCATTTAACTGACTGATCAAACCTTGACGGTTATTGAGGAATGGGGTGGGGGGTGGGGGGGTTGGACTCATACAAAAAACACACAATTCATGTCTGATTTATATTCTTCTGAAGACCACATGGTCTGATGAAATGATTAAGTCAGTAGCTTTAAATGATGTGATGTTGGAGTGAAAACCTGCAGATTTGGAAAAACGCTGCTCTGCTTCAACATTGAAATCCACGATGCTCCGGTTCAGGCTGAAGGCATCACCATGCTGCACTTCTGACATCCGCCAGCAGGGCAACAGATAAAGCAGGGATTTATTTCCCCTCTGGGTGTACGCTCTCATAATCCAGCTAGTTTTCAGGATTATGCAGTGCTCTTTCTCCACTGTGGTGGCTCAGTCTTTAATATGAATTGAGTCTACATCATCATCTGCTTAGAATAAGTGTCAAACACATTGGCTCTGGCCCAAGCATACACTATGACCTACACGCCAAGAGAATTAAGTAAATACAGTCAAATTGAATCCACTGCCCCTCATGGATTATTCAGGATACTCTGGGGACAGTGTGCAGTAATGTTATTTTGTGGGGAAGAGACCTGCATAACAAAAACTTGAACATTCTTAAAGGATTCATACACTCTAACAAAAACGACTGACAGTGGCAATGAAAGGGACGGTCATCCTCAGTGGACTTGAATGATTTTTTTTTTTATTGCATTAAATATTCAATGTCACTTTACTTCAGCCACTTCAGAAAGTGACACAGCCATTAAAAAGTAATGACAACAAACTGATTTATCATTTTCCTTCAGAGTTGGATGTATGTCATTGGGGCAATTATATACCTGTGATTAACTTAAACTGGGGACATTTGACAGTGAATTTAAGTGATTATACAGTGAACTGAAAAGCTAAGGCATGAAGGTGAATTTAGAAATATTGTATATGACTGCTCCACAGGGGCCTTTCTGTGTGGAGTTTGCATGTTCTCCCTGTGCTTGCGTGGGTTCTCACCAGGTACTCCGGCTTCCTCCCACAGTCCAAGGACATGCTCCTTAGGTTAATTGGTTTTCATAAATTGTCCCTAGGTGTGAGTGAGAGTATGAATGGTTGTTTGTATACATGTGGCCCTGCGATGGACTGGCGTGTCCAGGGTGTACCCCTGCCTTTTGCCCAAAGTGATGGGATAGGCTCCAGCAGACCCCCGTGTCCCTGCACAGGACAAAGTGGGTATAGATAATGGATGGATGGATGGATGTATATGACTGTCAAGTCACCATTGAATCTAAAGTAATATAGTACCCATTGTTTTATTCTATTTCATTTTTTATTTTGGTATAAATACATATTTAAATGGTGGTTCTAGTGTTTGGCAAATACAATCTCAGACAAATAATAACATCACAATACCTTTTTTTTTTCATCCATTATCGACCTGCTTTCAAGCAAACTCCACACAGAAAGTAACCTTCAGGCTAACCACCAAGCCACTGAGCTGCCAAAGTGAAGGCAAGAAAAGAAAATCATTTGGGCAATACTAAGTACCCCATGACTCAATGGGTTTTAGCAGTAGTGACATGAAGCAGTCATTTTCAGTCTGACTTTATTGGCCTCTCACCTTGTTATGAAGGAATTTTGGCCCATTCTCCTCTTCCACTATACACTGACTGCACAGCATAATATTAATCAATTTTTAACCCTTAAAATGCCAAGTTTTTGTCATGATGCAACTTTGTGTTGCACAATTTTGTGGTCCACAAAACACAATAAATTATTTATTTTCCATATACTTTATGCAAACAGGATTTTGAGCTTTAGTTTGATTAATTCAGCCTGGTTTATGTGAAAGATTAGCAGCAACACTTTTTATATATGCATTATTAATCACTAGTTCTGATCCTATGAACGTTTTAAAATAGAATTGATTCACATGAGCACAAAAATGCGCAAGGGGTCCATTACGTCAGTATTTCAGTTCACGTTGTTTACAAAAGGCTTATGATAAAAGAAATGCATAAAAAATATTGCACAACCTTGCGTTTATCATCAATATTATGGACAGAAACAGGATGAAATATGCTGGAAACTAAAAGCCAAAAACACAAAAATGTGCATCAAAGGGTTAAGCATGTTGCTGGCGTCCAATTCATACTGAGAAGTTATTATTCTCAGTTATTACATTTGGGGTTTAACTACTTTCATTTAGGCTATATTTGACTCCAGTCTCAACTTTTTATGGAAATAGAATTTGGTTTTCTAAATGATGGCATTGTGTGGACAACCAGTTTTTTGTTGGGTGTTTTGTCTTCTATTATGCTCAAATATGTATATATGCACAAACAGAAACATTTAAGGCATTTAAACTGGCGCCTTCCTGAGCATAATAATGTTAACAGACTGTAGTCGGTACACTGTACTTATCACAACTTGCAGTCTCCAGAGGCACCAGGGGATCTGGAGCCACACAGCAGCTGCTAATCCAGTTATAAATGTAAAGTGTTTAGCCTACTACAGGTGAAAATGTTCACATATCTCTAATAGGAATGGATGGGTTATTAAAGGATTATGTTTTTATATTTTGCAAAGTAAATACAGAAGATATGAAGTTATTATAAGAGATCATGAGCTGAAAACTGTTGCTCTTCTTGCATGTCCTGTGTTTGATCAGAGCCGGAGGAAGCGCCTCTGGCAGTGTAGTAAAAGAGAAGCGCCTCCCGTGTTATTTCCCCTCCTCTCCGTCGCTTTACGCCGAACCAGAACCATTCATCTCTCCCCTCCTTCAGGCTTCACATCCGGGTCATCCACCAAGATCTGTCTCTTGCGTCTGTGTGTCTGACAGAGTAATATTTATTTCATCCGCTGCCGCGCTGTACTGCAGCTCTCTGCCCGACTGCGCGGCTCGACGAGCGGACACTGCGCCTAGCGTGCACCGGTGATGATGGAGCCCCGGGCGCTGTGAGGCTACAGCCGGTCGCACAAAGGCTGTGGGATGAGACGGTAGGAAGCTTCTTGTATGGGCTAGCCCGCGGTGATTAACTCGCCCTAACGATGTCGAAGAGCCTCAAGAAGAAAAACCACTGGACCAACAAAGTCCACGAAGCGGTGATAACGCGGGGGAAGGACGGGGAGCTGGGGTTCGAGCTGAAGGGGGGCGCGGAAAACGGCCAGTTTCCCTACTTTGGCGAGGTGAAACAAGGGAAGGGGCTGATCCAGAGCGGAAAACTGGCCCAAGATGAACTGCTGCTGGAGGTCAACGACATGCCAGTGGCCGGTCTCACTACCCGGGACGTGCTGGCCGTGATTAAACACTGCAAAGACCCGGTCCGCTTCAAATGTGTCAAACAAGGTGAGGTATGATGAAGAGGAGCGCAGCGGCGTGTGTGCTGCGTCGGTGTGCTTTTCAGGGGCTGATTAAGACGTAGGATCGTTTGTGGACTCGTGTCAGTCTCCACTAACGGAGGGGGGGTTCGCGTGGACAGTCACGCACCAGTGTTTGGGCCTGTTTGTTGGTGAAATGTTACCAGGGCTCTATGCAGAAGGAGCTGCAGTGGTTGTGTCTGTTTACCACAGCGTCGCTGGTTCGATGCCCTCAGCCTGGAGGGGGCGTGTCCGGTAGGAGTGAGTCCAGCCTGTGCTTTTCTCTAGATATGGAGGAGGACGAGGCTCATCTCAACAAAGGACCAGGCCTGTGCTGTTTTCAGAGGGTCTCCTCTTTGCTGGTTACAGATGAGAAATGAAACCCTTCACTGGCTTCTGGCAGAGGTATGGACTCGAGTCACATGACTTGGACTCGAGTCAGACCCCAGTTGTTAATTTCATGACTTTGGACTTGACTTGACAAAATGTAGAAAGGCTTGCAACTTGACTTGGACTTCTACACCAGTGACCTGTGACTTGACTTGAGCCCAGTTGACTTAAAAACACTATTTAAGTGTGTGTCCCTCTCTGTCTGCTGCGTACATGTATGCAGCTGTCAAAAAAACAACAAAAAAGAACTTCAGTATGTAAAAGCTGCAGTTCAAGAACAACAGACAGAGATCGAGCAGTTCCCACCTTGAACGACATTTCAAATAACACAAAGAAGGGTAAGTGGTCCTCTTTTGCTACGCTACTGTTTACATTTAACATATAATCACACCATGACTTGAAATTTGTCTGACTTGGGACTTGACTCAAGACTTGACTCAGGGCTTCAGACTTTCTTGAGACTCGAAAAACAATGACTTGGTCCCACCTCTGGTTGCTGATCACCTCTGTGGTCGCCCATCTCTCCAGTTTACCTGCAAACACAAGCACCTTCTTCATGAAATGCTGAAGAATCTTTTTTTTTTCTCTGTCAGTGATTTGTCTAATTGTGGGTTGTTTCTGAAGATGGGCTCTCGTTGCAATGTTTCTGAGCGCAGGATAACAGAGCCGACTGAGTGACCTGCTTCTGTCAGTCAATTTAAAACTGGACAAGGTATCTGTCCAACCAGAACATAAAAGTAACAGTGGTGTAGATATTTATCATCCATCACAGCCTCTGAAGCTGTTCTTAATCGTCCCAATGAGTGGCTAAAATGGCTGCGTTCTCAAAATAAGCATTGCTTTGGCTTGTTTCTGGGACAGGAGAAAAGCATGAGATCAAAATAGTTTTTATTTTTGGACATTGCAGATTTGACTCAGAGGATTCGCCTTCACAGCCTGACAGCTTGATTTCAGTCTCTGTGTTTCCATGGATTGCATCAATGTGATTGATTACTGAGTTGGATCTACTGACAGAATAAGAGTATGTTCTCGTGATGTGTGAGGGGGTTAGATGCTAACGTACATGTAGCGGCAGGTCCATTCTAGTCCTCCCCTTCTTTCTTATCCATTTAAACATGAGCTACTGTTTTTTTGAACCGCCCACATCACTGCTCTCCACATGAACTAGGTCTTTGCTAAGAACGTCCTTGAGAGCTCTGTTGTTGTTGTTGCTGCTGCACAATTTGATATCTCATTCGCCATCTATTTTTCTGTTCTCTTCTTCACTCTCTCTCCCTGTTCTATTACAATTTGACTTCCATCCAGTCTATAGCGTATTTTATGGTGGGCAGGCGACGACGCACTCACAGCCTGCTGAGGAATCTTCCAAAAGCAGTCGAGACATACGGCTCAGAGGCCACGCACACCCAGAAAAACAATGAGGTGAATGTCCCAGGTCTAGGTGCACTTTCATATGTGCGCATGCCAGCACATTTTAAACAGAACATTTTCAGCTAGAAATCTAACTTCAATCTCTGAGGGATCACAGCCGTCTGATAGACTCCCAGAGCGAGGTCACTCACAGCACAGACCTCCTCTCACACCATTTCATCAAAGGTTTTAGGAAACACAATCATATGACATTAAAGATTATCCAAGCAGGTAGAGCTGAATTTTGCTTTGGATTTTTTTTTAAGGTGTTTGCTGCTTTCACGGCTTTCATTATTGAAGTTGATAGACACGAAAATGGGCAGAGAGGGAAGGTCACAGGTTGGGAATCAAACCTGCGGCTGCTGCAGGAGGACAACAGCATCTGTACATGGGCCACTGCTGAACTGACTGAGCTATCTGGTGGCCCTGCTTTAGGAAATATTGGGAATCTGTGCACTAATGCTGCTGGAACAAATGTGTTTATCTGATGCATTGCTGAATCTTTTACAGCCGGAGCTATGAACACAGACTGTATTGTTTTCACAAGTCCTCAGTTGGCATGCTCTCTTATTCACAACGTTCAGGTGTGAGGTATTGTGAAGCTGCATTAAGTCAGCCTCTAACAGTGTCCACGAATATCATATTCTCTCTAAGTGGCCAGTAAACAAATGACTCTATCAGTCAGGTATGCGCAGTTTTTGCACAGGATCATTTAAATGAAATAGTGGAATTACTGAAAGAAACTGAGTTTGAGTGCACATCACAAGAGGGCTGTTATTTATCCCCCTGCTGTGTGCGAGTGTGTTGATCTAGCTGCTTCAAAGGTTTCAGTTCTCTGACTTGTAAACCGATGATGCTCCAAACAGATCTCAGCCCACGACGGTAACAGCACCAGATAATCAAAATGAAACAAAAACATCTCTTCCTTTTTAATGCTCATAGTTTTTAACCTCAGTTTACATATGTTTCAGATGCTGTTCAACGCATTTCACACTGAGGACATCTTGAAATTAAGAAAGCTGAGAAAATAAATCTTTTGCTGTCCTGGTCTTGTTCACGCAGACTGTGAAACATCCACAGTTGTTGTAATAAAGCATTATTGCTGGTCCTAAAATACAGTAATATTCTCAGTTGAGATTCTGTACACAAAACATATAATGATTTTTTTAAATTGAAAAATATAACTGGTTTAAGATATTGTCCATCGGTTTTAGCTCATTTAGTCAAAGGCAGCGTTCTTCTCTTCATCAGCAGAAAGCACGAGTGAAGTGCAAACGGCTGCTTGGCTCTGTGAAGCAGATTTTTAGAAGTGCAATGAAGATCATAACCGCAGAGAGGTGTTAGAACAGCAAGGAGAGGAGAGAAGTGTGAATAAATGAATAAATGTGTGTGTGTGTGTACGACAAAGTGAGAGAGAGGTGGAATTTAAAGTGGAGAGTATAGTGAAGGTGTGAGAGAAAGACACTTGCTGAAACTGATTTAAATTCCATATTGTGGTGTTTTTTTTAGTTATTCCAGATTGTCTCTCGTAGATTCACCATCTTTAAAATATGGAAGCAATTAGTGGCAAATCCTTTGCTCCTGATTTGATTACATGTCTGCGAAAGCACAAGGGACAAAAATCGCAATCTCGTGGTTGATCTTTTTATCCAATGAAGAAAAATGAAATCAAATTTTCGTTTTAATAATTTCCCAGGCAGTGATAATATCAGCTATTTTGGTAGTTTTATTTTTGCATTTTCAACAACCTGGACTAGTCCACATGTTGCTATGTTTAACATAACACTAAGTGCAATATTAGAAATGCTGTTTCATGTATTTAACTATTTATATCTATTTTTTAAAAATTGCCTGACTGAATTATTCTTATTTTCCCCTTTAAAATTGATATAATTTTTTTGTCTCTTGGAAAAGAGGGTGGAGATGGCAGGCCCCGGGAAATTTTATCCACCTGGGTTTACAAGAACAGCGTGGATGCTTTGTCAATTTAAAATGTTAACATTCCCTTTTAACATCTTAAGTGGAGCAGAGTCGTCTTCTGTCGCATAGCCTGTACGTGGCAGCACGACAAGCGCTCTTAAAAACAGTGAAACAGTTTCCTGGAACCCTCTCTCTTTAAGCTGAAGTCCTTTGCTATATTTATTAAATTAATATGCAGCTCGCATGCCATGATGGATGATCTGACACTCAGTTCTTAGGAATCCTTGAGTTGACAGAGCTCAAGCTTGAAGAAGTAAACCAAAGATGACCTCTTTTTTCTCACCAACAGCCATTAATGCCAGCTGACATGACGTCCAAATAACAGCGCGTTTTATCATCAGCATCAGCTATCAAAACAATTTACATTAAAGTCTCCATGATAAGCTTTAGCTAACGTCATGTTGGATACTTTTACCAATATTTTGTGTTAATAATCTCATGTCTGCGTTAACGATAGCATCCCAAATACATTCATACTTAGATTATGAAATATTTGAAGGCATAAACTCGTTACCATTTTATGGACTGCTGGATAACTCTTCATACAATTGCATTAAACCCTGTTGAACTTAATTAACTTGCATTGTATTTAATTATAAAGCAGTTACTGTTACTCTTTATTAAGATATTCAAAACTTTATTAAACAAATAGCTGGCCATGTTTTGGAAGCTTCATACTATTTGTACTCTGTTAGCAGAATGTTAGCAAGTTGTTTTTTTGTTGTTTTTTTTTTTTAAAAAGCACCACACGGTTTACGCAAGCAAGAAAACAGCATACTTCCATATTTTTGCTACTGCTGTTGTACTTCAGAGCCATGTTTTATAATAGATATTTTTGTGGGAACAGCTGTGAAAAGCATAGATATTAAAAGATACAGTGTCACAGCTCACTTTTTCCATCATGTCTTCACACCCTTGTTCACAGCAAGGAAAGGATAAATTATTGTTAATAATTATAGTACTTTAACTACAACGATAAGGTGTAAAAACCTATTAAAGGGATGATAAATTATGTATTGGTGTTAATATGGCACCAGTTAAGCACAGTAAAGGCAAATCTATGACATTTAATGTTGCAAATAGAGATGCACCAATACGGTGTTAATATCAGGACAGATAACGTCTAAATTGTTGGATCTGGTATCAGATGTTGGGACAGATCTTTGAGGGTGATCCGTTTACCTTTATGCAAACATCAGCTGCATTTGCAGGTCTTGGATCTGTACTGGTAAATATGCAAAAAGTAGAATACGTTTATTCCTGCTTATCAGTGATTATTAGACTTACAAGATTTTTCTTAACCCTTTAGGTGCCACAGTTTTTTTTTTGTTTTGTTTTTTAAAGAAATCATTAACCTTTAATATCAAGAGGTAAAGAAACATGCTAACATGGGTAAATTGTAGTCTTTCTGTAGCTCTTTAGCCAAGTAGAGTAGCCAAATCTGTCCTTAGCTGTCCAGATGGCACAGTCCACAGACCTACTCCACAGTGACTGCACCTGAACTGTGTCTGCCAGGGACCTTTTGGACGGGTGCGATCTGAACACACAACACAATCTGGACGATCGTCAGTATTACGAAGCCAGCGTCAAACAGTCAGCCTCTGTGACGTTTCTCCCTCTTTGCATTGAAGGCTTTCTTCATTTATTACCCTCCTTCTTGGAGTACCCCTCAAGCAAACCACTTCCTATTACCTAAATGAAAGCCTTTAGCGGTCTATGTGGACCAGGATTACAGGCATTGTACCATTTCCTTGATCTGCATGGAAAGACAGAGGTCCATTTTCATTCTCTGCTCAGCTGTATCTCCTCTCATAAAGGCGTTGTACCTGTCAATACACACTAGTTTCTTGATGTCACGAAAACCAATCACATTGTCCTTCGTCCGAATATGTCTCTGAACGCATGTGTTCCCTTTTTTGACGGTTTTGTACGTCAACAGTTTTCAAAGACTTGAATGAAGGCAGCTGGACTTTCTTTCCGTGGTTCCTGTATATGTTTCACCTTCATCCAGAAGGCTTCTTCCCTTCAAACTGAGCTGCCTTCTTCTTGAACTGAAGAAGCATTCTGGATGGAGGTGAAATGTCTTCAAAGTCCAAGAACAGGAAGTCCATTTGCCGTCTTTCAAGCCTTTGAGCCTCTGAAGTTCTCATGAATGCCTCGGTGTTACATTAAAAGTGTCCATGATTCCTTATGCTTTATACTCAATAATAATAATTGTATAAGCATCTTTTAAGTCCTTTAAAGGCTTTATTTCTTCTTAACTTTTACATTTCCATGGGGCTTTAATAAAAAAAGTGTTTCAGTTAAGGCAGAGGAACAATCAATACAGATGTCAAACATAGTTTTGTAGGAAAGCAAGAAAGTGAGCTTTCCCAAAATAAATTAAGTGCAGAGAAAACTATTATCTTGGTATTTCTGCTTCTGTTTTTCGAGTGAGATCTGTGCCTTCACAGAACAATGCATCTATCTTCATCAGACTGTACGTTACTACTTCATGTAGGTTAGTTAGATGGGCATGCTAATTTAATTTGTTTGCACTCTTTCAGGTTGGATTGATTGGTTATATGAAAAGACACAGTCTTCCAGCTACAGACTGTGCAAGGCTATGGAGAAATCTGCAGTTCTGCAGTCCCTCATTGTAGTTATAGATGTTAAGCTTAGTCAGATAATCACTGTTTGGAGGCGTTAAGCAAATGGCTTCCAAGTGCCAGTGTCAGCTACTGCCCATTTAAAATAGCTTATGTAATACAAAAATCAGGCTCCAGCCATGTCGCCGCGTTAATTGCTGTGCAATTAACATTTGCTGCCTGTAAAGTTTTGACCTTCAGGAGGAAATGTTTAAAGTTTTCAAGTTTTCTGACTTTACCGTCCAAGTCTCGCCAGTCCTCTTAATGTGGCTGCAATTTGGAGGGACAGATGGAGCAGAGGGAGAGAAGGCGACCTTCTTCTCCTCTCTTGTCGCTTTTGTGGATGAGAAGCTTGAAGAATCAGTGCATAACATCCTGTCTGCTCTGTTGGTATTAATAACTCACCAAGAGATGAGTTCTGTCAGAGGCGGAGGAGGATTGTTTTGAGGTTCGAAGCTGCTGGAACTCAGCTCAGAGGATCAAACTCAAGCTCAGCCAGCCAATGATCAAAGATCTAACTGGTCCAGTTAAGTGAATTAGGTCAATGTTATTCTCCTCACCATGGACAAGCTGCATGGGACGATCTGGGACTGCGCTGCAGCATGTGTTTGTAAGACATAGATAGAAGTAGTGCTTCTTTGTATGACAGGACTAAAAAAAGGGGTTTTGTCGAATCGTTTTTGCTTGAACGTCGCTGTCTTACAGTCATAACAGGATCAGAGTTTCACTAGCCGTTTTACAAATGCCTTCACTTATTCAAAGCATGGTGATGCATGACTGGTTGTAATAGCCCAGTGGTCAGGAGATGACTGAACTGTGGACTTTGACTGATCTCTCTTTACACAAGAAATGCGTTGGTTTTCTATATAAAAAAAAAACAACTAAATGATGTAATAGGCATGGGCCATATTCTGAAAAAGACACTATTTCTTGTCCGGCTGAGATAAACGCCATATTCTATAATTATTTATGTGTTGAATGGGAGTGTGCACTTGCATGGATTATGTTGGGAAATAGAAAATAATTGTATATGGTTCCAAAGTGAATGCATGCACATCTTTATAATGGGAACAATAGAAAAAAAAAGTCTGTGTGCAGAATTGAAGTGCTGAATCATTAAAATAACACAGAAAGATGAGTTGAAAAAGCAAAAATATGGAAAACATTTTTTTTCTCCGATATTTTTTTACATTTACACCCCTCATCTAGTAATGCACTCCCAGCTTGTGAAGACTGTAGTTTTTGTATACTTATGTAAAAGCAAGTTTAAGGTACTAAGACAATTTTGCTTAAAATTTAATGAAACAGGTTGCAGAGCATTAACACTCATTAAGAATGCGGCAATAATGTACTATTTGCACATTTCCCTTAAAAATAAACACACAAACACCAAAAAAGAGAGAAAAAAAGCCACTTCAAACTGCTGGATTCTATAACCTATAAACAGCGGTTACAGTCCTCCTGCAGAGTTGCTGGTTGAACTCCAAGCTTTGCTGCGTATCTTCCTCACTCTCTCAGCTCTGTTTTCCTGTTTGTGTACTGTCAATAAACATCAAAAGAACGTTTTTTTTTTCCTTTAACAAGGATACTCTGCTCCAAAAGATGAAAACAATGAATTTTTATTGGCAGTCACCATAACGTTCGAGGTGTTTGTCAGTATAAAAGTGTTAAATAAGACTACAGTGTTGCTTTTTAGCTCTGTGGTGCTCAAATTATGAGACCGTAACCCGTCACATACAAAAATGATATAATGTCATTACTAAGCCCACCATTACATAGGAGAACTTAAATATTGTGATGGAGGAATGTCTATCCACACACACACACAAATACATAATCTCTTGGTGATGTATGTCAGACAATGTCATTGCAATGAATCCTCACATTTGATTACTATCATCATGTATTAGGAGTTAGGAGGACCGAAATGCGGTAGATCTGGAGGCAGAAGTAGCAATGGAGTCAAACAGAAGTGTTGAGATGGCAGGAAAGCCAAATCCACACATTCAAAACACTACATGACAACCAAACTATGACAAAACCACAACTAAATAACCAGTACGGAAAGAATGAGACAGGAGAGTGGAAGGGCTTTCTTGAGGTTATGGGAAGAAAAAAAAAACTTTGATGATGGGACTTCTTCTAAAATCCAGTGCTGCTGAAATTTAAATGTAGAAAAAAAATGCTTTTTGATCTGACAGAATTAGCACATTCACTCCAAACTATAGAACTGTATGATCATTTTAAAATTGTTTTCCAAGAAAAAAGAAATATTGTTAAGGACACTTACAAAACAAATATGCCATTGCAGGACCAGACACTGATATGCAGTGGAAGAAATATAATGAAATTTGAGCATCCGCTTTGATCTATGGGAATATTAAAGCAGTCCTTAAGTAACCCAATTTCTTGCAAAATTCTCTCTGATGGAAAATTATGTGTAGATGCATCTTATACTGTTGTGTTTTCTGATCTGTTAAAATCAGCTATAGCTGGCTATGAATCTGGCATCCCAAAAGGCCTTACAGTGGTTGTCTTTTAGCTTTTAAGTTGATTTAAGAATTCTTTTGCTTATTTTTTAGAGCACTCCGTGGCCCCTTAGCAGACTATATGTCTGACACGCTCACAGTGTATAAACCATTATGGCCCCTGAGGTCCTCTGGTGGTTGTTTGAAAGTGAGGGACCAAAACCTCCAGGAAGACAGCATTTATTTTTTATGTTCCCAGCAGCTGAACTGCGTGCCAGCAGAGCTGAGAACAGCTGGAGATATTAAAATCTTTAAACATTTGAGCCTGGCATTTGGTTACTTTATTTCATTGGATTTATGGCTCTGAAAAGAAAGGCACATTTTCTTTCATTTCTATATATGTATATATATATATATATATGTATATGTATTTTTTTTTTTGCTTTTTTTTATCACAACGTAATAAGAAAATATGCATATACTGTATATTTAACAGATGAAGAACAGCATGTGACATATCACTTAGTATTGTTATTTATTTAACCAAGAATCCAGACAAAACAAAAAAAAAACTGATGTGGAAAACATAATCAAAATGTAAAATATCAGTTCAAGTAAATATAGCTCTCAAATGAATTTCATGATGTGACACAGTTAGTCAGAAGTTCAAAGTTGCATGAAATGGAAGCACTCAAGCACTTGAGTCAATGTACTTCGTTGAGTTCCTTCACTGGCAAATTGTCACAATAATCCTTGTACTGAGCCTCTGCATTCGAGCTCCAGTCACCCGGCTTTTATCTCCTCCTGGCCTCAGTCAGTATGCAGGTCAGAGGCTTCAGTGATGCTGCTGAGTGGTACAAGCACCACCTCAGAGGTGGCAGCAGTCAGGACATTTAGCTCATCACAACTGCTGCATTCAGCTGTGATTCAGTTTGGATGTGTGAAACCTCGTTTGTCTCCGGGTGTCCCATCTGTATGCGCAACATATGCTGCGAAGTTTGCTTTCAAAGTGACATCTTTTGTTTTTTTCAGAAGACTGAATGTGTGACAGGGAGCCTGCTGTACCAAAAGCAGCATCCCTCCCATTTTCTGCGAATCACATCCTATTCAGCCGGGCTTCGCTGCACGGAAGGCAGAGGAGGGTTTTCATTCACTGACATGTAGATTAGCCAGTGGCATTAATCTGTTAGATCCACTGTGAGTTTAAGGTCTGAATGAAAAGGATTATAAAAGCTGGCATCAGGAGATGCTAAAACTGGTGGGAGGCTACCAGTGATGCTGTAGAATTTTACTGACTTTTTAAAAGAGGCTCACAGTCATTTTTGATATTCCATAATATATTCCACGGCAACCAGCTCCCACATATATTATTATATACAATGAGTACATAATTGAGGTAAAGCCTGTTTCACACAATGACATCTCAGCTGTTTCGAAATTCCCCTTTTGTTTGCATCCATTTTTATACTCGTCAACTTTTGTGCTGTTTAGAATCAGAAGCACTGTTCCGTGTATTGTAACTTGTACGTTGTCCTATAGCAACTTATTTATAATGCATCTGTTCTTATAACACTGGGATTGAAGAGCATCCCTGTTTTAAATACAGAGCTGCACAGCTGAGTTATTTATGTTCTGTACAGTAGCAGGCAGCCTCCTGCCGTTGTGAAAGAAATCTCAGCTCATGTACTAAAGAATATTATCCAGCATCATTGTAGTTGATGCTTCCTTCCAGCAGAGAGCAGTAGCTGTAATAGTTAATTAGTTAGAGCACTTCTCTACACCTCCTATTACTCTCACAGCAAATGTATAGGTCTTCGCTTCACTTCACAGGGAAAGTTGATCATTTTTAATGTAATTTATGTCAATTTGATGTAGGTTTCATACTATAAAAAAAAAAAAACTCATGCAAGCACCATAAGACTGCTGCTGTAATTATGATCAGAGTGCCTCTTCTTCAGTCACTTCTCTCTAATTCAACAATAATGGCTTTGATAGCTGGAATAATGATAATAATGGAGTGGTAGACTGACGCAATCTTTAATTTTTGAGTGTCTTTCCACATCACAGCAGTATGTATTTGTCAGATCAGGATTGGTTGTGACATCATAAATCCTGTTCACAGGTTTGAGGTGAGGTCTTCTCTCCTCAATAACCAGAATGCTGCTGATAACTGGTTATACTAATCCACTTCAAAGTTATGTGAAAATTATAATCATAGCTGCTTTCAATCATCTGGAGTGATTATGCACCTCCTCTGTCACTAACAAGACAAATGCATAACGATAGTGTCGGTAAATTAAACGCACGAATAACAAACGGCAGCCTTCTCAAAAGGATTCGATTCTGGTGGTATTGTGTTTCTCTAAAACATCCTTGTAAATTCTGATAAGGGCTAGAAAATATAAAATCATATTACAACAACTCTGTTAAAAAATAGCATAAGAGGAAAAAGAAAAAAGAAAAGCTAAGGATGTTGCAAATGTAAAATACATACTTGTTTGTGAGACAAACAGAGCAAGAGAGCCTAAAGGCAGAAAACAATGAAAGACAACACATTTATTAGCTCCTGCAATGGTTTGTATCCTCTTTGTTAAAGCTCTGGCCTTTTGTAGGGTTTGGTCATTTATTTTTTATTGTTGGGAGAAAGTGTAGGCGCAACAGTGATGAGAGAACAAGCTGAAAAGGCAAATACTTTTCATGAAAGTATGAAAGTTCTTTAATCTATAAGCTTCCTGACAAGCCGCAGGGCAATTAAGGTTTTCCATCTCTTTAAAACAAATGTTAGACCGTGCAATAAAAAGAAAAGGGAGGCTGAGGATGGAGGGCGTCAGATGATAAGCTAAGTTTCAAAATATTAATAACCAAGTTTTACAGTGTAGAAAAGACAGTATCCTATCTACTGAGCCATTAAGTGACCCTGATTGTATTTTCATGAACTCATATTTGGACTGTTATCAAATCTTGCTGACACTGAATAATTCTGCTTTTTAGTCAGCTTGACTTCTCAGATATATTTCTGTGAAACAATTATGTTAACCAATGCAGAAACCAAGACCTCTATAATCAAGTATTGGAAAATATTTGACAGTTTAAGCAGAGATCGATCCATTTAAACAGTCTTCCAGTGTCTGATTAAACAATGATGACCAAACCAAATACCAACATGTTTTAAAAAGTATAAATGTTGTGTATATGTTCTCGTGTAGCCAGTAACAGATCCATAAAAACCCTGACCTTCAAGCAAGCAAGTTAGATTGCTCACCACATAATTACAAATTAACAAGAGGAGTTTAACAGTCTTCTGGATTGAGGAATGAAAGTTTTCCTTGATACAGTATGAGTGTGTGAGTCAAACAACCAGCTTTCCTCACCAGTTTTTCCAACTGATTCTCATACCTCTTCTTGGTGCTTTTTCCCCAACACACCACATTAGATATCAGTTGCTGCCCTGAAGTCATTTTAATACTACTAATAAAAAAAATCTTGCTGGCCATATTTGCAGCTTTAAACCAGTGGCAGATATTGGATTTTTCTAAGTAAGGGGATACCAAAGGTCCACACATCTCACAGGGAAGCATCTTTTTTGTTGTTTGCCGTTACACACATTAATGTAAACCAGGATGTAAATCAGGATTTGTGACTCATCAGCAAACTCCACAAAACTGCCAATAACTGGTTCTTATGTACTGATAGTCAATGTTAGCCTATGAACTGTTTGGATCCATTTATTATCTGATTGTCGTCCTTGGGCAATTATTTCATTAGTCTGACTGCAATGAAGTTTTAAAAGCGTGTGAACATCTTCATCTGACTGAAATCAAACTAAACCAAACTCCTGTAGTTGGACTAGCATTCATTTCCCTCCACACATTCAGTGTTCATAACCAAACATGTGTCCTGTTCTCATCATCTCGACGTTATCAGCAGAGAATATTCTAAAAACCCAAAAGGTTTTGAATTGACACAGTTTTTTGCTTTCCAGTGGAGCAGATAGATAGATAGATAGATAGATAGATAGATAGATAGATAGATAGATAGATAGATAGATAGATAGATAGATAGA
>JBAMYA010000021.1:10623985-10649399 GCA_037176975.1 Arrhamphus sclerolepis | reverse complement strand
ATAGATAGATAGATAGATAGATAGATAGATAGATAGATAGATAGATAGATAGATAGATAGATATAACTTTATTGATCCCCAAAGGGAAATTCAAATTGTCAAGTGCTTATCATCATCAAAGTGTAAAAAAACAAAAACAAAGCTGAGCTCTGGTCCGCATGGAAAAGTACACTAAAGCACCAGCTAACCACGCCTCTTGTAAGCCTTAAGAATAAACAGAGCTGAGAATGATATGGTAAGAGACTGTTATGTTACTGTTTGCTCCTCTCATTGATAAATGGCTACAGCAGAGACCTTGGTGTGATGTGTTGACTTTGCTTTATTTTTGTAATTACTTCAAAGCAAGACGCTGAGCTTGTGAGTTTCATAAAAGCCTTTACAGTAATGTATGGAAATTACTATGCTTTTCACAACTGAAGTAACAAAGCACAGTTTATACAGATTGTTAGTGGCATTGGTCAGTGAAATCAGAGCAAAGGGGGAATGGTTTTAGGGGACATCATCTGTCCTTGGAATTCTGCATTTCCGCAGAAACTGAAATCCCTCAACTCAAATAGGGCGCTGCTGTTTGTGATGCTAATAGGTTTTAATAAGACGCACCAACATGAACTGACACGCTGTTTCTCCCCCTAAATCTAAATCAGATCATCTCCAAACATACTGCGCAGTGAGTGCTGGATAGTTCAGTGTGTTGGGCAGGTGCTCCAGTATACAGAGGCTACAGTCCTTGTGTAGCCAGCCCACTTTTGTGTCACAGCATGTGAATCTTTTCTGTTTGTTTCCTCTTTTCTCTATGCTTCTATTTCCGGTCTCACCACTTTCAATAAGGGCAACTAGAGCTACAATAATCTCTAACAAAAAAAAAAGGAAGAAAAAGGAATTTTGGACTTTTAGAGTCAGCAAACTAGTGACATGGGTAATTAGTACAGAAGCAACACACAAGTTTACCTAATTTACCTATATGTACTTAGAATATTATACCCTAACTTCTTAATTTTAAATCTGTTTTGGTCTTAATGTACAGCACTTTGGCTACCCTCGTGGTTTTTAAAAAACGTGCTATATAAATAAAGTTGATTGATTTGTTTGATTGATTAACTTAAGGTGATGCAGACAAGAGAATGTGGGTCCTGGAAGCGCATCATAAATGATTATGCAATCTGCTAGAAATGAGTGAACAGGAGATTAGAGTACAAAAGACAACTCCAGATGAGTCACTATTCTTTTTGTGGATACCACAGGCTTGGAGTTTGTATCTTGTCTACAAAAATCTGTTGGTGAAGGTGATGTGTTTATCAAACAGTGACTGTGAGTGGGTGATTACCTGGTAGATGCTTGGAGTTCTCCCTTCTCATGATTGAGTCGTTGAGCATCTTACTTTTAAGAGATAAACAAGTTCAGCCAGAAATTATATTTCACAGAATCAAGGATAAGATAAAAAAAACAAAAAACATGTTGATTTCTGCACAGGGATTTCATACTTCTTCTGTGTATTATAGTGTATAATTCTATTATGTCTTTTGTCTTTTCCATACAAAAGACATTGACCTACTGCGACAGGTCAATGTTCCAGTGAGAGGGTGAGGAAAATAGGCTGTTTTGTTTTTGTCAGTAACTGATGTCCAAAGTTATTTTAATGCCAGTTTCTTTTTGACACACAGCCAGCAACTGCACAGCACTGATTATACTTAATATGTCAGAAATCTTTAGATACCAGTCAATGACTCAGTATCGTTGCTTCTTAGCTTAGTCTTTGGCACCACAGTCTTAACATCATGAAAGCTAATCATCTTGTCAAAGCCAAAGTGGTCTCTGAACAGTAGACCACCACTCTGCATGACAGTGTGACATCACCAGATCATTCTCCATTATGCTATATCCTCTTTGTTTTCTGTGTCTTTTCTCCTTTAGATAACTTCTACGGCACACCAAAACCTCCAGCGGAGCCATCCCCGGCAGCCCCTCCTCTGAATGTGAGTGAAGCCCTGCTTCCCGGAGCCCGGCCCAGCGCCCAGGGCAAGAGAAAGAGGAACCAATCAGTTAGCAATATGGAGCAGCGGGCCAGCCTGGAGCCCCCCGAGGAGGAAGAAGAAGAGAGCCCAGTCGTCAACGGCAATGGGGTGGCTATTACACCAGGTACTCCAGGATAAGAGAGAAAAAAAGCATACAGTTTCACGATACAACAAAACAAACATCAACTAAACACAAAATAGGAGCTTAGGGGAAGAAAAAAAAACAAGACAGCAAGAAAACCACAGCTGAGATGAGCTTAACAAAACATGACATCAGAATCTATAAACTGCAACAGTTTTTGTATCTAATTTTTCATCTGCCTTCACTCAAAGTGCATTCTGTTTTACAAGAGCTGCAATCATGAAGACATTTTTATAGCATCAAATCAGGGAAAGGGGAAAATCTTGTTTGAAGTCCTGGGCTGAATTTACTGCTGTCCCACTGGTATGATTGAGTAAAACCAGAGAAACAAGATATTTGCTTGTGCGGTTGTTACCTGTCCTCCTTATTGTCCTCTGAAGGCAGCAAAATCAAGTCTCTTCTGTCCTGCAGTCCACCTCTAAGAAGAGTGAACTACACATGTTTACAGTTGCCTTATGTAACAGAATGCACAAGGGCACTTTAATCTCCCCACTATTAGACACTGACTATAGTCTCATAAAGGTTTAAGCTCCTGTCTTTCTGTCCTCTCATTTCTCTGTCTCTCCTGCTGTCTTTCTGCCACTGGCCTTTGTCCTTGTTGCTATTAATACCACAGTCCGCCTCTCTTTCTCTCCTCTGCCATCTTCTTACTTTTGACCTCTTGATTTTTCTTCGTCCCTGTGGTCCTGTCTCTGCTGCCCTCTCCTCGCCCCTCTTCTTCCTCCATCTGTCTTCGTGGTCTGTTGTTGAAACATGGCATATTTTTCTGATTTATTCATTCTCTCACTGTCACACTTTTTTTACTTACCTGAAATGTAACAAAAAAATACAATAATCCTTTTTTTCCTTATAACTTTTTTTTTAACTAAACAAAAGTTTAAAAAAAATCAACTTTGCCTTCCCTTTTGATTTTAAACAATGTTTGGAGCAAATCTTTTTCCCATACCTGGAAAATGATCACTTTTGAACTGGTACTGAACTAATACTAAAAAATTTAGTGTCATCTTGGAGTCTAGATAAAGATATCGACCCTGACAATGACTTGCTTTCTTCAGCCTTTTCCTTCAGGCTTTGTAAGTGTTTCGGCCAAATATGTTAATGATGGTAATCTGTGCTACCTGTCTTTTGGCTGCATTGCTCCTCTTTTCAAAGTACAAACAGGACTATTACAGAGTTATGCAGTTTAGAGTTTCTGTCCTTAATCACATGTTCCTCTTCCCCTGGCATAGATAACACACCAGCTTTGCTTTTGCTGAAAACCTCTACTTGTGTTTGTGACTCAGCCTCTGACCTCCATAGACTCTGTCTTTCCCTGTTTCTCATTTTCTGACTTTCTAATGTTGTTTTTCTGCTCATGCTGATTGTCCTCATACTCCATCTCTCCACCCTCCCCCTGCTCTCTGTCTCCTGGGGGTTCACAGTGCTGCAGTGGCTCGACTCTGACTCATCACGCGTGGCGTATGTAGTGTGTACTCAGATCTACATGTATGTGTATGGGGGGGCCATGGGAGAATAACTGTGCGCGTGCTTGTGTGTGGTCAACAGAGTCCAGTGAGCACGAGGACAAGAGCACAGATGCCTCTGGGGAGGTTGCCGTTGAAGGGTCCAGCCAGACCCCGGCTTCCGCTGAGCCTCCGATTGAAGGCGAGGAGGTCCCAAAATCTCCCTCCAAATCCCCCAACAAAGTCCCCGATGTAGATGAGGAAGAGCTGGGTCCTCTGCCTGACAACTGGGAGATGGCGTACACTGAGAAAGGAGAAGTTTATTTTATAGAGTATGGAATTTTCTTTTTTTTTCTTTAAAATGAATTCTTTCTGTCGTTTTTATTTTATTATTTATGTTTACCGCCAATAATACATATATACATGCAATATAATGCACACTTAAAAAATAAATGCATTGCAACACAGCCACTTTAATATTGTAGTTTATGTATGTCTTTTCTATTGAATAATTGATATGACTCAGTACAGCCAATCAGACAGGACTTACACACACATACAGAGATACACACTTAAATGCAACCTTTTGCCCTCTTCTCTCACCGTTGCTAATGAATGACTGAGGGCTAATTAGGAGATTATTGGCCATTTAGTTTACCTCAGAAATCCCCTTGTTTCTCTTTGCCACTCCATATCATCCCAGTCATTAGTGTTATTTTGCACTGTCTCTTCCTTTTATCTTCTCTGCCAGTCACTTTCTGACCTTTGTTTGCACTTTTCCTCACCCCATCCCCCTCACCGAAATGTTTGTTTCTTCTTATCTAGTCACAACACCAAAACTACATCATGGCTCGATCCTCGGCTAGCAAAGAAAGCAAAGCCACCGGAGGAATGCAGAGAAGATGGTGAGTCTGAATGGCCCGTTTGTTCTTTTGAAACCATTAGTTTACGTTCATCTGAGTCAAACAAATCTGTGAGCATTAGTAGGAGTGTGTTGTCTCTGCATTTCCTACTGTTTCTGCATTTGTTGCCTCTTCCAAACTCACCGTTCAAGCCTTCTTTTCCTTGTCCAAGGAAGAGTTCAGAAAAATTCTTGACACACATCACACTTTGATGTGTGTGGTGAGTCACACTGTGCTTGTCCTTTTTCATATAGAATTAATTAAACAAATGAAGTCAAGTGTTTTTATACATGTTATTGGGAAATGATCAGTAGTCTACTGTTTTTCTATTATATGTAGAGTGGTGAATGTCCTTTGTCTAATTGCATATACTTATAGGGATACTCCAACATTTTGGGAATTAGCTTATTTTTACTATGCACAACGCCCCCACCACTTGGTGGCGTTCATCCAGTTTATTTTATCACACCTGAAAATAAATTGACAACGGCAGAACAAATATAGGCTACCTGATTACCATGAAATGGTTATATTTTTCTGCACTAGGTGGCAGTAACAGGTTGCCTTTGGGGCTTTTTGCTGTCTTGATCACTTCCTGTAAAAAAAGCAACAACGCTTCCATCGTTTCGACAAGACAAAGATCACCGACAGCAACCGTACATGAGTGGTGATCCTATGTACTTTGCCTGGAATAAGAGAATCCACATCTACACCACCAGTCCATGTTGGTTCTGACTGTTGTAGGTGATTCAACCGCTTTGCAGCTTCCAAAATCTAAAAATCAAAAAGTTCTTCCTTTGTTTATTCTGGCTTGAACAGACGTGGCTCTAAATCATTTGCCCCTAAGGAATCATCACCATCTAATGACTGTGCATGCACAAAGTATGTAATTAGCAATCACATTAGTCCCCGGAAACTGGTTAGTTGCATTGTTGACAGAAGTTACAACAGTGTTTTAGAGGGGCTGTATGCAATCACTCCTCCAACCCAGTGGCACTATGCCAAAATGAGAATATCTGTTATCTGCATAAGTGTTGGCCTGTTGTTGCATCTTATATGACATATTCATTTCTGCAAAAGGTAGCTTTACAAGTCACAATATGGAAGGGAGAACTTTTTTTTTTTAGTTGTTTGGAAGTTAATTTTGTCACTTGGGTTAGGTGGAGTTTAGTGAGAATGCTGAAGCTGAACCAGCGGTGCTTTGTCAGACTGGGTAATTAGAGGCACAGAGAAGAGAAAGTATTTACCCCTTTACCTAACACAGGAGTTGATGTCAAACTAAGCTAATGCCCAAAATGTCAGTACATTGCTTCAATTACCAAATTTTCCATGTATTAAGTGAAATTACACACGATGGCTGTGACATAGACTCTTCCAGAGAGAACGTTGTTCTCTTTTATAATACTCCTTGCAGAAAGAGAAAACATCTGGGAGCTACGTATGTTCCATACCGTCTCAGCTACGTTAGAGACTGTGCAGCTGTGACTACCGTCATTCATATCTTTAAACACTATGTGCAAAGTGAAGAGAATGTTCAGACTTAGGAAGAGGCTTTAAACTAGTATCCAGAACTCAAAGGTACTTCTGAATTGATTGCCCAGGATAAAAAGAAAATTAAAAGATTTTACAACCTTGACCATGTTTTGTTTTCAATTTGACTCTAAACTTTTTATCAGCACCAAGATCTTTGCAGAGCTTTCACGTACTGAGAATGGATGGAATTCCTGGCACCCACTACAAACCGCAAATGGAACACTGGAGGAAAAATGTCATTTGCAAAATAAAAAAGCTTGTGTTTGTGACTGCCAAGCTGACATTTATATGTTTAAATGCCTGATGTAATGTGGATCACGGTGTTAAAAACTTTCTACCCATCAGTTTATTCACGATAAGTTGCAAGTTACTTGCTATCTATTTCGAATGCTCTGAAAAATACCTGGTAACTAAATAATTAAAGTCAGGTCATCATTACATTTTGCCTTTAATGAAAAAACAAAACAAAAAAAAAACAAACTTCAAATTGATTAATTTGAGATACTAAAATGGTGCATCCATACATAAGATATAAGTAATGATTCTGGAAGAAGTAGCTTTAAAATGTGCTACGCAAAAGCATGCACAGTATTTACTGGAGTGTATAATTGGGGGGGGAAAAAAGCCTTGAAACTTAGTTTCAAACATAGTTAAGGCTAAGAAATGTACTCTTAAAAGTAAAAAGTAATCCTAATAAGATCAATTCACAAGCTGCTTCAATGCAAAGCAAGTATAGTATATAAGTATATAATATAACTAACAATATCAAACCTGTCTAAATTGAATTATACAATAAAGAACACGATAATTAAATAATAAATACCGACATCACACATTCACTCAGAATTGTTCAACAGCTCTTTTAAATTAGGTCACAGAGGAGGAATAACGTGCTGCTCTGAATCTGCTCCGTCTGCACTGCTGTCTGGTTCACTTTCATCCATGTGGCTTGGTACTGTCTGTTTTTTTGTCGCAGACATTATATTGGAGTCTCCTGCTTTTATGCTTAGTTATGTTTCATGGTTATGACTTACTAAGTCTGTCATGTGCCAATGGATACATTATGGGACTGTCATTTCTAAAAACCTCATAGTTTTCTGCTAACAGGGGAGGCGTGTGCACTGCTGTACAGCAGGCTTAGAGTACATAGATTGTATCGGAGCCGTTCATTGTGGGTTTTGGTGCTCCCTTCTTGTGTCAAAACATTTCAACATCCTTGTCTCGTGAGGTGTGTTTTAATGGCAGTTTGATTCAGTGGAAGCAAAACATGAAGATAAATCTAGACTGAGGACTGGTATTTTGTTTTAAAGTTCAGCTCAGTGCAGATGTCAGTGAAGTGGTGTTTCGATGCGGTCAGATATGTACCAGTGTGAGGTGAACATCTCTGCTGCTGTCACAGCCCCCGGTCATCAAATTAGTTTGTGATGTGATTCACCAGAGTGAGATTTGAATCGATACCTTCTCTACCTCTCCTCTGTTCTCCATCTCTGCAATATTCTCCGATCTGCACTCACTTGCCTCCCATCTCTCTCTGTCTCAACTTTCAATCAATCCAGTCTTCTGTTTTCTCATCTCTTTTTTGTCTCTCCCATCCTTCATCCTCATTCTTCATCTCTCTCTCTCTCTCTCTCTCTCTCTCTCTCTCTCTCTCTCTCTTTCTTCATTTGGCCATCAAAGTCCCTGACTGTGACAAACCGTTCAGCTCAGTACAAACTAGCTCTTGCTCTCCCTACACACATAAACACAGGCAGTGTTTTTTTAATTGAAAAAGTGCTCTGGTCTTCTTCCAGAGTACTGGCATCCTAAGGGTGCTATGCAGCATCTTAGTGTGAAACTAGATAATCTTTGCTTCAGTGGTGACAAGAGAGAGGCAGAATGATTGCAGCTGAAGTGGTTGAACAACCAGAAGGAAACATGGCAGATGTTCAGAACTGCTACTAACACTTCAGGATCCCAAAAAGCAAATGGCAACTAAGAGGGAGCTGCACAGACATCTGCCACAGCCAAGTGTCCACAAAGAGGAAGGGCGTCCCTGAAGAGCCAGGTGAATGGGAAGGACAGTGTTTTAAGCTATCAGCATGTGTGCCCTGTCAGTGAGCAGACACCTCCTCACCAACATAATAAATGAAGTGCTGAGTGAATGTCGAAGGCAGCAGAAACCAAAATTAGGAAGAGCAGAAAGAACCACCATGGAGAAGCCCTTGCACATCATGTGCCACTAACAGATTGAAGCAAAGGCTGATGTCCAGTGAGAAGTTTTATTAGTGGCTTTAAAAAAGAGAAAAAAAAAAGGACGACAAGGATGACAGCGAGCACTAAAACTGGGCATGCATTTGTTTATCTTTCTTCAGTGGATTCTTCTTATACTTGTGAGGATTTTCTCCAGGTACTCTGTCTTCTTTCAACAGGCCAAAAACTTGTATGTTTGGTTTATTGGTGACTGTTGAGTGTAGAAGTGAAAGTGAGAGTGCATCATGGTTGTTTGTCTTATTTGTCTCTGTGTGGTCCTGTGATGGACTCACAAACTAGCTATGTTAAGGGGATTTTAAAATAATAATAATAATAACAATAATAATGATGTAAGCTGATGAGAAACACACACACTCTTTCTCTTTTAGAAGTTCATTTGTCTGTTCCCACTTTTGGTGTATCTGTTTCTGTCTTCTGGGGTGCAGTCGTTGAAGGAACGTAATGCTTTTGGGCAGCCTCTGGAGGCAGAGGATTTTGAGGCCGAGGCTGTTAGCAGAATGTTTGTAAAATCCCTGGATGACACATCACAGCCTCTCGCCACACCTTTGAATTCATGCCCTCCAGAAAACAGTTTAACATACTAGAAAAAAAATCTTTCCGTTTTAACGGCTTAGCATCTATGAGAATGACGGAAGGATATTTAGTTTTAGTTTTGTTTTTTAAAACCTTGGATGCTCTCCATTAATCCTAATATTTATGTGTTTTATGCTCCCTCTTGTGCTCTCTATAGCTTTCACCTATATATTGTTCTGCCAGTTCTCCTATGTTTACACGTTTTGATTTTGATAGCAGCAACACATCTCAAAAACGTTGTAATGGAGGGATGTTTAACATTGCGTAACATCCCTTCTTCTTTTAACAACTGTGTAAACATCTGGGAAGTGAGGAGACCAGTTGTTGGGAGAGCAATATTATACCATTCTTGTTTGATGTGGGATTCTAGCTGCTCAACAGTCCTGGGACTTTGTTGCAGGAGTTTTCAGATGGACCAAATGTTTTCTGTTGGTGAAGGGTCTGGATTGCAGGCAGGCCAGTTCTGGACCTGGACTGTTCTCTCGCAAAGCCATGCTATTGTGATGGATGCAGCATGTGGCTAAGTGTTGTCTTGCTAAAATATGCAAGGCCTTCCCTGAAAGAATAGTTGTCTGGATAGGAGCATATGTACTCTTCAGCATGAATGGTGCCTTTCCAGATGTGTAAGATACCTAAACCATAGACACTAATGCAACTTCATATCACCAGAGATGCAGGCTTTTGAACTGCCCAGTTGAATGTGCTCATCTTCACTTGCAAAATACTCCTTTTATACCTAGTTCATGACCTCTTGCCAGTTTACCTAATTAGTTGTCAAATGCCTGTCCATTTATTTTTGATTTATACCAATTACTTTTCCAGCCTTTTGTTGACCCGCCTACAACTTTTTTGAGATGTGATGCTGCCATCAAAGTCAAAATGAGCTAATGTTTTGCATGAAATGGTAAAATGTCTAAATTTCAACATTTGATATGTTCTTGATGTTCTATTGGGAATAAAATATGAGTTTATGAGTTTTGCAAGTCATAGCATTCTGTTTTTATTTGTTTTACACAGCTTCACATTCCTTTTTTGGAATTGGAGTTGTAATCAAATATGCATGGAAGAAAAAAAATGTCAGATTATGCAAGAATGCATAATATAATAAAAGTGGTCAGGGAGCATCAGGAAGAGGTGGTACTTAATTTAACCAGCCCTCCACTTAAAGGATTTTAAGAATCTCATAGCCTCAGGCATGCAGCAGACAAATATTCACACATATTTTCATCAGTTTGCTTCTTCCTTCTTGTTATTCCATTACCGTTCCATCTTATATATGTCCGGTTTTTTGCTTTGCTTTCCTTTCCTCATTCGCTATTCCCTTTTTCATTGCTCAGCCTGGCAGTCTTCTTTCACTCCCATGCTACAATTCTGGTTGAATCTGAGAAGATGTTTGTTTGCTTTGGTGTGTTGTTAAAGCCTTTGAATGTATTGTGATGTACTGTATCTATATGCTGAGGCTGACTCAGACTTTAAAGACTTGTCAGCACAGATCTGGTTTGCTTGTAGACCTTTTTTTTATTACAGCCTCTTGTGTAATACAAGCCTGTATCTCCCACAGAGGAGTCAAGAATGGTGGAAAACAAGCTTTAAAAGGTACTGTGAGTTGGTTTTAGTTATGTTTGATATCGACTTAGTCCGTACAGCCATTATGAACTAACCCTGGGAAAGACGAGCAACCTCTGGTTACATACGGCAGAGCAACCTCAGTTTCTTTTAGTCAAGATATACCCTTCAAACCCTTACCAGTGAGGTAATTGGTCAAAAATAACCTGGAAGAGTACTTAAACAGGGCGGTTCAGGCAGTTCAGGAGCACTTTCTTCTTCAGGGGAGAACTGAGTTCCAGATGATTCAGTGATTTTATATCAAATACTTCTTACGTCAGTTGTCCTTCTACAAAGGAGCATTTTATGAAGGTTACTCTGTTGTTTGAGCTTACTCTCCAGTTTACAGTTTTTTTTTTTTTATTTATCTATCTATTTATTTTCCAAGTCACAGCAATTTATTGTATTTGCTCATAGCTGCCCATTGGTCAGGAAGATGCAGAGAGGGAACATGACTCATCTAATGAAGAACCACAATTAAACTTGTATGTCAGGATCGACTCTACCCAGCATGCAAGTGAGACCCTGCTCAAACTATTTTCTGATACATAATAAGGAATTTGATCAGGTGCTTTAGAAGGTGACGTTTTCGCTCACTGTAGCTGCACATCACACATTCCAACAGTCAGCTGTTTAATACACAGTACATGCACACCTGCAAGAATACTCAGATGAATGCATAAAAACACCCATGCACGCACACACACACACACAAATGTTCTCCCTCTCTGTATCAGCAGCAGGAAATAGAGACAAGACACAGCCCTCAGCTCAGGCAAGTTAAAAAAAAAAAAAAGAAAAAAAAAAGGAGAAGACTTCCACTGGTGGTTGCCATAGAAACTGTCTCCCTCTCACTTTCTGGGGAAGGAAAGCACTAGTGTATGAGTTTGTCCGATGCTTAAGGTTGCTCTTGGACATGGTGGAAGGGAATTTAAGGTGGTCTGAACCTAAATCCATCTGGCTTTTCCACATAGAGAATAAGATGGGTCATGTCAGGTAATGCCTGTGCGGTGCAATTGGTTTTAGGAAACGATAAGGCAGACTAGAGATAATTGAAGCATGCCCCTATTTCACCTTAGCCTGCACAATCAGCATGCTCAGCTTCTAGGAAAACACACACACACATTGACGCATTTGATATCATGATCACACATCTTTCCATTATTACGTCACAGCATGAGATGATGCCATAGTATCAATGTCATGCAGAGATTTGGGTTTGTGTGCCCTTGAGTAACTTGGCAGTATTTTGGGCTGGGTAATTTTTTTTTATGTTTCTTTATTGCGATGTTTGGTGGCTTATACAAAAGCTAAGCGCTTAAATCCAAATTGTATTCCAATTCACTCTATTTCACGGTAATTCATGCACAATTCAATTTATTCCAAGTCAAGATCTAAGTCATAATTCAGTTCAGTCTAATTCATTCCAACTGAGTTCAAAATTTGTGTAATTCCAATGCATCAACAATAATAATAATAATGCTAATAATAATAATAATGATAATAATGATAATAATAAAAGTTTGCATCACTTTGCGGCAATCTTAAAGCCTGAGCAAGCATGAGGTTATCAGGAGAGGGGGAAAAAATGATTTATTAGGAGACCAGACTCATGGAAGGCAGCCATCTATCTCAACCATTTGAGATAGGATAGACAGGAAAAACAGACAGTAATAATGGCATATACATGCAAGAAGAGACACAACATCAGTGATGCTATTCTTTGAGCTTTATGAAAAAGACAAGATTCAACTTTAACCTTAAAGGTAAAGAGGGTGTCTGCTCCCCAAACACTTACTGGGAGCTGGTTCTCCAAGAGAGGAGCCTGATAAACTGAGGGCTCTGCCTCCCATTTTACTTTTGTGAACCCAGGAACCACAAGCCTCCAGTTTTAGAGCAAAGTGCTCTTTTAGGAAGATGCAGATCTTCTTTAAGTCAGATGACTGCAGATAAGATTTAACTCTCCACAGCAGACTTATACAAGATATACAGTATTGCTGAAGGACCTAAGCTTTGTTTAGAAGTAAATTCAGCTCTGTCCCTTCTTATAAACAGCATCAGTGCTGCATCTCCAGTCCAGTCTGTTGTCCAGGTGAAGTTATTTATGCTTTTCCAACACCTCCACTTCTTCTCCCATGATGGAAATATATTTCAATTTAATTCTAATAATAGTCATCTTTGTTTTGTTCACATTTAAAATAAGATGATTGTTCCCACACCATGCCACAAAGTGGTCCACCAGTTCTCTGTACTCAGTCTCTTGTCCATCACTGATGCATCCACAGCTACAGAGTCATCTGACTATTTCTGCAGATGACAAGACTTTTACCTGTACCTGGAAGTCTGAGGTGTACAAGAGAAATGAAGATGAATATTGAGTTTATTTTGTAGTAAAGCAGGCTGGATGGTGTTAAATGCACTGGAGAAATGGAGGAATATGATGCTCACAGTGCTGCCTGCTTCGCCCAGATCATTAGAGCAGGTGTACGATGGCGTCTTCAACTCCAGTCCCACAATGATGAGCAAACTGCTATGGGTCCTTGAAGGGACTTGTTTGCTTATTCAGGCGGAGCAATAAAATCCCCAGGACTTCCATAAGGTAGAATATTTGAGCAACAGATGTATGAACGTTAGGAGAAGATGGATGAGATATTTTTGCTATTGGAACAAGGCAGGATGTCCTCCACTGGAACCTTTTCCTGTAGAATCCTACATAGCTGGTCAGCACAAGCTTTCAGGACCCTGAGGACCCCTGGTGCTGACACCATCTGGACCTGCACCTTTGCTCCTAAAGATAGGCAGGAGGGGAGAGGTGGCTCCAGCATCTCCTGATGTGGTTGGAGACAACGTTGGAGTAGCAGGATCCTTGACTGATGCTAATCCTAATCCCCCTGACAACATCTAACATTCAGCACAAGGTCTACAGTTATCAATCAAAGCTAGAAGTTTAAACTATTAAAGGGTTTTATTTCACATTTAGAGTTTACTCATTTTCATATAAAAATCACAACACAACTTGCAGTCATCAGTTCCATCACCACACACCTTTCCATTCTCACACACACACACACACACACACACACACACCCTATTCCCCCTTTGTCTCACTTTCCTCCCCAGTGCTTCTCCTCTCACCAACAAGGTTGTCAGATCTTGTATAACTTTGTGTATGCATTTGCATTTGTGTTTGCATGTGCAATTCTGTTTCAGCGACGAGCTAAGGGTCATACCAAATCCTTGGATGAGTCATCGTTAGTTTTTGTCCTCTTTTTCAGTCTCTACTACACGCTACGGTTGCCTTTTTTTTTATTTTTTTTAAATTTTTTTTGTCCTTCTACAGCTATAGTGTTTGTTCATGAATTAGTTAAATAGAAGACGTGAGGATAAGATGACGTAGCCATATCAGAAAGAAGATTTAAGCTTCAATAGACGCTTGCTGATTAATGCTATTCAGAGATTCTACTTATCTGATGTATTTCTCAGTGGGTGGGAAACAGCTTGGGCACATTGACTAAACTGTGAGGATGTGTGGATTTCTATGTGCTACCACAGCTTTATAGTGGAAGGCTAATACTCGTATGAAGGACTGCATTAAGGTGGAAGCAACTTTGTGTAGGCTGAGTGCTAAAACCTTAAAACCAAAACATCCTGAATTTAAAAAAAATGCTGGCAAAGGAAGCACATTACAGTACTGTATTTATGGTGTGTGAGAGTGTGATTGTGCACATCACTGGAAATTTAGAAGTAAATTTAAAATGTAGGACAAAGAGTTCAGGAATTTTGGCAGAGCCTTGACCCACTTCCTTGACAATGAAGAGAGGAGAGATAAATCACTAAAGGGATGGATAAAGTGGGGAGGAAGCAGACCACAGGTGGGAGAGGTGGAGACAATTAATAGAGCGACCATGGCAGCCATCCAAGGTGAAAATAAGTGGGTGTGAAAGTATTGTGATGAAGGTATTTGGAAGGCTTTTTGCAGAGAATGAAAGAAGGAAAGAGGAGTCGGGATGCTGTTGCCCTACCACCCTTCGTAGTACAGACATCTTTGTTTTTTCCTGACTCCATGAAGGAGCTACCGCTGCGAATTTAAGTGTTATCTGTCTATTAAACTGCAGCTGTGTGAGGGTCTGTGAGCCCTGGCATTCATGCAATCTTCCCTCACTGGTTCAGTTGAGTCTCTGCATTCATTCCATTTCTTTCTTTTTTTTTCTTGGTTCTTCCTTTCAGAGCTGCCCTATGGCTGGGAGAAGATCGATGACCCCATCTACGGCAGCTACTACGTAGAGTAAGTTTCACCACTGACTCTTCTGAACTGTAGTGAAACAGGAAATGCATGTCCATTTTTTAGCTATTCACTTGTACATGTTAGCGTGTCTTTACTGGCCGCGTGAGAAATAAATAGATATTGTCATTGTATTCATGTAGTGATGAACTAAAACAGCCTGAGGGTAAAAAATCTAATTTCTTTTTCTTACATGGCTTCTCTAAATTCTGGCATTTTATTGAACTTAATTATGAACACCCTGAAAAAAAGTATTATCTGGGAAAAAAAGGAAGTTTGAGCCTTTTCACCTAAAATTCCAACTGGTTTAAATTGTATAAAATTTTCTAAGTAATAAAGTGCTTATCACACCACAGCACCAAATTATATGCAAATTCAGGAGAACAAGCACTATATTAAAAAACTAAATTTACTACTCAATATTGAGTAGATCCACATATTGAACTGGATTGTACTTTACTGAGTTTGAATTTAACTTATTTCCCTTCTCTCTAATATATATTTGACCTTTGTTTGGAATTGGTGCTATAAAAGCCCATCCAAGTGTTCCACATCACTGCTTTATGCCAGATTTGAACTATTTTATTTGTCTGAATCTGAGCATTATCATCCTAGAAGATGGCAGCCCCACTGGGCAGTTACTGTTTTTTTGTGTGTGTGTGTGTTTGTTTTTTGTTTTTGTAATTAACAAACCTCCTGAGAAACATAACATAACAAAGACAAGACCAATTTACAGTATAGTGACCGCTACAGGTACAAACCAACTTCCCCGCTTCATGTCAAGGTCAGGCGTCTGTGGTCCCTCAAAATTAAATTAATCCTGAACAAGTGTGTGAAAGAATGACATTTTTCATTGGTACATTGTTCACTTGTATTTCTGTGATTTTTCAACAATGTCCTTTAATGTTCTGCCGGTTTGTGTCAGAGTTTCTGTCCTGAATTATGCTTCCAAGACCTCTTTTTTCTCCCATTTTTGCCATGTTTGCACAGTTAGGATACAGTACATCTTGAAAGGGATTAGTAAGTTTTGATTGTCTTTGGCTGTCAAAAAGGCCACACATTTTCTAAATATACTGAATGATTAGGGGGGGGGAGTATTAGAAAAAGTCAGATCAAATACAGGATGTCAGATGCAAATATATGCTCTGACATCTTGTATTTTATACTGCTGGGATTCTTATTTATGTAGAAGAGCAAATCTTTGTTTGTGAAGCGTTTTGGTTTTAAATGTGGTGTATAAATAAAGTTGACTTCATTTGACAAATGCTGGCAGAAATCTAGGGTTAAAAAAAAAATCTTCTGTTTCCCTTTTTGTCCAACTGTGTATGGATTTAAGTGGAGCACATTTGGAACCTGCTGCAGTTTAGAAATACTTCTATTATGTTAAATCTGCATTGAGGTTTTACAAATCTGAGACAAATAAACAAAACTATGGCTTTACAAATCCCTGTCATGCTTTACTGATCTGGTACATTTTGCACATCTTGTGCATTTACTTTCACTTGTGCTACAAATGTACATAACTTACACAACATTTTAGTTGTTTGACTTAGTGAAGTTTAAATAGGCCCCAGTAATAACATAATCTCATCACTGAATTTTTAATTTCTTTCCCCAGAGTACAAAGGGAAAAAGCTTTTCAAGTTTAATCACGTTTTTAAATGTGGAGTTGTTTTCTGATATTGCTGCTTTTTTTGTTTGTCTTTTTGTTTTTTGGCTCAATGCAAACACTTCAAGCCCATTTCCATTATTTTCAATCCTGCATTGTTCTTTCAGTCACATTAATCGAAGGACTCAGTTTGAAAATCCGGTCCTGGAAGCCAAGAGACGCCTGGAGCAACAGAGGCAGATGCAGAGCCAGGGCCTCTCTGCTCTACCTTTACCCACGATATACAGAGGTATGATTCTACTCTCTTTGCAGCACTTAAATGAAAACAGGCTCACATGCACAGCTAGATACCAGTATGAAAATGCAGAGACTGCTGAAAGGATGTACTGTAAGTGCTCCATTTTACTGGGGCCATTTTATGCTGACACGGTTAAATTAACTGTTAATGTTTAAAATTTGTTGTTAAAAAGTAAATATTATCACTGAGCATGAAGTGGGCAGTCTTATGGGAATTAAATGGGGCATATGTCACAATGTCCTGCACAGGGTTGAATGGCGATCAGTGGCAGTTCGGGCAACAGAGAGCATGCTAACCCTGAGGCCCCCAGTGTGCTAATCCAGGCACACATGTGATGACATGCAAGCCCAGGACATTATGTCCCGCTTCTTTTGAGTGACACATCCTATGAGTCAGCTTATAAGAAAAATGTATCATCATTGGTGCTCCTGCTTTCAGAAAAATGCACGATTGGCGTATTCAGCCTCGATCATGTCAAACGTTCATTTCAAGCAAAAGTAATGCAACAAACTTCATGTTCAAGAGTTTAAAAAAAAAATGGAGGAGAGGCAAAATGTAATAAAAAGCCTTTCTTCATTGCAGAGAAGCCGTTGTTTACGAGGGACCCGACCCAGCTGAAGGGCACCTTCCTGTCGACAGCCCTGCAGAAGAGCAACATGGGATTTGGCTTTACAATTATAGGAGGTGATGAGCCCGATGAGTTCCTACAAGTGAAGAGTGTTATACCCGATGGACCTGCTGCTCAGGACGGGAAAATGGACACAGGTAATTATGTGTAGCATTCAATTTTGACAGCAGGTTTAGAAATAAATTGAGGTTTAAACAAACAGCAAGCTGTCACTGCTGCGGCTGCTGATAATATAATTGTGTGTTTATAGAAATGTTTAAGCGGGGCATCATTATTCTGACACCGCAACATTACAGACGTTCATTTCTTGCCATAACAGAGGACATAAAAAGAGCTTTTTCTGGTTTTCAGTTCCGCTAAAACAAGTTTTCACCTGATGCCATGTTGTCAGAGCCATGTCTATTTGTGTATGAATAATGTTTTAGTTTCACAAATCAGAGATCACAAAGAGCTCATAAACAGCCTCTGTTTTCAATTAAGTGATGTTCAAAATTATGAAGCAGATTTTTCTTGTGTGTCACCAGTGAATCATTTGTAATGTGTGTCTCAGTGAGAAAACTGGAGCATCATAAGGTGATACTATGATATAAAGTTTATTTTGAGGTTTGGATTGACTGGTGTCCAAGTTGTAGTCAAGAAGTATACGGTGTAAATTTGGACGAACATACGATGCATGCAAAAAGAAAGAACAAAACCTGCTTTCCATGTCAGTCAAAACCAGGATGCTGAGCCATGAATGTGTCTCATTCGCTCCTGAACCTTGCATTTTTATTACTAAAGTACTCTTAAATATCTCACAAACTCTGCATGAGAGCAGTTGATGAAATTATTATGATTCCTTAATTAAATGTCATCACTACTGCGATCAAAACTGTACATTCTCCAAGAATCCCAGTAGTAAAACTTAGAGACAGGGCTTTCTGCATCCCCATAAATATTCATTATGATATTTGTGGGGTGTCCTATATGTGTGCCTGCTCCAGGTTTCCTCATACAATGTCTTTTCTCTGTAACTGTACAACAAACAACATCTCACACACCAACTGTAAAAATGTCAGGGCTATGGAATAGCATTCCTGTTAGTATTAGGCAGAGCACCACACAGTATACTTTTAAATCAGCTTTTAAGAAATGGCTAAAAGCAGGCCAGCACTGTGGACATTTCTAGTCATTGATCTTGTGTCTTTTGATCTTGTGTCTTTTGGTTAATGTATGATTCATCATGTTGTCTTTTTTTACCGTTGTTATGCTAATCTTTTTTTTTAACCTAACATAAATTCCTGTCCAGGGACTACAGATGAACATTAGCCATGGGCTACAATCTGGCTCAATTATATGTTGTGCACTGTCCCTGTCAAATAAAGATTAAACTAAACTCCTTCATTTTGAGATCCATATGTGCTTTTACAGCAGCATGACAGGTGCAGTAGTCAAGATATTCTCTAAAATACACCTTCATCACAAAATTACCCACTTGTGTTTGTACCTTGATTCAAAGCATCTCAGGAGCTTTAACTTTAGCGAGCAGCTGCCTCTTCTCAGCCTTGCTTAGCAGTAAGAGCGACCCTACATTATTGATGTGGAGAGTTATGATTCAAGTAACAGTGCATTTTCATGAATTATGTTCTTGAGTGACGTTTGAAAATCCTCATCTGTTTGTTAAATGTTTTTTGCCGTGTTGGATGAAGTTAGCTGCAGAGTTTCATAGGTTGGTCAGAGTGGAGAGTTTTTTAATTAAGCCATGTAAGTCAAGTGTGCACAGAAGCCATAGGGGACTACAGGGGCTGTGCTCGTCTCTGAACACATGGGCCAGCCTCATGTCTGAACGAGGAATCCTTCTTCTTCTTCCTTGCTCTCATGTCCCTCCCTCTGACTATTACTTTCTCTTTTATGTTGTTTCTATCTCTCCCAGTTTTATCTCAATTTCTCTCTGTCTCTCCAGCTTAGCCTTTATTATGCTTCCTTATCTTACCATGTCATGTGACGCTTCTCCTCTGTTTTCAGCCTCTGTAAGTTTTCATCTGATTTCTTTTGGCCTCTCTAGTTTTTCTTTCCTCGTCCCTCTGTCCTGGCCTGTCAGCCTTTTCCTCACTCTCTGTTCTGATTTCTCCCTCTCCACTTTGTTCCCCTCCGCTGACATTGCCGGAGCGGCTCGCACACATGCTCAGAGACACATCTCCATACTCACAGACGCACACAGGCAGTCTCTGGCTGAGATTAGCTGGCCTATTTGAGCTGTACATTATTTCTCTTGGGGACTGTGTGTAATTGTGCAGTTGACATTCATATTGTACATTGTGTTAGAAGTTGTGTTTCTACATGTGTGTGACACGCTAGCTCCTGAAGTGCAGAGCAACATTTGTCATAAAGCTTTGACTTGAAATCTAAAACTTACAACATTCTTGGAGGTCAAACTACATTTGGATGTCTAGTTGTCCCATTTATGTGTCACTTCATTGTTTATTTTGGTAACCAGGAAACACACATTTCTTCATTTTCTATGCCTTCTGTGTTCTATTAAGGCTTGTCCCAACAGCAACTGAGTGAGACAATGGGAATGTGAATACAAAAATCTTCTCAGGTTTTTTTTTTGCTTGAGTACTTGTAAGTGTAATAAAACATCAAACACAAGCTCCAAAAGAAGAGTAATCAGCTACACTTTGTGCACAGTAGAGAAAAGAGACATGATAAAGAATCACGCATAAGCTAAAACACAGATATGATAAAGGGGACGTGTGCACTTTTTTATTTTCAAAGGTTAATACAGTTTTGTGAGGTCTGAATGAAATGTCTGACATATTTTGGTAAAAATACAGATTACAACAGGTATCGTATGAATCATGTCTTTAAGCTCTGTTCAAAGCAGCTGGTTTTATGGGGTGCAGTCAGGACATTTAGTCCACTTCATCCTCTCTGTGCCTCTTTTTGAAATCAGTTTAAATTAACCACTTCTTGGAATGTGAATGCAGCTTTGTCTCATGATGGACTTTTCTGTCTGGTTTTGGTTTTCCTGTGTTCTCTTTATAACTTCTATTCTGAGTTGTTGTGTTTCTACTACTTTTGCAGGGGTTATATTTCATTGAGTTTTAAAGTTATCTGGTTAAGCCTCTGTTCAGTTTGAGTTTGAATATTTCCTGGTATGTCTCTTCTGTTGTCTGGCCAGTCTGGTCCACAGCTGTGTTTCATTACCTCATCTGTAAATGTCCAGTTTTTCCTTCCTTCGTTGCTGGTCCATTGTGTTTTTCTATTTAAGGCTCCTGTTTATGTGATTTTTTTATTCTGCTCTATTACAAGACTTGTTTGCCACTCCTGCTATGCTGTACGTGGCTCCTCATCTCCTTATTCATGACAGGAAATGTATGAAGATAAACATGGTGATGCTGGATAAATCTTATTCTGATCTGGGGCTGTGATCTCATGGTGTCCTGCAAATTTAAATAACTCACTAAAAGACATATTTTCGGACTTACGTGATCCCAATAAAAGTCACAGGATTATTTTATGTTAGTCACTTCAGGCAGTCACTTCAGGCAATCAAATAATCAAATCAGGTAATCAAACAATCACATATATGCATTTTTTTTCCCAAGCAGTTAAATTGTTTTTCATGATATCCACCCTATGGGGACGCAGCTGAATATACTAGATATCCATGTTTAAAAGGTGTGTCAGTTTGCAGCAGATGGTTGTCATATTCACCAAGACCTTGGCTACAACCCTTTCACATGGACTTGCAGATGGCATGCAGTGGCAGAGAGCTGATATTATAATCCTTTGTGGTACTTGAGAGTGACAATGTGATTCTTCTGTGCTGTTGCAGCTTGTTTTCAGACCACTGAGATTTAATAGCAGCAGACTGTGACGTTTTATTTTTGCAGCACAGTATGTTATACTGAACCGTTGACATGAGATCATGTGGTCTTTGAGACATGAAACAGACTCTAGTGTGACTAAAACCCTTCCTCTTCCTCTTCAGGGGATGTCATCGTCTACATTAACGACATCTGTGTGCTTGGCACCACACATGCCGATGTTGTCAAGCTTTTCCAGTCCGTACCGATTGGTCAAAGCGTGACCCTTGTGCTCTGTCGAGGATATCCTCTACCTTTTGACCCAGAGGACCCGAGCGGTGCAGCAAGTGCATCTCTGACACCCATTGGCCTGGAGCACCGTCCACTGGTGGTGAATGGTCGCAGCAGCTACGACCCATACCTGGAGTACCTGTCGTTGAGCTCTCAGCTTCCCCCCCAAGCTCTGGCCCAGGCTGGAGCCTCTCACCCCGGTGACACACATCTGGATGGCTCTTCGCTGCCTTCCACTACGCCTGGTTCAGCTTCAGCACTCACGCCTCACAATGACAATGTGTCAATAGGCTCTTCGGGGACTGCAGGTGTTGCCGGGGCAACAACACAAGGGGCAGAGCTGCTAACAGTTACCATGGTGAAAGGTGCGGAGGGATTCGGATTCACCATTGCCGACAGTCCCACTGGCCAGCGTGTTAAACAGGTTATGTATCGTCTCTTCGTTCACTCATTAGACACCAAACACATTACACCAGAAACTGGTCCAAACCTACTGGATACTTTCATTTTATTACGCTGGCTGTGTGTCAGGAACTAATGCTTTCTTTCAAGAGTGAGATCTCAGGAGTCAGCTAAACTTAACAGCTGAGTTGACTTACAAATTAAATCTGAGGTAGAGTTAAAACAGCAAGTCAAGGAATTGTTTTTATTTAGTCAACAAACTAAATAGAATGATTGAGATAATAAATCCAAAATGAGCTCAGCCCAGGTTGGATTTGCTGTCTACTAAATAAAAAACAAATAGCAGTGAATTCCAATCAGAATACTTTGATACTTTGAAAAAAGGAACAGACAACTTGAAGATTTTTATGTAAAAAAAAGATGCTATTTCTCATCCTTGTTGTATTTGTACAGTAAAACATCTACACAATGAACAAAGCATCTGTTTTAGGAAGTAATTTTAATTTGCTTTGTTGGATTTTCATTATCCTAAAAGGAGACATGTATCTTTATCTTCCTCACCCAATAACATGTTGCAATACTATGTTACTACAGTAACAGGAGTATTCAGTTATTTAAGATCAGTACTTTTTACAAATAGGTATCCCTGCATAATGATTATTTGACCTTTAACCCTCACAAGGCGCTAACCCTAACCTGCATATGCCTCTGCCTCTGCCCCACGTCATTGTGACCTCTGCCCTTAATGCCTTCCAAAGGTTAAGAAAATTAAAAAATAAATAAATAAACACACACACACAAAAAAAAAAACAATTTGCCCAGACTGCATTACACATGTCACACATTTTGAAGAACATTCCATGAAGAGGGCATTATCTTGAAACAATCTAATTCTAATAGCTGATTCTGTAAGCAATAAAGGCATTTTTTTTAACTGAGGTTGTGTGAAGTATTTATGAGTAGTTGGTGTCTTGCCTGCAGTAGAAATCAGTCCAACTATTCTTAATTTGGATAATCAGGAAGAAATTCTAATAGTGATGTAAGCTAGTAGCTTCTCAGTTAGATGGACACAGAGGAGTCAATTTTCACCATCTTAAAAAAATAAATAAATAAAACCCTAAAACCTCATAAATGTCATAGCTGCTTGACTGAATACTATGTTATGGATTTTAATAGTCTTTTAAATGGCGAACATGGACAGTTTTCCAATACAGATGTTCTGTGTCAGAGATTTAAGGAAATGTAAATTTAATAACTGTTGTGAAAGGGTCGTGGTCTGATGTCTTAAGTAGTGATTTCACAAACTGTTATAAAATGTATGACATTTGAGTTGTTACAGATAAAAACCTGCTTCTCTGCAGCCACCTTTCTGAGGCTCTGTTAGCCTTGCTCATTGATTCCAAACTGAGAGCACAGGAAAGACATTAAATACTCATAAGTACTTCACATGAATCCCTCCTGTAGCTTCCACAAAGGGTGAACTTAGGGACTTTCCCTTCCTGGATAAATCACAGCCTTTGGCTAAAAATGCCTTCCACAGTAAGAGGGATGAGAGCAGAGTCCACTTTGCTTTGGCCTTCTGCAGATGGAGAGCTTCGTGAGCTACTGAAGCGTTCAGAATTTAATTTTGGGTTTGCTCGAAGATCCTGCATGACACCAAGTGATATTCAAAAATGTTCTATTTCATATTTAGATATTTAAAAAACTTATTGAAGTTATTGTTTTGATAAGGATTTAAGGTAGTGGAAACAGTTAATTATTTTAAGAGAGAACTGAAGTTTGGCGCTAATGAGGCTGTAGCAGGTCAGGTGGAGTGATGTTGGATGTGCTGCTGTGGTGTAGGTGCTAGAGCCTGGCTCACAGGGAGCATCAGGGCTGATCGAAGGAGACCTGATCCTGGAGGTGAATCAGCAGCCGGTGGCCGCGGCTGGACATGGACGGGTGGTGGAGTTGCTCAAAGAATGTCCTGTGGGAGCAGAGGCGACACTCCTCATACAGCGAGGAGGAACAGGTAAAAGAAAGACTTCATCTCTCATTGACTTTTAGTCTGCTTGTTAACTGCTATGCACACTTCCACGTTAACATGTACCTCTCTGCTGCTGTTGATTCATGAGGGCTGCAGCAGAGTTTGAATATATGCTTTCTTTACAATAACGTCCATTCACTTCTGCTTTTCTGCTTGTTAAAAATGATTATGTTTTTAATAACATTGAAATATTTTTTAACACAACTAAAGAAGGTTCAGGAGTAAGTGAAACTTCCTGCTAATTCAACTTTTCCTTTTGGGTGAGAGACATTCGTATCATTTTAATCCCAGCTGTAAGTTTGCAGAAGTGGAGTCAAGCTGAGTTGACAGAGAGAGCTGAGAGCAAAATAGCTTTTGATTAACATCATTTTGAGAACTGTTTATTTTTGTAACATAGTCAAAGCAGATGTCTCTAGATGATATTTTACTTTTTGGATATTAAATAAATTTTAAGCTAGAATTTTATATTATTGGACAAAACTAGAGAAGTCACTGCAATTTTCTTAAGAGTGCAGACTTTTTCCACAGACCAGTCACTTAAATATGTTGAAAATTAAACTTTAATGTTTCCCTTGGAGAAAGTAAATGATCACAGGAAAAAATGGTGACATTGGAAGCTATAAAGCTGAAATGCAAGGAACAATTAGTTGTTCAGTGCCTTTCATACTGCATGTGCTGCCTCATTTAGAGCATACACAAAGAGTCTCAGCAGATGTCACAGTGTTTGGTGCATCATACCATGTGTTCTACTCAGTATTTTTTTGTTTGTTTGTTTTTTTGTTTTTGTTTTTTACCAAATGCAGCCTCTCCTGTAACACATCAGAGGTGCATTCTAGTAAAAGACTGGAGCTGTGTTTAACAATACACCTCATCAAATGTAAAATGAAGTGGAGAGTTGAGGGGTAGAGTCCCTGTGGATATTTGATCAGTGCGTGAAGACTATATCAGCATTTGTGTTGGAGTCGGTGTGGCTTCCTCACGACGACTGCTTTTCTCCTACCCTCGACTTTAAAGCAACTATTTAAATCTGACGCAGAGAATTTAAGACTTCTGCTATCCCACAACACCTGTCACACGCTGATTGTAACAAGCTGCACTGCAATCAATTGGCTCCATCCCTCCTATAATATATTCTGTTCAGCATGACAAGAAGGCTGTCACACACTTGTTTCGGGAAAGCAGTTCAAATTGAATTGAATTGAGTAATGAGTTGAGTAATGGGAAAGATGGCTGATATAATTTTATAGTGGAGAGGTTTTATGTGCAAAGTCTTGATGTTTTCTGTCTCTTGCAAATACGGACATCTTTGAGTGAATTGAACTGCGTAGTGTAAGTTTTATTTGTTTGACATGTGCACTTGTGCTGATTCTCTTAAAGGTGTTTTGGTCACAGGTCAAAATTTGACTTGATAATTTCCCCTGGCTGCTTATGCCACTGACCCTTGGTCATCTGACTAACACACACACACACAATGATTAAATGTACAGCACTGCTCAGCTTCCTAAATGTAAGTTTAATGCCAAACCAAATTGTTGCTTTTAGTGTACCGTGTACAGTGGGGAGAAAAAGTATTTAGTCAACCATCAATTGTGCAAGTTCTCCCTCTTAAAAAGATGAGAGAGGCCTGT
>JBAMYA010000021.1:10600857-10619627 GCA_037176975.1 Arrhamphus sclerolepis | reverse complement strand
CACACACACACACACACACACACACACACACACACACACACACACACCTACACACATACACACATGCACACTGTTGAACTATTATAAAATCAATTTAGCAGTCTTAATTAAGTTTCCAATAACACTAATGATTGGCATATAATCTAATTTGTGCTTTATTTCTGTTCTGTTTTTCTATGTGCATTCTTTCCGTATTGCTGAAGACCAGCTCTGTAGAGGATACAAATGATTTAAGCAACACTGTGACTTTATTGCATTGTTCATGTGTACATATTTGTGGTTTTGTAACTTCTATGCCCTTTGAGTAATTATATACTTTTCTATGTATAGTAATGATGTTGATGATGAGTAGAATGAAAGTGGTCAGAAAGACTTAAAAAATGGCGACAGCTCTGATGAAGACTTGCTTTTAAGAGGAGATGGTGGTTTGTAGTCTCAGTCTAAATAGGATTGTGCTGATGCCAAGCAACAAGGTAGTCTTAAAAGGATGAATAGTCACCAAATCTGCTGAATATATCACATTTTTTATGGCACATTCATCTCATAAATGGTTTATGACAGAATAAAACTTGATTGTTTTGACAGATCAGTTATGGTTAAAAGGAAGATATCCCCTGGTGTAACCTCATCTCAGTGGCTCAAACTGTCAAGTGATGGAATTTTACATCAACCTAGTGCTTTATTATATGTGTATAATATTATACAAGTCATCCCACCACTTACACATTTTACACCAGACACCATTTACTCCCAAGAGCTGTGTGTGTGTGTGTGTGTGTGTGTGTGTGTGTGTGTGTGTGTGTGTGTGTGTGTGTGTGTGTACACATCAAGCCAAATAAATGGTCCATGTGAAATAGTATAAATGAGTATGTGGGATGTAAATCTACATGACAGGGAAAAAAGAAAACACATCTGTTGTTGGTGGGGTTTTTTTTCCAGCTAACAGACCACTGGGACCCGCATGGCAGCCCCCTGGCAAACCTATCAGGCCCCGTCTTGCCGCCTGGAACGCCCTTCCCAAACCAGCCACAACACCGCACATCTGTCCCTGACTCCACAGAAGGCTTTGACCTTAACAGACCTGACCCGTATGATCTTTATGAGAAGTCGAGGGCTATCTATGAGAGCAGACGTGAGTGAAATTCCTTTTCAGTTGTATGTATGCATACGGCATAATACAAAAGAGAAAAAAACAGTCAATGTTTACCGCCTGCCTCTGTGTGTCAGGTCCAGAGTATGAAGAGGTGGAAGTGCACCTGCTGAGAGAAAAGACAGGGTTCGGCTTTCGCATCCTGGGGGGAGACGAGGCCGTGCAGGCTGTGAGTCCGGACGCCCGTGACAAGGCTCGTATGGGACGGGCTGGACCACACATATATTTAACCTCATAAATATATATGCATATACCAGCCTCATCTGACCTGCAATTACCAACATCTCACACTCTTTGCCCAGACTATTTGGCCAACATATTATCCAAACACATGCAAACTTGCACACAAGCACCCTGACCCTCTAACTGCTCAGTACCTCCCATACTAAAGTAACGCCTTGCTAACTTGTCCTCCTTGTAAAACGGCATGCAAACTGTGAGACAGAGAAAATTTGGCTGTTGAGTATCAGCAAGGTTACCAAAAAAGGTTTTTGTGGGATTCTGCTGTCTTTAATTTGTCAACCTTTGTCTATGCTGCTAATATTGATTGTCTTTGAACAGATTGTTATTGGCGCTATAATAGAGAACACTCCCGCTGAGCGTGATGGAAGGCTTCGACCTGGAGATGAGCTCATTTCCGTGGATAAAAATGTGGTTGCTGGGAAACCGCACAAATATGTTATAGACTTGATGCACGCAGCTGCTCGCAATGGTCAAGTCAGCTTGACTGTAAGAAGGAGAGTGCAAATGCCTGGTGAGGATATGTTCATTCATTTGTTGCTCTTTGTTTTGTTTTGTTTTTCACAGTTTACAAAGATTGAAGAAAAGGCTGTTAATTTTGCTGGCATCAAATTAAAAAACACAAGTTGGAGAGGACACACTGGCAGTGTGACTGCTCACGCTGACTGCTAACAGTGTGTGCTCAGGATCGTTGTGTACTTCTCACCCACACATCTAGCGCAACATACACTGTATGGCTACACAGCACTAACTGTCAGCTTGTAAACAGAAGAACTAAGTTTGCTGTTACAGACCAGTGCTGGTGGTGTTTGAAGGGTGCAATCACGATCCAGATTTTTTTTTTAAATAGATATATACTTTTTAGCTGGCTTCACCAAACAAACACTGATTAAATCAGTTCTGTTTGATGGTAACAGATCTGTTCCAACACATTTTTTTTTCTCTTTTCTCCTTTAGGTGAACCTTGCCCAGTGAATGGCCGTAGTCCTGGCTCAGTGTCGACACAACAGAGCTCCCCGCGGAGTGATGCAGCCTCGGGTTCAGGCCCTGCAGCAGCCACCGTCCCTGTTGCCACCTCACCCCCAGAGGGATCTGCTCTGCAAACCAGCGACGTGGTTATTCACCGCAAAGAGAACGAGGGCTTCGGCTTTGTAATCATCAGCTCCCTGAATCGGCCTGAGAATACCACGGTCATCAGTGAGTTGTGTTCATCTAGAGCTCCATCGTTGTTCCTGAACACAAATCATGACTGTGCAGCCTTCTGAACACTCTTCCTAAGAGTGGTGTTTACAAGACAGGGAATTTGTATTGTGACTATATCACTTACTAAATTGATGAAGAAGAAATGCATACATTTTTTTTTAATTCATGTCAACCAATAAAGGCTACTGCGTACACTTGAGAAAGGTGGATCTAGTAAACAAAACTTCACAATGTTTTCTGTTGAAGCTTTTTAATTGAAGCTCCTATAACATGTTAAATACCGTTGTTTATATTCTGTTGTTATAGAACTGTGATAAAGATTGAAAAGCATATCTTTAAAGCTTTATATATGAACGCTAAAGCCATCCAACAGCAAGCTATCACAGTACTTGAAGCTGTTACTCTAAATTAGTGGCTGCTTGGTTACACAGACCTGACTTCTGAGGCTCCTGGCAGAATGAAACAATAAATGTGACTCTGTGGTTTTGACATCTTCATCTCAAAATTGCCAGTGATGACACCTCGTTTTTCTCCGTCTCAAGCTGTGCCCCATAAAATTGGACGCATCATTGAAGGAAGCCCCGCGGACAGATGTGGGAAACTGAAGGTGGGGGACCGGATCCTGGCTGTGAATGGACAGTCCATCATCACCATGCCACATGCAGATATAGTCAAGCTTATTAAAGATGCCGGCCTAACAGTCACACTGCACATCATTCCAGAGGAGGGTAAGTTTGTGTGTGTGTGTGTGTGCGTGCGTGTGTGAGAGAGAGAGAGATTAAATCAGATGTTATGTATTGGTACTGTTTTTTTTCTGCTCCAACATAATCAGTCTTGACTTAGACTGTATTATCCTGCATTTTGCCAAAGAGAGACAGAAAAAAATATTAATGGTACTGCAGTATTGTACACCTGCAGCTTCTTTCTCTCTCTGTCTCTCTCTCTCTCTCTCTCTCTTTTTGCATGTTTTATTTTGCTTTCTTCAGAACTGCTTGGATTAAATCGTCTCTCACCTCCTGTTGATCACAGGCTCCCATTCTGGACCCAGCTCGGAGAAACAGAGCCCCATGACCCAGAAACACAGCCCGCAGACCCAGCCCAGCCCTGTAGCCCAGCCAAGCCAAGGAACCACCCAGTCAGGCCAAATGGCTCCTCAGCTAGGCCAAACGGCCATTCAGCCAGGTCAAGCACTGGCCCAACCTGGCCAGACACCAGCTCAGACAAACCAAACAGTGACTGCTCCTCCTGCACCAGCCACCTCCCAGCCAGCACCAACTGGAACCCAGCAGAGCCCAGTTGCCCACCCTTCTGGACTCCCTCCACAACTCTACCTCCATGACGGCAGGTGAGTCCTTGCTAAGAGACGATGTTCCAGTTTGGTGAGATTTGCTTGTGTGTTTTGGTGAGTAAACAGATAAAGAAGAAGAAAGAGCAGGGATTTCTACAGGTGGCAGATAGCTTACTGAGTGGGTGAACCTTCCTCTCATTGCTTGGCTGTAAGTTCACAAGAAAACCTGTGACTGAACACAGTTTTCATCCCTGTCAGCCTCTCGGTCTCAGGCTGGGCTTATTGCATAACACCACTTAGTGCCTACAGTGTCAGTGAATAATTTACTGAATGGTATCTCTTTTATAATTCAAGAGCCCGGTTATCAGGCCCTGTTACGTGTCAAAACTATGAACGTGCGAGCTCATGCTTTGATAGGTATGTATTTTAAGTCTAAGTTTAAGATGCTTAGAAATGCTACCCCACAGCTGTAGATTTATATCTATTTTCCAAGTGGGTTCTGGATAAAAGCACCAGCTCTGAAGTTTACATTTCTATCCTTTCTGTGGCATTTTCTTCATCTGCATGCAGGCAGCAATCCTCATGCATGGATATGGTGTAAGTCTGCTTCACATCGTACACTAAACCCAAATATTTCTCTGCTGATAACGCTTCACTGGGAGAAACACTGTATACTGTCTAAAAAAGGACAAATGGATACAAGGGTGTGCACAGAAGGACTCTTCCATCTTTTATAATTTTTAAAAACAGGGTATCCATCACGATGTAAACCTCTCCTCTCACTTTGCTGACTGTTTCCCTCCTTTCAGGTCAGAGGTAAAAGCAAGACAGGATGTCAAACCTGACTTCCGCCATCCTCCTTTCACCGACTATAGGCAACCTCCTGTGGACTATCGCCACCCACCAGTGACTGATTATCGCCAGCCCCCAACGCTGGACTACCGACACCCTCCTGGCTTGCTGGACTTCAGACAGCACCCTGCAGCTGCACAGTTTCCTTTGGGGATCCCTGCTGATTTCAGACCACAGGTAGAGGTAGAAATGCCTTCTTATTTCTGAGCCTGCATCCTTCAGTTTTAGGCAAACTTGCGACACATTGTAGATAAAGTAATCATAAATTTCAGTTTTTGTGAGCTTTCTTTTCTTTCTTTTTTTATCTACAGGATTATGATTACTTCACTGTGGAACTGGAGAAAAGCACAAAGGGTTTTGGCTTCAGTATCCGCGGGGGTAGAGAGTACAGCATGGACCTTTTTGTTTTGCGCCTTGCAGAGGATGGTCCTGCCATACGAAATGGAAGGATGAGGGTGAGACAGTGACCTGAAGATAACTATGATGAAATAGTCTTTAGTCTTAAAGACAAATTAAAGTTGCTGATTTTGTTGAAGAAAAGTAAGAAGAGTGTGATTAATCCAGTCTCAGATGTCAGATGAAGTTTGGCTCTTTTAATGCCTGCTTCTCATAACATGCTCATTGAATTTAAATATAGTTTTACACAACGTGCCAAAGGCATAAATGCATGCTTTGGTACGTTTGAAGTTTAACAACATGTATTTTGCCATCTGCTTAGGTACGCATGAATGCTTGTTAACTTAATGACTGTGAGTAACCCTCTGCTCATCCTGAATTACTCTTGTCTAGGTGTAGTTGAACAAGGCACTTAAATGATGCTTAATCCCGTGATGCTCAGTAGAGATGTTCATGGACTCTAGACTGGTTACATAAAGAAGTTAACCTTCCGTGGATTAAAAGAGGTTGACTGAAATCGACCCTGTCTTGTGTATGCGTCCTCCAGGTAGGGGATCAGATCATAGAGATTAACGGAGACAGCACTCGAGACATGACTCACGCCCGTGCCATTGAACTCATCAAGGCGGGAGGGAGGCGAGTCAGGCTGCTTCTGAAAAGAGGCACAGGACAGGTGCCAGAATATGGTGGGTTTCCTGAGCACAAACGGAAGTGAATTAATGAGTGATTATTTTCCCCACTCTGTCGCCCTTTTTTAGTCTCTGAGCTAACCTCTTTCTCACCACAGATTTATTGTTTAACATTCAGCATTACTGTTTTGTAACCAAGCCAACTTTTCCTCCCACAAATTCTCCATGTTGTACTCAGGAACACATTAACATACATCAATATCCTTCAGCAGTTACTTCTTTGCCTTTCTAATCTGTCACTTCAAATCCAGCTTGTCATTATGTGAAGGACTATTTTGATCAAACAGTAGATTTAATGCAGTAACAACCTGCTCTACAGCTTTTGTTTATTGTGTAACCCCTCTGCTTTAAGTCTAATGATTGGTATAGGCTTTTACTTGCCTTCCCTTAGGAATGGTACCTTCCAACCTCTCCATGTGCATGAAAGGTGACACACTAAGCTCCCCCTATTTCTTCCTAATGGGCCACTCTAAAGACACGGTTTGTGAAAAATTGCATGTCTCTCTCTCTCTCCATATTGATTAATCTATGTGGTCTGTATGTGTGTTCACTGTATGTCTTGAATGTGTGTGGTCATTTATGCATGGGGAGAATAGCAGCTGATGATGAATCTTTGTACTTGTGTGCTTTGGTCAGAAGGCATATCATTTGAAGAGCCTCCAGAGGATGCTGTATAATTCTTACAATGACTACAAAGTAGTCAGTGTGAAATCTCTGTTCTCAAACCTGTCTCTCATACAGCTACGAACATGTGAATCTTCAAGCGCTGAATAAATTCTTGCTGCTCATTCATATTTGCATGCAACTTTGCCTACTATTTTATGAAATTATGCTTTTTTTTCTCTTACTCTGTGATTTTCTTCTCCCCTTTCGCTCTCTGTTTGCATGTGCATGTTGGTTGTGCTGTTTTTTCCTGTCAGTCCTCTTAAAGACTTGTTTTCCTTCTCTGTGACAGACTGTGCAGGCCCCTGGGATTCCCTTTCTACAGCCCACTCTGCCCTGCAGGAAGTGACCCTGGAGCCTCACCTGAATCCATTGCTCTCATCCCATCCAGCCTCAGCCCCAGATGTCCTTCATCAGCACCCTCTAGAGGCCACAGTGTGCATGGCAGAAAAAACTCCACTGGCGACAGACCACAGCTCCATTAGAGGGGCTACAGGTGGCAGGTCCACCGAGCAAAAATGCATTACCAGGGGTCAGGGAACCCCTCAGGGGTCGGGAGATGTAGACTGTGGACCTGGTGACAGGCCACTTCGGGCTTTACCTCCCAAAGCTGTTGTGGGAAGGCCCATTGAGAGAAGAGAGAGGCAGAGGGAGACTTGTTCCCCCTGCTTTGAAAGAAAAAGCCTGCAAACACAGTCAGTGGGTACTGCTTGGCCCTGGGACCTATATGTGAGTGTGAATTTGAATGGAGCCTCTCTGGGCAGTGGAGATGGACATGTCAGCCTCCAGGAGAGGCTGATGTCCAGAAGTCTGTTCTCCAGAGACGAAGAGAGGGCCGGTGGCCACAGTGGGCTCTGCTGTCCCTCTAAAACAATTGAAGATCCTCCAGCAAGGAGCACAGCTGCCTCCCCAGGGCTCTGGAGCACGCCTGGGTCTGACAAACTGCCTGGCACCCTGAGGTCCTGGACCTCCACAGTGAGCAGGTAGAATGGATCCTTCTGGTTTACGCTGGATCACACTGCATGGTTTCACTTTCAGTTCACCATCAGAAAAGCATTTTGTCTATCCTGTTTTTCTTCATCTTATGATCTCAGTCATGTTTTATTTCTCCTTACAAGTTGATTATTACACCCACCACCTTAAAGAACAGAGGGACTTTCAAAGTATAAACCTGATGGAGACCATTACACGTGAACAGCGATGTTCTGAACACAGACTGAGCAAGAAAGTCTTGTTCTGAGTGGAGAAGTGCACCTTTAGCTGCTCAACAGTACCTGGTGTAGCCTGGTTACTGAAGTGTGGCCTGACATGCAACAAAGAAGGGAGATGTATGTATATTCAAGATATTTACTTTCGCTCCATTTTTCTGTGGAGTGGTAAGAAATAAGTCTATTGATCTGTTAACATGGAGGAAGTGACACTGAAACTCTGTCTCGAGGAGCAACCTGGATAACAAGATATATGTTACATGCCTACCAATATGATATACTGTAAATGTAAAGATGTGAAAAATATCTTCATTTGGTAAACTCAGAAACAGACCTGTTGGTGTTTTTGAGGCGGTGTTGTAGTTAGATACATTGTATAAAATTAAAAAAAAAAAAAAAAAAGAAAGAAAGAACAGATAAACCCGGGCCAGTATTTTAGAATCACTGTTTCAATGGCCTCGTCTATAACTACATATCAAAGACTGCGCAAGTCACCAAACCTTGACCGCTGAGGGAGGCGGTGTTTGTGTGCATGGATATGACACACTACGTCATAGGACAGTGACTCACTAAACTTTTATAGGAAGAAAATAGAGAGAATACAGCATCATCTGTGGAGCAAACAAGCCGGAATTCATGTGTTTCATCACGTTTGATTGACTGAATACAGCTGACTTAGTAAGAACTCATGCTACACCTTTTGAGTTATGTACGCTACCTGATCACAAGTCAACCGTTCAATCATTGTGCAGAGTTATAATCTGTGTTGTATTCATTTAACGCTCAAAAAGGAAAACTTTGTCCAGTCTCCCGTTTCTATGCCTTTTACTGTGCTAAGTGTACCACATCACTGTGGGAGAGGGGAAGAAACAAGAGGCCGATGGCAATGAGGTGGGGCAGAGTGCCTTACTCAAACTAAAGCAGAGCTCTTGCTTTTCTGATTTGTTTTGGGAACTCAGTGTTCATGCACATCAGAAAACTGCCGAGTTGTAGAATCTGTTTTTTCCTCAGATCTTACGCCAAGCAGTATCTATATCTTGATGGACTCTTTAGTGTAAAGCTCATCAGTATCAATGATTGACATTGTCCCCTTGGGTGTTTTTGAAGAGGAAAACAGTAGCCTGTAGCATCATGTCCTCTGTAGAGCTGTTCATAAAACAAGGTTGTATCACAGCGGACCAGTTTCTGCCTTTGAGCTTCGCCCGTTCTGTAAAGGACATGTTAATTTTGCATTGTTGCCGGCAAAACCAACACCCACCGCATTTGAATCCAAGATTTTAGATGAGCCTGTGAGTCACAAAAGCATTTAAACTTTTGTTCAATCACAAGACCTTGTGTGGCAGAGGTTGAGACATGCTGCTATTTAACTGAAATGCTCCAGATGAATCCATTTCTCCTCATCCATTTCTCTCAGCAACCTGTTTGCTCTTTATGACAAGTGAACCAGAAGAGCTATTTTAGTTCTGGAGGACCAGTGATGCATTGCGACAATATGACATGGATGCAGCATGACGCCACATCCGCCCTGTTCTTGAAAACTGCTGGTAACACAGACCAACGCACCTGAGTGCTGGGACTCCAGGAAGACATTGTGCACAGAGGATCACCTGATCTTGATCTGCAGCAAAAACATAGTCTGGATGTTTCGAAACTGAAAGAACTGCAGTTTGTGAAAAGACTGTTGTCATGTTGGCAAGGAGCATGAAAACATGCCATTAGGCAGTAGAGAGAGGTTTACTGTTTAGTACAACAAATTAGTTTCAAAAAGCAGAGAGAAGACATCCTCCAGCCCTGTCTCCATTCATGTTCACCCCGCCGCCTGCTGTGACTGGTTTTGTACACAGAAAAACAAGACTGCTTATTAGAACCTCTGAAGGACGACACATTCATAAATCCCCATTAAGATCAAGTATAACTGTGTAGTATTGTGTACTGTCACCTTGTACAGCTGTATTCCTACAAATATGGTTTACTGTATCATTGATACTGTAGTTTCAAAGACGTGAACAACTATTTTTATGAAATGCGACAGTACTGATATATTACATTTTGCTAAAAAAAAAACAAAAAAAAAACTTGTTTACTGATATTCTGAAATACTGTCAAATAAACTCTTGACATGGTGTAAAATATTCTATTTTCTTAGTTAAAATGAAAACCGGGCTGAAACAATGCAAATTTATTGATCACTGTGCAAGAGTCCTGATAACCGATTCATTTTCCATTGTGTACACAGGATAGAAGGCAAATATTTTCAAGTTTTAGCTTCTTAAATGTGCTCTTTCATATACATATCTAATTTATAAAGTGTAGTTTTTAGGGGAAAAAAAATCAATATCAATAATCTGAGCTCCACAATTCTGCACAATGTTAAAAATTAACTGTTTACTCAAAAAACAAAATAACACAACATTGTGGCCATAGCTTAGATTATGTCAGTTTGCACTTCATTTGTGTCAACCTGAAGGTCATTTATGATTCAAACATAAAATAAACAAACACAGCATGCCTCCAAACCTTTCAAATGTGTTTCACACAGTTTTCCTTTAAAAGATCATTCACAGCCGTTTCTGGAGGTCTTCAAACTATCAAAGAAATATAAATATATGAATGTGAAACTGAACTAGCATGACATGCCTGCAGGTGTCACCATCACTGCAGCGAGGCAACAATAGTTATTTATACGTCACCATTCAGTGATAGTGACAGATAATTAGTGGAGGTATTGATGAGAAATCTTTACAGGTAGATGAACAGTCACATCAGAATATTTCCTCCACAAAATTAAAAAAAAAAAAGTTTTAAAAAAAAACCCACAATGGGCATATTTAAGATAAAGTAACTTGTAAACAATTTCCCAGGATTTTGGCTTTCTTCGGATCAGCCCAGGACTGCAGGCAGCTGAGTTGTTTTATTATTGGGTGTCATTTTCTGTAGGAACTGTATTTTGACCATCTGCAGGTACATTCAGAGGAGCCTTCAAGGAGAAGAGAAAAGAACCATAAATAAAATTAGCTACATCAAGGAAGGCTTTACACAGGTGAATTCAAAATGAATTGTCTCTTTCTTACATCTAGACGTCTGTAGATTCCCATTTGGAAACGACAGCAAACTACATCGACCAAGAATCCAACCAAACCATGGATCATTCCTGCAAGAGAGAGAAGACCTAACTTAAACGCTGGAGTTCATGAGTGGAGATTAGAAGAGGGGAAAGTAGCTCAGCCGTAAAGTATGTTAGCTGTTCTTTTTACGAGTTGGAGGACATTGAGTCAAAGAGGCAGCCTGCATTTCAAACCCATGAATAATGTATAAAGTGTGATTTTGGTCCATTTCAAAGCTGCTTAACAACCGATTTAAGAAACCCGTTTACCATCACAAGAACAATCATTACTCTACATTTTAAGCATCGCACTCGCCAGGAACTCCACTGCGTTCAGAACACTAAATAATAAACATATTCCGCATTTCTATCATCATGAGTCCTGTTTCAAGTGATAAATAAGTATGTGTGATGTATTAACCAATTTGGACACAATTCCTCTTTTTCAAAAGCTTTCTAAAATTCTATTTGTAAATGCAATCAAAATAGTAAAACGTTCCAGACTTGAAATGTAAAAATTATAAATGCTATCTCAGTTGTAATGGGTTAAAGAACACATCATTGGTTATAGATACAGTACATGATGGAAATTATAGCAGTTGTTGCAATAAGCTAGAATGCTGTCTGTAATTACAAACTACAACCAGTACTTACAAATATGTACTAAAGAATGTCTAAGTTCTTTTAAACTACCAGAGTGTGGGAGTTACTGATATCTGGCAGCAAAGTTGCAGAGTGAACAACTACTTCTGCTTCAAACCTTTTCCTCTAAATGCATGGATATGGATACAGTGGTTATTACGACCACAAAAAAAAGCTTGCTCCATTTCCTGTATTTGGTTTAGCTGTACCTTAAAAACTTGGCCATGCAATATAATGAATACAGAAGAGGATAAAAAGCTTTTTTTTTTCTTTTTTTCATTAGGCCCTCTAGAGACAATAAACCTAACCTAGCCTAAACTAATGAAAAGCCATGAATATCCTCTGGACTTTCTAGCAGGGCTGCATGCTGGAACGTGAAGATGGATATGTCAACAGTTCCAAATTTTTCCGATAATTCATTCATCTACCTGTGGTGGAGAAAATGCCTCCGATGATACCGCAGAGTCGGACAAGGAACTGCCAGAGAGGCATGTGCTGCTCAGTGACTTTGACCATTAGTGAGCTGATATCATATTTCATAAAGATCCCTGAGACCCCGTGGCTGCCTGCAGCATGGTTTATCTCTCGTTCCTGCAGGACAAGAAGAAAAACAATTCACCACAGTGACAACAAAAAACAGCCAGAAAATTGTTCAAATGAAACATCCAAACCTACCCGTTCTGTGACTGAGTATTGATGCGTTTCTGCAGACACTTTGTAGGTGTTCAGCTTGGTTGGCACAATTGTGATGAAGTACTGAAACATGTGGTTAGCTAGATAAAAGCATAAATAATCCATTAATGTCAAAAGACATTGCTGTTGATTAAAAAAATAATAATAATGGAATAACATGGCCATCCACTGCAGAAACAAAAGACAAAATGCAGTGCAAATGTTTGCAGGAACTGACTCCCTGTGTCTTTCTGTGGGACTCAACCATTTTAGCACAGCTTCAGACATGACAGCAATTCTAAAACAACTGAAATTATAAGTCTATCAGTGAGCCCTTGAGACCAAAGTACCATTGAGGAAAAAAGAAAAAAAAAAAAAAAAGGGGGAAATAAAAGGAGGAAACAGAAATGCTAACTGTATTGGTGGGGGGGTTTGTGTCAGATTGTTCCAGAGCATGTCTCGGTGAGCAGCTGTGTACTTTAATGCTTAATTGTTTTTCAAAAATGGTGCATTCTCCAAGTTTTTAAGTTGATAAATACAAAGCACCCCAAACTGTTTTGCCTGCCAGGTCCTGCAGTGGAAAACCTGATATTGATAACATAAGACGCACAGTCGAGAGAGACTTTCTCTGTGCCATCCAGAGGGCTGATGAGTCCAGGCATGGCTTCTCCAAACGACAGGTGGTCTATCCGGTGAGAGAAGTTGTAGGCTGTAACACAATGACAACCAAAGTAAATAACTAACACCAGGTGACTGTGACTTCTGTTTCTAAATTAGTTTCTGAATCAGAAAGAATAAACTCACAGTCGTGGCTGACGAGAGCAGCTAGATGAGCGTGGCCTCTGGGATGTGGAATGGACCTGTGCAATAATTAAAAATGTTTTAAGTCAACCTCAGAAGGGTTTCTGTTCTATTAAAGGATACTGAGGTTGGAGGTGCCAAGCAGGAAGTGTAAAGGAAAACCAAAGAGGAGATTTATGAATGTTGTCAAAGAGGACATGAAGATAGCTGGTGTGAGATGAATAGATGGAATGATTTTCTGTGGCGACCCCTGAAGGCAGCAGCCGAAAGGAAAAGAAGAAAAAGAATATCAGTTGTGAAGAGCTGCACAGCAGTAATTATGAGATGCAGATCTGAAATTGAAGTTTGGCTCAGATGTAATTAGCCAGACATTTGGCTTCTTGAAAATAATCAGTGTAGACAGGTTTACAGACAGCTCTGACAACATGAAGTTCATACAATTCACACACACATTTGGGTCATGCAAAACCTTGATGCTGTAGATGCATTTTGACCAAGAGGACCCAGAACTTAAACACCTCCAGAGCTTTTTCTCAAATAGAATCAAATTGTTTTATCCCAGAATATTTTACAATCCTACTGGGGTCTAAGGTACAATGCAATCTGCCTATAAAGCAGAGCTTCAGCTAACTTCAACTTCCCCAACAAGTTGAACTGAAAATTTTCCCTTGGAGAGGGATGCATACCCACCTAAAAGACTCCTGCTCCAGCAGTCAAAATGCAGCTATAGTCAAGCGAACCTGGATTATCAATACAGACTCAAATTATATGTGTGTACACATACTTGCCAACAGTAATGTGGAAATTTCCTGCTACTTTGTTGACATATAGATGTCCATGTATCCTGCAGGCACTAAGGGAACTGATGCTGTCTTCTCTAAAGAGGGAAAATTTAAAAACAAAAAACAAAAACAGACTAAAGGTTTTATGGTTTATCAGTGTGATCACCATTTAAAAGATTATCATTGGTTTTCAGTACCTTTGAGTCTTAACAGGAGGTCCTTTTATTGCAGTCTTGAAGAGCAAATCCTGCAGAGAGTGCTCAACTCTCAGACGCTCCTGGATGTGCAGAAGAGTCCTGACAGACATGAACGGAAAACATATGACAACAAATGTTAACTCAGGATGTCATTAACAAAATTTAATGGATTATACATCTCTTACTTTTTAGCTATCAAGCAGTCAGGTAAAACTTTGTATAAGGCTAAGGGGCAGCAGCACATAGAAATATTACATTACTTTCAGCAAAGTACGCAGCACAGCTATTCTTTACAGTAAGATACCATGCAGCTTGCAGGTAAGTCAAATAATAACCTTAAAATTCTTCATTTTAACGTTACCCTGACGCAATATATGCATTTAAACACTATTAATTGTGCTCTACTAGATACTGCAGTTGTGACAGGTTCTTTGATTCTTACATGTGCCATAATCTTTGCTCTGGTGACAGCTCAAAGTTGACCTGAAATGTTAAATGAAAAAAAAAGAAAGAAAACAACTGTCAGACAAGAATCAAGAAGTTCTGACACTGTAAGACAAAGCATTATGCATCTTAATTGTTCAATGGGTCACTCTTACTGGTTCATATTTTAAGCCATCAGAAGCAACCATGGTCTCTGCCAGATCTAGGACATCAGCACCAATGTCTACATTCAAGCATGGCATGAGAAAGATGGGAAAAAAAGGGGCAAAAGACATTAGACGTCACTTCAACTAGGAGGTCCCTCCTCAGATTTTCTTCTTAAATTGTTTTTTTTTTTTTTTTCAAATGGGAAATGATTCTGTATGAAGGACAAATCATAAATTTGTCTAAACAAAGATTTACATGTAAAGTTTAACACATTAGTTTTTCACTGTGGAGCCACTTTTACCGCCCAGATTAAACCTGTAATTTACTCAACTGTACAGAAAGGCACAGAGTCAAGATTGTATTTTTTTAATCAGTAAAAGTTTTTCGTTTTGTTTTGGTTTTTTTTAAAGAAAGTTGGAAAGAAATTTGCTGAATTTGTGGGCCAAATACACACTTGCGGTAACAGGCAAAATGATATGAATTCAAGATAGGTAGCTTTGAATTATTTATCCAATAATTCAAGAAAATAATTGTATATTTGACCCACGCTTTGAGAGCATAGCTGTAACTGCTTTAACGTCCCGTGGCTCTAGACTTTAAGCTTTCTCCAAAATTAACCTTCCACAACAAAGACAGCGAACAAGATTAAAGAAACTGAGGTGTGGAATTTATTTAAATAGACTTGAAAGAGCCGTTTTAATCAATACTTATGTACTTACACTGGCATCTCATGGCCACTGTAATGTCCACATTAATTCTCAGTTTGCTGTAAATGAAGAATAGCTTCAGTCAGGACAGAGCAGACTTAAAAGTGCAGTAATCAAATTAACTGTTCAAAGTTCTACCTGGTGAAATCTTTGTCCACCTCATATTCATACTTCATCCAAGTGTTTCTATACACAAAGAACTCCAGGAAGGCGAGGACAGCCATAAAAGTGAAGGCTATCAGAGACACTGGAGAGAGTGACAGAGTGAGAACATACTTGTTTTAAAAGCAGGTGGTTGTGGTTGTTGGCAGCAGCCAACTGGTTATACCTGTCCCACCGCTGGCTGTGGACTCCACGTAGCTCTCAGGGACTTTAGGAAACGCATCCAACTCCTTCACCAGAGTCAGAGCCTTCTTCTTCGTCAGTCTCCTCATCCTTGGACCAGCAACAGACGTATGAGCACCCTCATAAAACAAACAAGCAAAGTGGCGGCTAGTTGGTTCAAGGGAAGTAAGTAACGTTCAATAACTGCTGACGTTCACCATGGCAACCACCGAGCTGACCGTTAATGTTACAGTCAGCTGGTTTAAACTAGCTGCTAGCCGAACGGCCGATACGTAAACACAGAATTAAGGAACATAGACGATTGAATTCACTATTTACACGTTGACTACACAACAGGAAGACTACGGTAAGGAGGAAGTTACCGGTGTTGAAGTCTATGTTTTTAACCCTTGTTGTCTGGAAATGAACTGCTATGATTTTGTGTCAGCGCCCTCCAGCGGTGACTAACGTTCCTGACTGATTCCAAACATTCGACGCTGAGTATAATTTCCTGTCTCATCTATGGATCATAATTTGCTTCCGTCATCCTTAAAATATAATAATATCATATGTGGGTTCATTTCAAGACTCAAAACAATAGTTCTTGTTAAACAATCAAGAAGGTCCACAAACCTGATTCAGCTCCACAAGGAAGAATGAGCTGAAATTCATGTAAGACATAAGCTTGTGGACTACGCTTGTGGCTACCCAAAATGTTCTAGCCAAGTAAAACAGTTTAAAGAAAACTAAACACTAATACTAAACAGTGGTAAGTAAACATAGGCTTTATAAGAGTTATTTAAAAAAAAAATAATAATAAATCTCTTGGTATCCTGATAACATACAAATGACTATAAATACATATGAAAAGCTGTCCAAAAACAAGAGGTTTCCTCAACTTTACTGTCACACATGAAAAAAAAAGTTTGCCGTGTGTGTGTTTTTTCTGTTTTTTTTATTAGAGCTATTTTAATGAAACATTAAAAACATGTTTCCTGCTCGAGACATGTTCAGTGGGGTTCATAGACGCCTGTTGAATACAACGGTGCACAGCAACATATAAAATATTTAACAACTGCAGTAAATATTCACAAACTTCAAACACTATTATTAAGGTTGAGAAAACCACACATCTCTCTAAAAAAAAAAAAAACTTCTTTCTTCAGTCAGGTGTGTAGGTTTCAAAAGAAAAACATCAAATAAATATGCTAATAATTACATAATGCATTTCGTTCAGATTTACTGTTGAATTTGTAGATCTTTCTACACTGACAAATATTTACAAGTTCAAGTATTTTTGGTATTTTTTGGGTAATATACAGTCATGAAAAAAAAAAAAAAAACTTGCCAACAAAACAATTTACCAGATAGTTCAGACAATCTTGGACAGTTCATTAACACCTCAAGGTTGTGATCATTAATGGATTAACCACCAAAAAGCATCTAACACAGTGGCCAATACATGCTTGAAAATACAACATGACGTCCAGTTAAAAGTGTTTTTTTGTTTTTTGATTTGGTAGAAGTTCACTTTCTAGAGCTATAACTCCATTTGCACACCATTCACTCTACAGGTACAGAATCAGGCCCCTCGTCCTGGAGGACAGCTGTCTCTAAGATGTCGGAGGTGGGGGTGTCAGGTGGCTCTTGAGAGAGATCTTCTGAGCATCTGCTCACAGTGGGTGAGATCACATCAGGACTTGTGTCACAGGACTCTGTGCTCTGCTCTGAGGTGGCTGTTGTAGTTGTTGTGGCAACACTTGGAGGAATTGGGTCAAATTCATCATCCTCATCCTCCATGATGGGTGACTCATGGATACCTGTCAGGGATTTAAAAAAACAAACAATCAAACAAGTAAACAAGTGTTTTAGATGACTATTGTTCGAGGAAATCAAAAATAATTCTAAAAATAATTAATAAATTTACAACACCAACTCACTGCTGAAAGCATCTGGGTATTGCTTAGAAATCTTCCCTTTCAAAGTCCTGGAGAAGCAGAAGGGAGCAATAATCATCAATAATAGCTGGGTGTGTACATGTGTGTTTGCACAGGGGAGAATGACGACTTACCTGATCCTTCTGAAGACGCTATCCAGATCTTTCTTCATTTCCACCAGAGTGCGGGTGTGGAGCAGGAAGCGCTCATTCATCTGCTGCAGTCGCACGTTTGAAAGTCCGTTAAAGTTGATCAGCATTTCATTGGTTTTCTCAAAGCGATCAAGCCTGTTTTCAGAAAATAATTAAGACAGAAAAAAAACACACAACCTCTATACAGAAAAAGAGACATAACAATTAATAATAATATGCAGGGACAAAGACCACTAAGTGATTTAAAAGTAATACAAAAAAATCATTAAAATCAATCCTAAAACGACCAGCAACCAGTGTAATGGTGCTAAAATGGGTGTAATATGATCAAAATTTCTTGTTCTGGTTAAAATCCTGGCAGCAGAGTCTGTAGTGTGTCCAGGGATTTTTATTTTTTATTTTTTGGTTAAACCAAGTAAAAAGGCAGTTACAGTAATCCTACCAAGATAAAATAAAAGCATTTAAACCAGGTCAGTGTCTTTAAAAGGTAAAAACTATTTAATCTTCGAGATGTTTCTAAGATGGCAGAAACATGACTGTGCGAGTTTCATTGAGTGACGTTCAAAGTTCAGCTTATTGTCAATCGAATCAACTGACATGCACAAAACACTGCAAATTGTATATTTACAGTCAGAAAAGACACATCAGGCTATTTTACGGCATACTAACATGTGTCTCTGAGCCTGGATGATGGCGTTCACATCCTCGGAGTTCACCATGCTCAGCATCTTGTTACAGAACACACCAGATGCTGTGGGCTCCACCATGACGGCAGCTCTGCAAACCTTTACAGAAATAAAGATCAAAACGAGTCCAAGAACCTATCTGCAAACTTCTTTTTTTTCTTTTTAAAAAGACACAGTGAATGCTGATACTTAAATTTATGAATTACAGTAATTTTATTTAAGGGGTAGTCAGCCTCAGATGTTCCTGTCATCATAGGTGTTTTATTACATCTTATTATTTATCATTCAAGATCGCCGTTAGTGAGTTATTATTATCTATTATAATGTTAAAAAGGTGCAACGTAATTGAAATAACCTACCCAAGACCCTCACTCTGGTTGTCCCTCGATATTTGGTTATTTAAAAAAAGAAAATAAAACACATTTGACAACTGATTGTAAAGCAAAGCGCTTACTTCCTGTCATATGACTACTGCTTCCGCTCTTTT
>JBAMYA010000021.1:10577305-10598105 GCA_037176975.1 Arrhamphus sclerolepis | reverse complement strand
CTTTGGTTTGGGGAGCTCAAAGGGTTTTGTTCTGAGAAGACCCCCCCCCCCCCCCCCCCCCACCCCACCCCAATACAGAGGAATTGTGTGGAATGTAGTCAGACCATCCTGGGCTGGAACACCTGACAGAGGTTGGTCAGCTCCTTGCAGCACAGATGTGAAGAAGTTCTGACAAACAGCAGTTATACAACTACAATAAGTTCAGTGTTTCACAGGAAAAATAAATCTTTGAGCATTTCTCAGTGTACACAGTAAATGTACGACTTTGTAAAGAAAAATAAAGAGACTGCAAGCCTAATGTTGATTTTTCCTCACTTTCAGTAAAGTAATAACACATTTGCTAAAATATTTTTTGCATATTTTGACTTGGATTGGAATGTGCAGAGTCCCTAATGTGTGTTTAGGACTGAAAGCTATTATACAGATTTTTTTTTTCTTTTGCTTTATTCATTTTTTAAACATACTATTATTTTAAACAATGCATGCTGTGAACTACACAGCTTGTCTGTGCAGCTTTTTCCATCAAATGTTCATTTAAGTATTCCAACTAGTGCTGCACTGATCTACAACTAAATGAAAAACAGCCCTCTGAGACACTTGAGTTTCTTTCACTTTTGAATCCAGAAGTTTTGCTTTCACAAAGCTATTACTGATGTGCACAGGGCTCTTGAATAATTTCAGAGCTGGTTAGGTTTGGGACAGAGTGAGCAGCCGCTGAAACAGTGTTTGCTGTTTCTGATGTTCACCTCCATTATCCCCCACCACCCTGCAGGTACAAGTCATACTTCTCTCCCCAGCTGTGCTCTGCCACAGCAGCAGGTTGAATCTGTGATTGTTTTCAAGCCAGCCTTCTGTGATGAATGTCTTGCATGGTGGTTTACGATGATGGCTACACAACATAGAACCATCCAAGGAACCGTGCAGTCTGTTTGCCCCCCCGCCCGGGGGGGGCTTACTGAGGACTACTGTACTTAATAGGTTAAATGTAATCAGATGACAGTATTAGAGACATGTAATCGTGTTGTTTGTTTAGTGGCACATTTAGGAGAACTGGTTGAAACAATCTCTGTTAATGCCATTTCCTGCAAGTGTTGTGCTTCTCTGCAAACACACATACATGATATATTAGTAAGCGTGGACCTTAGAGGTTTTACACTCTGATTAACCCCAGATTGATTTGTTGAACTAATTAGGAGACAACCCAAAGCATTTTATGGCTGATAATAAACTAAACCCTTTTCTTTAGCTTTCCAGCAGCACATTAATGGTACATTTCATGGTGTTAATTTACATCCTTTCCTGCATTTCAGACCTGCAACACATTCCAGGAAAGCTGGCACAGACCCATTTTTAATTTTGTATTTTTTGGCTTTTATTTATTTATTTGACAGTGCTTTGAAGACAATCTGGCTTTTTCCCCAGTTCTTCCAGCAAAGATTTGTTCATGTATGTGACACTAAATGCTTGGTATGTATGTACATTCCTTACCGGAATCAAATCAAGACTGCAGGAAGACCAGTCCGGTACTGGTCTTCCTGGCCTGTATGCTGAATGTGGTTTAGCATTTTATTTATTTTTATTTGACAATACATAGGCCTAGATACCTCTCACAAAGTGACAGATACCCTTGTTAAAAGCACTGGTACAATACCATATCATTCAAGACACTTTTGGGTTTTGAACTTACTGAGTATCTGAATGGTCCTTATATGGTGCAAAAAAGAGCTTGAATACTGATTCCTCCAATCACAATACACATTTCTCCTATGCGATCCTTCGTAGATACCTTCAATGTCACCCTTTATTCAAGTGTCCCACAAAGGTTTCCCAAAGTAATCCCTTTCCTGTGTTGTTGCATCAATAATTGATGTATGCCGGTTCTTGATAGAGCGCTGTCTCTGGGATCAAAGATCACAGGTTTACAGCTTAGATTTGAGGCTTTTCCCAATCGTAGTGAAATTTCTTCAGAATTCTTGAATTATTCAACAACATTATGATCTGTGGAGGGAGAAACAACTTCCAATTCAGTTTAGTTTAGTTCAGTTTTATTTATGCAGCGTCTATTTACAACAAAGTTGTCTCCAGACAACAAGAAAAATCTCTTGGAGCTCTTGGAAAAATCTTGAGAGGGACGTGGTTCAATTAAGGTGTGGGGGAGGGGGGTTCTGGGGTGGGGGGGAGGGGGCATCCTGCTGATTCCAAGTCTGGTAAAGGAAGAAAAGAGGAGGAAGAGAGGACAGTAAGGATGAAGCGCAGAGAGAGTAGAGGATAGATGGATGGATAGACAGACAGACACATATATAACATGTGGTACAAAAATATCTGGTATAACAAATATATAAACATGAGGTGGTCGGAGGGAAAAGGGCGAGACTATGGAAGATAGACAATGCTGATTTGCTGATTCTATCAATCTGAGACTACTGAGATGTGGTCTCTATACCAAGTTCTGGTTGGTAACTGGTTATAACTTGTGCTGCAGCATTCTGAAGATTTTTAACAAGGCCATTTGTACCACAAGATGCATTACATCAGGCCTGTCAAACTGATCTGTGAAGGGGCTGGTGTGGCTGCAGGTTTTTGTTCAAACCATGCAGCAGCACAACTGACTTGTTTCACTGACACCCCTGCATTACATGTATCATGCATCATGTATCATGCATTACAATAATCCAGCCTAGAGGTAACAAAGGCATTCTCTGCATCCTCTTGAGTCAGGGTGCTTCTAATGTTCCTGATATTATGCAAATTAAACAAAGCTGACTTTGTGACCTGTCTCAGATGAGATTTAAAAGACAAATCTTCATCAGTCATGGCGCAGAGGTTCCTAACAGTCGAGCTGTACAGCTCAACAGTGCCTCCCAGAAGCGCTTGGGACCAATTACAATAACTTCAGTTTTATCTGAATTAAGAAGCAAAAAAATTCCAGTCATCCAGGTCTTCACATCTTTAATGCATGCATCTTATAAGACTATTTAATTAGTTTCATGTGGTCCCGATGATGAATACAGCTGAATATCATCTGCATAGCAATGAAATTTATGATTATTGCTGAGCAGCAATTAAAGATTTTAATTGCGATTAATCGCACAACTTTCTGAGATTAACTGCAATTAACCTCAAAAATGCCAACAGATGTGCGCAAGATAATATAATTACTTCAAAAATAGTAATTGCATTACTCTTCATTGTTGAAGGTCCCACCCAAATTATGTTTAGAACTACAAATCAACTTTCTTCTGTTAATGCTTGTTTTGTTTTGTTTTTCATTGAAATAGACCGTCACTTCTCAAAATAAATTCATTAGTTAAATGCTTTGTCTTGATCCACATTACATAGATAAAGTTTGTCCTTTATTGTGCTAGAATGTCAAATTTAATCAAAAGACTGTTATGTGGGCTATAATTACTAGCTCCTCCTTTATCTGGGCTTGGAACCAAAGTGACCCAGAGTTCAGAGTTCTCAACTGCAGCTGGGAGTGCTGGGAGGCTGCTGTGAGACTGACCGCCTCCCAGTGCTTTGGAACATGACATCACGGCAGCACCCACTGCTCATGCGTCATGCATCAGGAATATACCTGTCCATCATTGTAGTCTATGGAAACATACTGAATGTAGACGTTGCACACACCGCATACATGTGTGACAGCACCCTAAGTGCAGTCACCAAGAGGGTTTGGGAAGTCACCAAATTTAGCGAGAAAGTCGCACAGTTGGCAACACTTCTCTGGTGATAGAAAGATTTAGCTTTGCAGTCTACAAAGCTTCGAGGTCTACAAATAACTTTTCTACTATCAACTCCACTGTCTGGAGGAGGTTTAAAAATGAAAAGTCCGTGAGAGATTTACCTCTCTCCATTTTTCAATTCCTGCCAGTCCTTTCTGTGACGGACTCTGAGAGGAAAAAGGAATGGACCTTCAAAGTAAAAGTTTTTTTTTTCTTTTTTTAAGTGCGTTAACGCCCACCAAAATAATTAACGGTTTAAATTTATGAATGCACCCAGCCCTACTCATGATTCTTCATGATGTTTCCTAAAGTGAGCATGTATAAAGAGGAAAGTGTCAGTCCACAGCTAATCCTAGTATGACTTGAATAACCATTATTTACATGGACAAACTGAAATCAGTCGAATAAATATGACTTGAATCATTTTAATGTCTTTCTTCTAAGTCCAACAACCTGCTCTAATCTATTAATGAGAATCTTGTGGTCCAAGGTGTTGAATGCTGCACCGAGATTCAAGAGGACCAGAACAGAGACAGATCGACTGTCAGTAGCCATGAGAAGGTCACTGGTGACTTTGAGCAATGCAGTTTCTGTGCTATAATGAGGTCTAAACCTGATTGAAGCTTATTATTTATATCGTTAATCACTTACCTGATTTTAAATGATTTTCTCAAGAATTTTGGAAATGAAAGGAAGTTTGGTAATAGGCCTGTAGCTGGCTATATTGTCAGAATCCATAAGTGTCTTTTTGAGAAGAGGTTTGAAAACTGCAGTCTTAAAACCTCCTTCTGCCAGTTACAAGGGATGCATTGACAAGATCCGGGATACTATCATGGGGAAAAATATTTAAAAAGCTTAGAAGGAATAGGGTCCAGTACTGAGGTTAACTCAGTCTAAGTAAGAACCAGTAGCTGATTCCTGTACAATGTTATGCCCATAGTTGGTAAAAGAATATGAATTTGGTTTCTTATATTTACTATTTCATTAATAAAGAAGTTCATAAAGTCATCAGCAGTTAAAAAAGAATGGAGTCCATGACTCTATTGAAATGTTGACTCTGAGCCTGGCAACAGTGCTGAAAAGAGATTTGTGGTTATTCTAACTACCTTCCTTTTCAGAAGAGCAACTGAAACCAGAGGAAGTGTGTAGAGCTGTCTGCAAGCCTATCAATGCATGAAGGATCAAGACTTCCAGAGCTGTCCATAGCAGCATGAATAGGCAGCGAGCGTCCAAGCAAAGCAGGAATTTTAGTAAATTTTAGAGAAAAATTGAATTTCAAAAAGCAATGTCTGCATACAAAAATGAAAAGGTTGTGTATTTCAGTTGTTAGGGTGGATTTGCGGAGTGGATTGGGAGAGGAGTTGAGGGGATGTAGTAATATTAAGCGCTTAAAAAATGTATAGATCAGGATTAGAGGTTATGAAGATGAGGGAATATGTTAAAGTACAGCCACTGTAGGAGTCATTATTTGTTTTGAGCGTATTCACTTAACTGAGCACTGGGTGTTGTAGTGAATTAAACTAGGACATAGGGAATAGGACATAAGGGGTAAGGTTACACAAGAGGATACTTCTTCCTTCTCCTTTTTGAACATTGTTTTATATTAATTGTTATTGTTTTCTGGCCTATTTTGTTTCAAATGAATAAATTAATAAAAGACATCATTGTGATAAGTAAACTGGAATGGCCAGTTAGAACTGGGTTTTGAGGGAAGGTGTTCAGTACTTGACCTCAATTCCATAAGTTAGAACCAAGTCCAGCGTCTGATTGCAGCTATGGTTGTCACTGTCCTCATCCATGTGAATGTTGAAATCACCAACTATGATGACCTTATGCAGTAATTGATGTATATTAACAAATTAAGTGAAACGGATGTGTCACTGATTGAGGCAGTGGTGAGGATCCAAATGCAGGAGAGCAGGAGGCAGGAATATTCAAACAAAAAAAGTTCTTTTTTTAAAGCAATAAAACAGAAAAATCCAAAACAAGACTGGAACCAGGAACAAGAACCAGGAGAGAGCAGTGGCCAAGTATGATGAAGTATGAAGCAGCAAGGAGGAATGGAAGGTCAGGACAAGACACTGGTGCTGATAAGACACAGGTGCAAAATTTCAGGGAGATGAGGCCAAGGAAAGTCAAACAGAATATAACTAGATGAAGACAAACATTCAAAGTAAACCTGGAAGTTAATATAACAGAAATTAAAACAGTACGGAGTTATGAAAACAAGAACACAAGACAAGACTCAAGAACACCAATACTAAACCAAACCAAACTAAATCCAAATCATTATAGGATGAGAAAAAAACATGGGGCTCATGTTATCTACAGTGTAATAAAAAAAAAAGTGTACATATTGTGTTTCGGGATAAAGTATATTAAAAGTACTAGAAAACAAGAGCTCCAGCATTTCATCTAAAGTAGATCAATAACACCACAGATAATGGTCCATCAACTGGATGGTAACAATATTAAATACAGAAAAAAAAGAAACAAAGTGAAACACAAAAAGTCCATAAGTTACCATTTAAACATAATACACAATCTTCCAACATTATGGTGGAGAAGACCAGATGATTTTTAGCTGCTTTATGAATGAAGGCAATCTGAGGCAACTTGTTTCTGTAAGTTCTCAAGGAAAAAAAAACAAAAAAAAAAACAGAACAGCAGCCCAGATTTCTTCAGAGATGTCCAGAAACGGGAGTTGAGATTTTACCAGCATTCTTCCACCACCTCCTCGCTCTTGGCAGGAGGTGATGTCACGGTGATGCACAGCTTAGCAGGCTCAGCATTTTCCTCACACTGAGGCATCTCCTTCACCTCCTCTTCCATCTGGGCTTTTTCCACACCCATTTGGCCATCCTCTACCTCCACCTCTTCCTCTTCATCTTCCTCATTCTCTTCCTCATCCTCTTGTTGCTGCTCTTGCTGCCGCTGTTTCTTGCGGCAGCAGGGTTTGAACAAATGGGGGTCGATGAGTACCTCCCCAAAGCGGCCCTTATAGATTATCCCACAGCACACCTTTTGCCTGCACAAAACATGACATGTATCTAATTAGGTGAATGATCTGAAAAAAATAATAATTATAAGATTTGAGTGTTTCACAGGCTATACACCATTTATAGCACCAAATTAATAGAAGAGCAAACATTTATAGAATTTACCACATTTCCTTTAATCTTGCAGTTGTCTGTGCAAACTGTTTACACAATAATTAATGAGCACTGACTTTCTTTAGGGCAGAAACATTAATGTAAAGCTTAATTTGTAGAAACAATTAAAGGCGTAACAAGTATTTCGATGCTTTACTAGAATTATAGTACCAATGCATCAGAACTCTATTATCAGGGTTGTTCTGTTTTTTTTCTGTTTTTTTAAATCAGTGTATTACTGTTTTAGCTGCTGGAGGTCCGCTACCTTTGAACTGTTTTAAATAGTTCAAATTCAATTTAGCTGTCTGAGCTGTTGTCTGCAGGACGATCTAAAGTACCTCTTCCAATAAGTAAGGTCCAGAAATGAGAAAACCGGGGAGCGGCTGGATCCTGGACTCAGTTCGGTGTCGGAACCGTCATCTGACAGGTTGCTGTAGCTTGGAGACTGAGCAGGAGAGGCACTGGAAGTTGTGCTGTGGGCATCTGAATCTGGTGAGCAGAGCAAAGCATGAAAAGAAATCCCTGCAACACAAATCGCTGCAATGAAAAACAGGTAAACATACAGCAGCGTCGTATAAAAGGCAGAACTCACTGTTTCTTTTAAGCTCTTTCTGCAGCCTGCTGATCTGGCTCGGCCGTGCTTTCTTGTTGATGGACTTTATTTTCTTGGGTCTAGATGTTATTTTTAGGCTGGGGCCTCCTCTGGCGTCAACAACCTGCATCAAGGACAGGGTGCAAAAATAAGCTTTTAAAATTCTAGTATCTATCACGACCAAGCAGAAGATCAACAACCCAGACTCACATGATTCCAGTTTTTCTTGGTTCCCACGGGAAGCTTTTTCCACCGTTTCACAAGGAGCACACAGGCGTTACAGATTTCTCCAGATCGTGTTTCACTCAACCTGTAAGACAATTGGAGCTTGTGAGGCAATGACACAGAAAAAAAATGTCTAAAAGGCATTTAAGCACAGTTGGTTGTCTGCTATCTAAAACCCGTCCAGGTGTGCATCTTACCCGAAACAGCTCCTGAAGTCTTTCTCGTACCTCTTGCTGTCAGTGAAACGAGAGCTGGATGACTTGGCACGGCAGATGCAGCAGCCATCCAAACTCCTGTACATTTTGGGCTTGTGAAAGCCAAACATCTGCATGCAGATAGAAACATTTAAATATTAACACCTCAGGCTCTCATCAGTGAGCATCATGTGTTAACTGCAGTGCCTCCTTGCTGCATATTTCTACATCAGAGCAGGTGTGGATTTAGCAACATATCACCCCTGCCTGCAGTAAATGTACTAAAAAATGTGTTTATTCATTAATATCATAGGCGGGTAAGTGATTTTTATGAGAGCATGTTTTTGCTCTGACCCACATGGTGGAAGTAGGTCAATAGTCAGACAGTGTGTCAGACAGATAATGTCACCATGCTGCGCACACGCGGGGTTCACGCTTTGTTTTGGAAACTCATAGCACGCACTCAACCCAATCCTCCAGGCTGAACAACATGGGTCATTTTGATTAAATATATTCAAAAAATATAAAACTGTATTACCAGAGAAATGTAAAACAAACAAACAAAACAAGTGTGCCTTCGGGAGGATACTTGAAATGCAATAAGCTTGAATTAAGCAGAGGATCTGTGATTTATGTTGCTAGGCAAAATGTAATCTCCAATGCACATGTGGACCCGAACTGCGGCAAAACTGTGAGCCGCGCCCCCCAGACTGTTTTTTTTTTTTTTCCATCTTTTTTTTTCCTCCTTGCCATCAGTCCTCGGGGTCTTCTGACAGTGCGGTGCCACTGAGAGCAGGCAGAGAACAGGAAAAACTCACAGACCCCTCACTCCGCTGCTTATATCAGCTTGAAATCTCCAAATAGAAATCTGTCTAAAAATTTGAGTTAGTGGAGAGTTGAAAATCAGTTTTTCAACAATGTAAAACCTGACAATGATATTGTGCCAAAAAAAGAAGGTCTACATGAAATCTCCACACATAAAATACATAATTCTATCTTTAAATAAAACAGGGAAAATATCTTTCATCTTCCACTCAAATCAGCTGTCCCACAATGTGAGCAGTTTGATAGCCAAAGAGTACCTTATATAATTATCTCACAGTCAGAAGCTCTTAAACTCTGTCTAGTTACCTGCCAGTTAAAAATGGAACTTTAAATGACAAATTAATGCAACTTAGCACAATTCGAAAGAAAAGTGGGAACCCGACGTTGACCTCTTGTCTCTAACCATGACTTGAACCATATTCTTCTCTTCCGTCTGCTTTATTTTTGAAACATTTTCAGCTAACAACAGCTACAAAAGAGCGGTTCGTTTTATTGTAATCTTTTACAACGACAGACATCGTGCAGTGTACATGAGCCCTGAGACCATGACAGAAAAAAATGCATGACTTCCGTGACTAAAATACATAACAATATGAGGTAAATCAAAACAGAAAAAAACAGGTAGATACAATTATAATGTTTATCCAGAAAAACAACCCGTTATCCGTTTGCTGCATGGTTTTATTTAGTGTACTACAAATCGACCAGTTGTTTTATTTTAACCATCGCGTGCCTCATCTGTACATCACAGACGATCTCTGCAGCAGACTACAGTACGTGACGCAACTCAACATGGCAACACGCTTCAAAGGCGGAGGCAACGAGGAGAAGGGGGGTGTGATGCGATTTTCCGCAAAAGCTGCAATTTTTTAAAATTAAACTGCAAAAATGCACCTGTTTGCCAACGGAATCGCGAGAACAACACACATTACGAGTTAAATGTAAAGAGAAAACTAGTTTTTGACCGAGATAAATGTGCGAGTCGCTCATTTCGCCGCCCACTTCCAGCGAGGAAGCATGGCATGCCACACGACCTGCTTCTTGCGCACCCATTTTATGACGACCGTCCTCTGCTCGACGATGCCCGACCTCCCATCTCCACTAACTTCGTGCACAGATACAAACTGAAACTAACGTATTCCCAAATAGAAAAAAAAAACTATCCCGACCTGAATATGAAATGAAAAGTGTTATTTTATAAATGTGAAACATGATCTTTACCCTTTGTTAAGCCCAGCCTGCAAAATGCGACTATCACTTTCACGTGTGCTCGAAGTTTAAAGCGACTACCCGTACTTGAAAGTCGGTTTTTACGCTCGTTTCATACACCAAAGTGTGTTTTTGACCTAGATTGAGCCTCGCGGGGCGGTGAAAATTAAAGTTTGTTGCTCGAGAGAGGTGTGTTGTTGACAGCAGCGTCCGCGTGCTGAGACGCATCTCCAGTGCGGGTGGGCGTGAGAGATCCAACTTGACTAATATAGCAGACATAAACGTGAAACAGCACTTTTATAACCACGTATGTGTTCATTTCTTCTTCATAGGAATGCGTTTCCTGCCGAAATATCCACAATAATCGACTTTACTAAATCTGAACTGGCGACAAAATGAGTGATTTCCTTCCGCAGCCAAATCGACCAATAACAACAACAGCCATCCTGCTCCTCATGTCTGTACGTGAAGCCTCTTCTGGCACTATTTAAACACATATTCGCATTTATTTCGCCTTGTTTCCTCCTTGTCCCGTTACTTAAATAGTTTATATTAGGACGCTTGCATAAACTGACCACCCGTCCGACCCCGCAGCAGGCCTTAAAAAAACAGAGAGCAATTGTTCCGAGACAACTCGAAGCTTGTTTTTAATTACACATCTGAAAGCGCAGCAAAAGACGTTAAGAAAAAAAAAGAAACAGCATCTAAACGCATATAAAACAAACACAAACTGTCTTTACCTTGTTGGAAGTTGCGTGAAAGCTGATGTACAACAATAATAGTCCTCGTGGTGAGTGGTAAAGATGTGAGTATTAAGAAAATGAGCCCGCATCAGTAACCCGCTCTCTTGTTGATGTCTGCGCTGGAGGACGCGACTGGATAGTTGTGGACACAGTGCGCATGCGTCACATCCACACCTCCATTTCAGAGTGGAGCAGGGACCTTTTTTTCTTTTCTTCAATCAAACTATTTACATAAACGACGTATGACGTGGCTCTGCGTCCGCATTCTGCCGGCCTTATAAGGATGGGAACATTGCGCGGGAATAGGGGGCTCGGCTCCGGTTGCTATGGCACATTGGAGAATGTAAGCAAGGGGGCGGGGTTTCCCATTTTACTACAGGACGCCAGATGGCTCGTCTGGAGGCCTATCCTATGGTTTTTTAGGAGGCTCGGCGTCTACAGCCGAGATGGGCTTTGTTGGTTTGATTTGATTTGCGTGACAACAGACCAGTTTAGTGCAAAGTAAGAGGTGGATGCATCTTTTGTCTTCACCCGTTGGTCATGTAAGAGTGAAGAACCACTTGCATTAGGTAAAATAAAGCTTCCAACATCACAGCATCGCCACGCAACCACCACTCATTTAAATCCAACATGCTGCGCTACACCACCAATGCCTTATCAAAAAACACTAACCACATCCACTGAATTTGTCTTTTCGTTTGTCCTTGTTGGTGATTTTAGTCCTTTGACAGAATCAGTCTCAGATGTATGAAAGAAGTATGTTTGATCAGACTGTGAGGAGGGCTGATGAAGGTCACATTCACCCTCATTCTCACTTATGCACAAGAAATTTTAAATTTGCTGAAAGATCAAATTGCATATAAATTTTTTGTTTTGTTTTGTTGCCAATCATGGGACTAACCCATCACATATATGCAGACACAAAATTACAAAAAAAGAGAGGTAACATAAAGCAGTCACCCTATTCTGAAATCGGTGTGTTAATAACAATAATATATAGACTGCAGTTTTTGCTCCTACACAGCTATCCAGAAAAGAATGTACGCACCTCTTAATTATAAGAGTATCAGATCATAAAAATACATTTTTAACAGGTGTTTAAATAAGGTACGTGCAACCTCTGATGACCAACACATGATGTATTATAACATGTCATTATTTATTTATCAAATAAATATAAATTTGCAAGCAATGTGTGGAGGAAAATGTATATATCCAATGTAAAAACACTTTTAGCAGCAATAACATAAAGAATTATTTTCTGTATAATTCAATTCAAAATACTTTATTTTTTTGATTAACCTTTATTTCACCAGGTTTGTCCCTCTTTTACAAGTCAAGTCAAGTCAAATTTATAGCACATTTAAAACAATCAATGTTGACCAAAGTGCTTCACAGGCCAACATCAAACAACAATTATAAAACAGACCAATGAGAAAAGATGAGTCTTGAGCCATAGACTTGAATGTTGCAAGCTTTTAGCAGTTCTTGTTTTTAATAGTAATGGACCAGTTCCTGAAAAAGCTCAGTAACCTCCGTTTTAAGCTTCTAGGAACATCTACAACCAGGCTGGCTGGGAGACCTCAGTGCTCTGGCGGGAGCATGAACATGGATAAGATCATGCAGATAGGATGGTGCCAAACCACTTAAAACTTAAGAAAAAATAATCAGTAAAAACGTAAAATCTATCCTAAAACAAACAGGAAGCCAGTGGAGTGATGCATTCCCCTTTTTTGGTTCCAGTTAAGAACCGGGCGGCAGCATTCTGCACCAACTGCAGGCAACGAAGAGATGTCTGTTCCAAACCAAAAATTAAAGAATTACAATTATCATGGGAGGATGTGACCCAGGTACAAGGGAGACCTGGTTCACATACACACTCACAATCACTCCTATGTCACTGATTAACTTAACATGCACGTTTTTGTACTGTGGGAGGAAGCCAGAGAACCCTGAGAAAACCCATGTAAGCCCAAGGACACCATGTAAACTGCACATAGAAAGGCAACATGAGGCAACAAACCACAAAGCCATCTTATTGCCCAAATACTTTCTTCCCTAAAGGGAAATTCAGTATAGCGGTGTGACTCCATTGCATTGTTGTGAATGATTTCTCTCTGTTTGTTCAGTAAGGTTGGCATTTGTTTGTGCACAGCTCTCCTAAGGTCCTAACACAGCATGAAATCTGGGTTAAAAGTTAACTTTGACTTTGACTGGGCCATTGCACACTATAATTCTTATACTTGGTGTAAATGTCCTGTCACAAGACACAGTTTCAGCCAAGTTTAAGGTGACATAAAAATGATCACATGGACTCCATAATGCATGTGTGTACAGAACTGTATATGGTCAACTTGATGGCTCAAAGTGTCCCCTGGTCCTGTAGCTTCAAGTCAAATCCAAACCATCAGCACTCCATCATTGTGCTTCACCGGCTGGTATGAGGTGTTTGTGCTGACACAGTGTGTTTCTCTTTATTCAAACATGGACATTGTTACAGTATTTTGATAAGATGTAGTTTGATCTGGCTTGATCAGATGCAATGTTGCAAACTTAAGCTTTGCTCTCATATTAAGTTTATTGAAATGATGCTTTCTCCTTGGCAGCCCTTACAAAACCACAAACACACATGCAGATTTTTTCTCTAACTGTACTCTCTTAAACTTAAACATTTAACATGTTTAAAAGGCCTGAGGTGTAAACCCTGGGTTATTTTGTATATTCACTGAGCATTGCATGAGTCTGAATTGACATAAATTTACAGGGTTGTCCACGTGTGATAAGATTAGCAAGTATCTTGAATATTTTACCCTTAATCTTTTATAATCTAGAATGATGGGCTCAGAATTTGTTTGGGAATATATCCCTTTTCAGATTGTTCTAATGGGTTTCCTCTTTGGTTTGTTAGCATAGGCTACACCTAAATGCTCCAGACGAGGAAAATGCCAAAAGCATTTGCTTCAGTATAAATGGTCACATATGCTGATAGTAAATTAATCAAGCACATTTGATAAGCTGCACCTGATTCCTACATTACATACCTAATATTTCTTTATGGAAGGTTCTGGAGTTTGGCTTATTTTAATAATTAAAATAAATAATGATAGTGTAGTATGGCATGTGTTGTTTAGTGTAATAAAACCCAAACTGGTTGATAATGTAACAGGATGTTGAGCCCAAAATTCCAATGCCATAGATGTATACATATATATGTGTGTGTGTGTACATACATACATATATATATATACATATGTGTATAGAGAGACAGAGAGAGAGAGAGAGAGTTGTCAGTGCTCACCCCCATATACAGTATGATGTATATAATGTGGGACATTATTGTACCTTACTACATTAAACTTTGAAGCAATAATCCCAATTTAACAAGTTGTTACATTTTGAGCTAAACGTAACATCTTGTTACATTATCAACCAGTTATTACATTATAATTTTTATTACATTTTTTAAACCAAATTTCAGGTCTCTGTTGCATTTTGGGTTGTTGTTACATAGAGGGCTCTAACAAGCCTGTATTTTTCTAATAAGCCTGAAAAGAACCAGCTTTTTTTTCTTCATTATGTCCTGACACAAAAAAAACAACATAAAATTTAAAGTGTCCTTTTTTTTCTCTTTTGTTTATGATTGTAACCGTAATTAGTTGTAATTTCTTTTACAGGACATGTCAGTTTTTTTGTGGGTCATCCCTTTCAAGAGGTATGGCGATGGAGTCTCAACATCGAACTTAGCATGAATGAAGTCTAAATGACTCATTGTTAGAGAGATTATATCAGCTGGTCAATGCTGAATTTGACAAAGGAATAAAATTCTGTGAACTTTAGTTTGTTTAATCCCACGAAAGAAATGTAAATTGACCTTTATTTGCAACTGAATTAAATTCTGCCATCATGTGTTTTGCAAGAACATTATCTAATTCAGTGTTTGTGGAAGTAGCACATAAAACAAAACAAAGAAATGTCACTTTTGTCAATAACTTTAATTTTCAACAGCACACTTCATAAATAATTATTGCTTTCTCTAGTCTGTATTTAAACAACAGATACTTGGTCATAATGGGTTACGTAGTGCTTGCAGGATAGTGCAGAAGATAGCATTTTCATAATTGTTCTGACTGTTAAATGCGACATCAACATAATACCTAGCTTTTTTTGACAAGTCTGTGCTCTATTTATCAGAGTTTTGTAAAGACAAAATGAACCGCTTAGAATAAAACACGATGTCTATCATCCGTGTAAGAAAGTGTGACTATAATGGAATCTATTGTTGTCCACAGACACAAAGAAGATGCTTTCATACAGAAAGATATGACAGGAAATTCATCAACAAAGGGGAACAATTTAGGTGGAATGGATTGAGCAATTCTATGAAAGTCCCGATGAAGCAAAAATATTTACAATGTGAGGCGGGGTTTGGGTGGAGAAACAGGCCAGACATTTTACCGGATATAGAGAGCATAATCAAGCAATTTTTATTTTTAAATTATACAATGACATTATTTTTCTCAAGATACCAAGATATCAAATAAACGGAGGTTAATAAGGCATAACTTATGACATTACATATCACAATACCCAAAGACATGAAACAAAGATCCTGGCCATGCATGTTTAAAATTCAAGTGCAAGCAATACAGCAGTAAAAGGACAGTTATAGTTGTTCTATGGTCAGATAAAGTAAATTATACGAGAATGTAAATTATCTACTGTAGGTGTGGCTTTATCAATGACTATTTCTCCTCGAGGAAACAGATTTTCACAGTGTAAACAAGCATAAGACTATTTCCTGAAGCAAATACAGTTATGTAAGACATTTACATCAGTAAACAAGGCAATATGTTTGGTGCTTGAATAGCCAGTGTTTTCATCTGGGTCACTGGTCATTTTGATGATGAAGTCACATTTTGCGAGTGTCTGAACACGTCCCTTCTTCCACAAATGGAAGAACCAACATTTAAACTCATGAGTGTGCCAGCATTTTCTTTGAGAGCACAAGCACGTTAGCATCAGAGCTCAATTCCTTTCACCAAAGCTGTCTCCAGGGTGATGTTGAACTCATTTAGGGTTTGCAGAATACGACAGAGGGAACGAAGGGACGCACGGTCCTGCATCAGAGCTCCATCTTCATACGTCCGAACTGTCAAGGGGCACTCTGCCAGCAGGGGGAGCCATTGGGACAGAAGCCGGTCCCTGCAGAGAAATCACTCATGGTGAACAAGAGCATCATAAATACCTTATGAAGTTTACTATTAGAACTAAAAGAAGGATGGCTGAATAGAGAAACAAGTACAACCATGTACTTTAACTCAAGAATTTAATTCAAGGATTATCACCCTTGAAACTAAATATTCCAAGTACGTAGCTTAACTGTTCTATTTTACCACAGCTTGCTTATTTGACAGAATACACTGTTGTGCAGGAAAGGCAAAGTTTCAGCCAACAACACCACCTAGATATTTTTTTAAACACGTCTGTAGTTATTTAGACTGGATATGAGACCACCGGATATATCTGTTGTCAAAATCCTCTGACTAACATTTTGAAAATGGAAAATTAGTCGCTTTACTTGGCTTCCAACGGTATACAGCACTCAAGCTAATTTGGGAGATTGTGTGAAATGTAATTAAAAGAAAAACAATAATTTGCAGATCATCTAAACCCCACGTTTGACTGAAAATAACACAGAGCCATAATTTAACGTCAGAACTACTCCCTTATCAAAAATGACATGAAATCACCTGATCCCCAGGCACACCAGCAGCTGGAATTTTCCCTCTTTTCCGATGTTTCGGGGTGAACCATTGATGGAATTGACGTAGTGGCACAGTGAGTTGCAGGATGGACCCTTTGGGAGTATTGATCCATACAGGTCACCCATCTGATCTGCTGTCTCCATGGAAACCACTGCTTTTTCTGGGAGTAGGTTACACTTTCAGTTAAAAGAAAGCCCTCTATTTTTGATAGACACTACATTGAGACAGGAAATAAACATCACCACACTGACACTTACCCACAAAATCCCAAACAAACACATTTCTCTGGAAAAGCCAGTTGGTTTTGAATCCATGTAGGAGGAACTTCTCCAAAGCAAGCACCAGTCCTCCTTCTCCACATAACAAGACAGTTAGGTTACCCCTCTGGGAGGAGAGAAAATGGAAAAAGAGAATTCAAAGGTCAGTGTAAGTAAGAGACTCATCTTAAAATCTCCTCATGTGCAGCAGGACGGATTGAACGGACTTAGCATTTTACTCTCGTCCAAACACAACAGAAACTGTGCTTTTATATTTATGGCTGTGCACTTAAGATCTGTTGTTAAAATTAACCTGAAGCCCAATATAGCTTCCTTTATGTCTCTGCAGTGCTTTGAACTTGCTGTTGAGAGCAGAGACTCATCTGATACACAAAAGAAACTAATGAGGCTCATGCTGGAGGAGTCGGGGTAATGAGCTGTGGGAGATAAAAATACAATGCAGGATGTTGCTGCGAAGGCATTTCTCTGTGTGATGCTCTTTCAGGTCTACGGACCCAACAGGTTAAATGAATTCAAGGGTTGAGGACACAGTATCACATTAACACACCTCTTGTTCAGGTTTGTGGAAATGTTTGACAAGATTGTTCGCTGCCTCCCTCATGTCTTCTTGTATTTCAACAGGGTGCATTCCTGAAAAGACAAAAGAGTAGAGGTTACAAGCATGTGAGGATGTGTAACAATAAATAAGAATGGAAGGGAGACGGGGCTGAACAGAAAGGTGAGATGAAAACAGACTGTGTTATTGTCCCCGAGCTCACAAACTACTAGGTCAGCTATTGTACAGAAGAATTCTTTTGTTGTCAGAACGTACTACTTCGGCTGCCGAGTGATCCCAGCATTGTCCGCACACTTTGAGACGGAGAGGCCAGCTCTGGGGGAGTCCCGGTCCACCTTCCAACATCCTCCTCTGAGCCAGGTGACACCAGCTGGCCAATGAGGACTCGTTCCAAGCTGCCGTCACCCACACCTTTCCCCAGCCATCGGCAGCATGGGAACCTGAGAAGAAAGACGCATTTCATTGACACATGGACTCCAGATAATGTCTCTATTTCCTCCGTTGTCTGTTTTATATCATGCGATCAAGAAGTTCAGACATCTCCAATGTCTTTAACGTGTTATCAAACTAGAAGCTGCTCCCTATAAACACATTCTTGCACTCATCAGCACCTTACCAGGTCACAGTTAGCTTTTACTGATGTGAGAATGACAGAGGACGAAGCTTACTTGTAGGTGTGTCCGGTGATTTCATTGTACACCATGACACAGTCGATCAAACATTTGGCCAGCAGGCCCGAGTTCTCCTGAACTCCAAGCTGCAGGGTGCTCAACCTGCCCAGGTTTTTGCACTGAGACAAGAAAAACAAACCACACAGTTAGTTACTAAGATGAGTTGTTACTGAGATTGGTTAAATGAGGGGAAGATGAACTCATATCCAAAAGGTCTTAAGTTAAAGGTGAAATATTCACACCAATATTTTGACCAACATTATTATTTATTTATACTTTAAAGAGGTTTCTGGCCTAAATCAATTTGTTGAAGGATATGATGAGAATTAGGACGAGTAAGCACGAGTCAGCATAAGTTGCATATGAACCACAATAATCATAAAGACTAGTGACCTAATTAAATATAATGTGATGATTATGCATTTAGTATAACATAACATAATATAGAGTGTGTAATTTAGTAAATTTTCCTCCACATATACATTTCTTAAATGCTGATCGTTACTAGGTGTGTTGTATGTAGTTCCTTCACTTTAAGTCAGTGTTTCTAAATTAATCTGGGGTCAAGACCCACCATCATGCTTTAATGACCAGCTGCTACCCAGGTCGAGGAACATTTTCAATTTCTCAAATTCAGTGAATGAAGAAATAGCACAGTTTAAACCTGAGATGGTACAGAATATCACAACATGCCAACACACACACACAAAAAGAAAAACAAGTTCAATGATCAAACAAAGCAACCAGCGGCTGGTGATGTAAGAGAGGAAAATATTCCCTTTTACACTTAATGAGCTGCGTTTTAATTAGAAACAGAAAGTGCATCTTAGGGACACGAGAATATTAATGTAACTGTACCTGTGATAATGCTGCATCAACAGATACATACGAAACAGCCCAGTATTAATAATGCTCAATCATGGGCACTTAAGTAGCCATTGATCAAAGCACAGGAGTTTTTCAGTTTCTTATTATTTTATTTTATTTTGAAAATAGGTTCACAAGCCACTATTTGAGAAAAACTGCTTTAAGGCACTGGAGTAGCTAACTTGCAGTTTTATATTCAAGGTCACTCAAGAATCTCAGAGAATCAGAGGAAAGTCTTCAAAACAAGCAACAACAGAAGAGGAGCTGCAAAGTAGCTTGGAGCCCAGACCTTTGACCTTTTGAAATATTAAAGATTTAATCTTGATCATTTGGAAAACCAGCCTCTTCTTTCTCCCACTTTGCTGTTCACAGTGACTATATTTTAACTTTCACATGTATGCATGAAGAGCACAAACCTGGAAAAAGATTTCTTGCGTATTCTTTGGGATCTGTCTAACTCCTGAATCACCCAGTTCCCCGGACACACACACCCACGGGTGAACTGTCGCCATTGCTATGCTCAGTTTCTTCATGGGGACTATAACAACACGGTATGGAATACCTGAAGAGACAAAGGATACCAACAGTAAAGTTATATGCATTTGAGTAAGTGTAATGCGCGTTGTCTGAAGTCTAGATAGTCACTGACTGCAAAAAAGCACTGGCTAAATAATGCCAGCATGTAAGGAATTTACATTACTTACAGATCGAGGTGAAGACGCGTGTAAAACAGAGGTAGTCCACGGTGTTGAGAGAGAGCAGGTGAAACAAAAACTGCTCTCTCTCTTCTTCACAGAGTAAGAATGCATGTGGTTTATACATCTGTCTGTTAGTGGAGCAAAGCAGAACAAAAAGTCTGTCAGACAAGCGACGGATAAAATGCATCAACAGTATTTGTGCTTGCTGTTAAATAGCAAATTCATTGATGAAATCAGACCTGAGCAGCTCCTGGTATGTCAGCAGCTCCTTGAGATGTTGGGACAGCATTTTCTTCTCCAGAGCCAGGTGGATCCAAGCTCTGGCCTGAGCCACCTCAGACAGACTGTCGCTCATGGTTTGGATGAACCTGGTATGAGCAGACAGAAACAGGTTTGAGTATTCAGGTTTTCCTCACACAGTTCTGCCTCCGGATACTGTATGCTTGAAAAACCAAAGTTTGTGAACAACACATGCAGCACTAACACTATAAACACAGAACACACAAAAACTCACAACCTACACAGCACAATCATTACCTCATGTCCTGTATTAATGACCCTCTCAGGAGCAAACTGTCATCATCAAGCGTCTTCTGGTCTGAGCTATTATATCCTGGACACGTTGCAAAGTTAAGACAGATGATTAGTTGTTTTTATTTTTTTGAATTAACTCAAGTAATTATCCAACACAAACAAAATGGCCAGGTGGTTCTCTGACCTGGAGAGCCAGCTGGTGCCTCCGTTTTCCCCTGGGCAGCCTGGTAGTGAAGCAAATGGGACCAAAGAGCAGACTTTCCCTGTTCCATATAAACACATTTGTCAACATCCAGCCTCTGTGACAGTCATCTATTTGCGCATTTCCAGACATGTGTATATATCCATCTACACTTAAAAAACCTGCAAGGTTTCATTATGTTAAATTGCACGCCTGACCTGTTTCAGCTGCAGACCGTGGCCCCAGGTTCTCTCCAGCAAGTCACACAGGCCATGGATGAGTGTGTTTTCCTGTAGGCCTGTGATGCTGGCCTCTCCTTGACCCATTTCCACACACTCCTTCCCCATCCTTTCCATCAACATGCGCTTGGTCTACAGACCCAGAGAAGATGTTGGCACAATAGGGTTAGGTACCTTAAAGGAGGGGTAACAGAAGTCCTTTGTCCCTGCTACAACCAGACTGCACAATAGATCTGCTCCCAGTAGATCACACACTTCAATATGCAGTGCAATATATGTTGCTAGATGACATACGGTTGTCTTGTGAATAGTGTATATATTCTCTGTAGTGCACATGTATGTATAT
>JBAMYA010000021.1:10543832-10577057 GCA_037176975.1 Arrhamphus sclerolepis | reverse complement strand
TATATATATGTTTTTCTCTTTAATATACATACCATTTATATATATTTATTTGTTTGTTGTTTCTTATTTAAGATGTTTTTTATGCTACTGTAACAATGTGAATTTCCCTTTCTTCTGAGGGACGATTAAAGGCTCAGCTTATCTCATTAAACTTGAATGATGACATTAAGATAAACATCTGTCGTCGTGTTGAATCAGAGTTCCTACCTTCAGACGACACTCGCTCAGCAACCCGTCAACAAACTCGCGGTGAGTCTCGGAGACAGCTTGAGGGGACGGGTCGAGCAGCTTGGACTGGTGTAAAGTTCGTCTTGCGAACGTGTGTTTCTGTTGAGTAATAAAGGTTTTACATCAGAGATGTGTTGTCTGAAACGTGCATATATGTGTGTCTCCATGAACGTGACAGTACCTGTCTGGGTTCGTTGTCAACTCCTGAGTTCTCAGCAGTTGTTGATTTCTTGGGCTCTAACCTGCGCGACACGGTGACACGACTGGACCACCTATTTGACACAGCAGCAGTATAAAATTCACTATGTGAAGCATTAACTTGGGAGGCTGCAGGGGGTTGGGGTGGTTGGGAGGGGGTGAGGGAGTGTCCAGTTCCTACACATCTGCTACTGTCCATGCGTCGCTCCGTTTGCCACAGATTTGTGAAAGTACAATTTTTTTTTTTTTTTTTGGACCAAGAGCTTTAGTTGGGGGGGGGGAGCGCTCAGCTGCCAGGCCTAAAGCAACAACTGACTTTTAGTTGGAGTCCTGCTTTGGTCTATGTATTATATAATATGTTCTAATATCTTTGTTGGTTGTCACGCAATGTACCATCTTTCAACTTTAGAACACTTTGGCCCGAGGATCATTTCCACATGACAACAATAAAGTATATTCGATTTGGTTAGATTTGATGTGTTTGCTTTGAGCAGCTTGTTTTACAATATTGAAAACGTAGACCTAAAGAAGGCTACAGCGTCTCAGTTTTGGTAACACAAAGCTACTCTATGAAGTTACTTTTTCTTAGTGTACCTGCTATTTCTAATGCAATAACGAGGCCAAACACGAACAGCATTAATACTGTAACGCACTCTTGTTCAATGTTTCCTATCTGACGAGATGAGAATCCTGTAAACAAAATGTGAACTTTGAAACTGTCCATAACAGTGTAACTTATTATAAGATTGTGAAAATCAATCAAACGTAATACATTTTGTGGCACAAGCATTAATCCTTTTCATTTTTACCTCTTTGTTTCGAAGAGTTCTAATCAGTTTAACTGACTAAAACACAGAAGTCCACGTTTAAGGAAATTTTACTTTATTCTTTTCATTCTACTTTGCACTCCAGCAAATCTTAAAGAGAAATGCACCTGACAAATATAGTTTGCTGCTTTCAAAATTAAGAAGACTTATGCACACAAAGTATATGAATTTTTCATATGACATTTAGTTAGAAATTAAGGTACTAATAACTTTAAATAACCTTACGTGAAAGATCTCACAACCAGCTAGAAACTATTTTTTGACAATTGTTTAGACCAAACCCAGAAGCAACATTTTTCTATATTTGCAAACCAATCTAATCAAATTATTGAAAGACTAATCTGCAGAATTTCTAATGATGGTAATAGTAATCGGCTGAACTCTAATTTTAATCAAATAAAAACGTCATTTCTTGCGTGCCTATTGCGCAAAAATAATATCAAGCTGATGTTTTCACATAAAATATATACTAATCGGAATCATTTTATTAATCCCCGAGGGGAAAATTCTTTTTCTAGTTACTTAATCTAGTTAGTATTTCTACTCTCAGTATTTTTATCACATTTTTGCAGTTTACTCATATACATTTGATAATACTTGCAATGAAGGTCATCCAGTAAGTGCAATAAGGTGCCTCTAAAGTGTGCTTATAGTGCTTTCACCTAAGTTAAAGGCAAGTGTACCTCCTTCAACAGCGGCTTCAGGTCTTTACGTGATATATGAATATACTGGAAGTGCCCCTGGGTCCCCTGCTTACTTGTTGGTGTTTTGAGCCTGTGCAAGCACATCTGCCTGCAGCTTAGGGAAGTAGCCTGGATGGTGGCGACCCTGGCCAATCCGCATGTCCAGCAGGTGGGGGTGTATGGCCGTGTGGTCGACTTTCAGCAGTCTGTGCTCAATGGCCTGAGCTGTTAGGGATAAGGACAGGCAAAACGTTCCCAGTGAAGTTTCCTACTTTAGATCACAGTGGGCATAAAAAGGAACGATACAGACATTAACGGGGAGAAATTTGTGTATTTGAAAGGGTAGCCCCTCAGATAAAAACACAAAGTGAGTGTCGATGGTTTGACTGAACAGAAAGAATGACGCATATGAACAATGGCCCAACTGAAATATGAACAGTGTATTTTGGTTGAGGTTGGCACAACTTCAAAGGTTTAAATCACTTTCCACTGGATATAAAGATTACATAAATACTCAAACTTGAATAAATTTGTTAGTCCACCTCTCAAAATCTCTAATTCTGCTAGTCTTTAACCTCATATTATATGCCACTCCATCCCCTTTGTTCTGCAAATGTTCATCAAGTTAATTCATTCTAAATTTGATTTAGCAACACAAAGGAACTTTGCAATTTTCTTTTTGCTCAGAGTATCTCCCTTGTTGCTATAGCTTCCTGTAGTTTCTCTGGAAGCCAGTTTCATCATTATAATTATTAGTATTAGACCTTCATTTAACCAGGTACGTCAGTTGAGAATTCATTCTCAGTGTTGTTATGTGACACGGCGCAGTGAAGCGATACACAGTAGTTACAAGAATGGGAAGGTTACTTGGCAGTAGTGAGAATGGGAGACAGCAAGAACTAAAGGATACTTCCTTAAAGTCAGCAAGTAGTCCTTCAAATGAAAGTGAAACTGATATTTTAACACAAATAAGTGTTTTAAGAAATATTGAAATTGATTACAGCTTGCATAGTTAAATTTTACAGTGAAAGAATCTTTAAACGAGGCTGAAGTAGGTACTCAGTTTTTTTGGAAACGAAGAAAAAAAACAAACAGAATGAGCAACAAAATCTGTGTGTGTGTGTGTATATGTATGTATATGTATGCAGGTATGTATATACAGATAGATAGTGGATAGTTTCTCCCCACAATGTCTGCAAACCTGTTCAAATACATAAATGTGGGATTCCTTGTGTTCTTTAACTGCTGACAGTGTAGCACTTGGTTTTCCTGGGGCCATATTGACATGTCCAGGGGCCTCGTGTAGGCCGACACAAAGACTTGCATTGATTTCCTACTAAAACTTTGAGTATGCACAAAAAAGAATTCTGACATACGAAAGCATGCATTTGCACTTTTTAAGATGAAGTTGAACACACATGCAAGAGCACAACGCTCCACCCTGTCTCCTCCCTGAAGCAGACCAAACTCAGTATGATAATGAGTAAAAATAGGCACGAGGAAGCCACTCATCCAAACAAAGAAAATGTTACCATAAGGCTCATCTGTCTACATAAAGTAAACTATTATTCAATTCAGTACCATGTAAATATGTGTGTGTGTATGTATGTGTATATATATATATATATATATATAATCATCACAGTTGCACTTTGTTCTTACTTTCAATTCTAAGAAGAGAGTCAGTGATGATTGCACTCTGGTTTGCATAATTTGATTTCTTGGTTCCAGATTCTGAGTTTACACAACTTTTATTTGCGTATGTAAAGGTTAGTACATGAGGCCCGTGGTCTCTAAATGACTGAATGTGATAATGTGATGAAGTCCTTTCTCATATCAATCATAATAGAGATTTTACATGAAAGTCTACATAAAAGGGTTATTTCAGGACAGAATCATTTGAGCTACAGTGTTCCAGGTTGCTTAAATTCAACATACAAGTCACACTACCTGGGAGCGTTGTGCATTTCCTGTCGGGACGGTTGCAGAAATCGTCATCACCCGTGTCACAGAGTCGCCCTCGTTCCAAACGGTTGTCAAACAGCTGCTGTAGTGGATCCCTGTCTGCCCAGCGAGACAAAACTTTCCCATCCACAAAGGATGAAAACATTGATGTCTCCAGGAACCGGGACAAAAAGTGCAAATGAGCTGCTGGCTGAACTGAGAGAAAGGAACCCTGAAAAAATGATTTAACAAGATCAGTGTTCAGAAAACTCTTAATATGCCTGATTAGAAATGAAGATTCTGTGTTGGTTCTATTAAATCCATCAGTCAGTCATCTAGTGAAATACCTTGTCAAAGCTGAGCGTTCCCTCTCGGTTGCTCAACCAGGAGTCCAAATCCAGAGCGCTGTGGATGACAAACTCTTCATACCTGCCAAACATGGCAGAAAAACGAACGGCAAACACCTCCCTCAGCTGAATATTCAGTTTTGCAGCCCTCAGCTCTTCCTCCTCCTCCGCAAACACATGTCCTAGAGTCTTCCCTCCCTCGGACATTTTTCCTCCCTCACACCTCTTTGCCAGAGCCTGCAGCCTCTCCAGCACTGCCAGCTCCTCGCCTCCAAGGTTCCCGTTCCTTCTGTCCTCCATCAGGTCCTCCAGCACCAAGCTGCTAAGGCGAGGAGAGGATGAGCTGGCATTCGTGGTGGGCTTTGTGCTCAGTCCTCCCTGCGGTGGGAGTCCAAAGCGCAAGAGCACCTCACTCAGTTCCTGGATTAACTCGATATGATCTGGAAATGGGGGAAGGTCTTCAGGGGCTTCGAGACAGTGGTTGTCAATGTCCACAAAGCACAGGTTGGCCTGTGGAGAAGACAGTCATGAGGGAAAAGAATAGGATTACTTTTCAACTGGCTCCATGGTCAGATAATCAAAAAATGTTTAACCAGTCACATTTATCACATGTGATAAGAGTCACATTAAGCTGTGAGAGGAAGACGTTTCATTAATATATTCGAGCTTTCGCAGTCATGCACTTGTGAAGGATTATCTACTGATTACTGTTATCACAGTAACAAGATACAGCGTGAGAACCGGCGGTATCAGGCTCTAGAAATTAAAAACCCGCTCTAAAACTGTGTGAATCTGCTGAGCAAAGAAGCACGGAATGAGCGCTGTGAGAAAGACAGGCGCTGGCTTGAAAAGCAGTGCCTCTGTAAGCATCAGTCAGCAGCCACGCAACCTTCAGCAGTGACCTCAGAAAGACAACTTAAAGCCTCAGGGGAAGTTGGGAGATGTGCTGTAGAGCGGACAGCTGAAGCCAACTCTGCAGCGTCATCCTCCCCAGTCTTCACTTTTAAATCATTACTTTGTTCTAAAGAGGGAAACGTGGACAGGAAATACCAAAGATTAAAGTAAATTAATAATTCAAAAAGGTCATGCTACTGATGCAGTGATGACACAAAAAGATTTGATTTCCTATTAAGAACAGAAGTTCCAAACAATTCCACACATATGATTAAAATATTTCTCTAATAATTCCTTGAAATTGCACAACTGAAAAATCAGCACAATTTTCCATTTATTATTCAGTGAGGCACATTATTTAGCATTTCTCTGTGATTTTGCTTTCATCCGCCTGGAGCTGACTTGCCACTGCCTCTTTTCTGGGGCAGAGAGACTTCAAAGAGGCTTCTACAAAATATTCATGCAGCACAAACTGATCTCGGATGGAGGATCATATTCTAAGCGGGAGCAACTCTGTGGTAATTTATCACGCCAGTTGAACTGCCCGGAGACTTACGAGAGCTGCATAGATCGCAGCGCTGATCTACACGAGTCTGCCTGAATGCCCTTCCTTTACCATTTTTAAACGTCGACAATTCCGAGTGGCACATTCACGCGAGGAAAATATAAACGCATTCACACATCAGGTCTCCTCCTTGTGGAGTCCTGTACCTCGTGCGGGAGGTGAAGGGAGGATTGCTGAGCTTCGTCTCTGCGCTGGATACCCATCAGAAAAGGCACGGGAGCATCCAGAAGATGATGCAGTGGTGTAGAAATGATGGGCAGGTAGATGTGTTGCCACTGGAACGGGAACAGCAAGGTGGTGATGCTCTCTGCCACCATCATCAAACGGTGGTAGTCTGAAGAGATAAACAGGATAAGAAATCAGCATAAATTAATCCACTTAAATTATCCAGGGATGAATTCATTTACAAGCATTAAGAGCGGCATTTTAATTGAGCCGTCATCAGGAGCTGCTCATAGATTCTCTAATTTAAAAATCTGTTTACAAGCTACAGAGCGCAGAACAGCTGATTAAAGTTATGTTTGGCTGATTTGGTATATTTAAAAGAAAAACTGCTTTGCTCCTCTGTATGTGAAAGTTTTAACTTCATTGTTTAGACATCTAAATATCAATAGCTTCCTAAGTTTCAGCGTTCATTTCCTGTGACATTTTGACTTGTCAAAGGAAAACGGAGCTCAGATTATGCTTATTTACATGTGAAAAGTTTATTTCATGTAATTAGTGAATGTTTTTTCCCCCCTTCAACTTGTATATTGTTGTGCTTCCTCTTGTCAGTTTCAATCAGAAAAGATCTGTCTTAGCTCCTGTATATTTAAGACTCTAGTCCAACAATGCCCACCCTCTGCTCATTTTTTTTCCCTGTTTTAGACATGCGTAAGCAACCATCAGCCAAGAGACCACTAAATGGTGTTCCTCCGACCTACTTTCAAATGGACTTCCTGTGTAACTTTGCAGATTTTTTGAAAGTGCCAAAAAGATATCAGAGTGAAGTAATAATAAGGTCTCTCTAATGACGGCTCTGTTTTATGTATGTGACCCAGTAAGCAATAGTAGTGTGACAGTAAGCATTCACAGGAGCCTTTTTTTAAAATGAAGCAGCAAAATTGAATCAATCTACATTTAAAGAAATTTTGTTCTGCAGTGTCAAAACAACGTGTAAAACAAACTTGTGCAATATACTTGAGTCGTGCACTTACCCTGAGAAAATAGCAGGACTTGCGTCTCCAGAAGTGCACATGTAAGTAGCTTTACCACATTGTCCACACCCAGCAGGGAAAAGACTTCTCCAAGAGGATAATCGGCCAGCGGAAGCTCCCCTGGCCCAGGCCGCTGGCACACGATGGGCCCTTGGACACCATGGAACCTCAGCGAACGTCCAGGTGGAGGCAAAGGCACCTCATATAGGATGTTATGGATGTAGCTTTCCAGAGGAAGGGGTGGGGCTGACTGTGATGTCACAGCTTGGTGCAGCTGAGCAAGAAACTGTTGTGAAGCTTGCAGAAAAGGGAGAGGTGTGATGAGGCAAAGGGCTTTGGAGACGTACAGGGTGTCACGAGCTGGATCAAAGGAACCAACGCAGCCAAGGCAACCAGAAAGCCCGGCCAGAGATTCGGCATCTGACTCCTCCAAGCTGCTCGAGAGTGAGTCCATGCTGGAGGTGGAGGGGGAGGAGGCGGAAGAAGATGAAGAGGAGGGTGAGGAAGCCGATGAAGAGGAGTGGTGCTCCACATGATGCATCTGATAGAGTGTCTGCATGGCAGTGATAATCTGAGGACTGGTCACCTCCTCGTAGAAGGTGTGAACAAAGCCGTAGGAACGTGTTCCATCATCAAAAGCAATCGTGAATGAATGAAACTGAGGGTCAAGTCTGTCCGCTTGGGTGCAGAAGGATAGACCTCTGGGCATACAGAGCTGAAAGCAAGAAGAGCAGGAAACTTAGAATAAAGATGTTAGCCCTTAGCGCTGCCGACTTCAAAGATTTGTAAAAACAGGCTGCAATTACTCATAGAATAGAGCAAGTGGACAAAAGATGTACAGAAGACATGCCAAAGAGGAGAACAATGACTTGATTTGGAATGAAAACAAAAAAATGCATGTAAACATGGAGAGCAAGAGTGCTATTTTCATTATGTCTAATAAAATACAATAGTACGGTGTCTTCTGGGATGCTGTTTCAAAAATATTCAAGAAAGATATCAACAGAATTCAGAGTCACCTGACAGATGTTTTTCTCAGCTACCGCATCCATACATGACTATCAACAAATGAACAGTGAACTAGCTCTGTATGTTTGGAGCTTATTTCATCTTAATTTTGCTTTTTTGACAATTGCTGCATGCATTTATATAGTTGGGACAATAGAAGAAGAATGTAACATAATCAAATGATAATGACACATTTTTTTCCTTTCAGCTTTTGATAGCTTGTCTTTACGCAGTGTTCAGTTAAGCTTGGGTAAATCTTTAAACGATTTGTAGCCAATTGGCTTTTGTTTTTATTTACAATTTATGCATCACCTCAACTCTTATGGAAATTGAGCAATATTTATTTCAACCGGTTTCACCAGAGCAGCAAAGCATTTGTTTTCAAACAAGTACAAGTGGTCTTTCAACTGCAGTCGCAGGAAGTGACCAAAAGTTTTGCAAAGAACTCACCATGTTGACAGCATCTTTGTTGAAGGGGTTCCTGTCTGTGTTCTCAGGGAAGTGCACAAGAACCTTTGATTTGAAGGATCGCCGAATGGGGCTCTGCTCAAAGCTTTCGCCTGAAAGTCAGACACACACCAAGTGAGATACAGAGCTATTGGAGCAGAATATTTGACCTTGATCGGAGCTGAATCAGAATTCATAAAAGGGCAGAACTAAGGACATCACAGTATGACAGCATCTTTGATTTATGACAATGTGAAGGACAGCACGCCATTGTCAAGTACAGAGTAGGAACAAAATGTTCAGCTCTTGTTGACATCAAGGTCCGTTCTGCTGCGCAGGAGGAGGAAAGACCCTTGTGAAGGTTATGTAACTCTACTCATTATCATAAAGACAGCCTGTGGAAGCAATATGACACCGCCCATCCCTGACACTATGCAGCAGGAAGCTGTATGCTTGTAGTGCTCGAGATAAAAAAATATGCTGATTTGGCTGAATTTGCAATATCTGCAAGAGGACTCTTCTATTACGTCCAAATTCCCACATTCACAGTGTATGCAGCCATTGCCCTGCACCACAAATCTGGTGCCTGTTTCCAGCTCCAGCCATAAGGAAAATAGGAAAATGCTGGCTGTGTGAGTGGTTGAAAATGTTGCTCAAAAATTAAAAGAAAGCAACAGCGTTAAGCTGTATGATTCAGATGGCATCATCAGCTGATAGCTGATCATTTATCCATTTTCCCCGGGGGGGGGGGGCACTTTAACAGAGCTTTCCTTTTACTTCACATTTCACTAATGCACCACGAACATTGAGGCACAATCACTGCTACAAAATCCACTGCAAATGGCATCCTAACAGGTGCTGCCAGCTGTGACGCAGTCAATCAGGAACCGTTACCTCACCTGCCAACATGATGACGCACATAATACCTTGAGACAGGAAACTGCAGCACAGAGCGAGAAAGAACACCACTTCACGTTAAACTGAGTCAGAGTGGTAGGTGGGAGTCAGCAGCATGAGGGGGAGTCGATGTTCTCTGTTAAGGCAGCAAAAGCTGGTGCTGACTGAGAGGCAGAAACACAGCGAGTTGCCATGGCATTCACTTCCGCTGTGGCCTCCAAGATAGCCATCAAGACACAGCTTGTGTGCTTGTCATTGGTTACGTCAGCGCGGGTTTCATCAGCTGACACAATTAAAACCCACTCTGCTCCTGACACAAGTTCTCACCAAGAGAAGAAAAAAAAAACCTAAATGTCTTTTACTGCACAACTGAGCAGAGGGAGGTGGAGGGAGGATTGTCATAGTGCCTGGATTAAAGGCTAAAAGACTTGTTTTAGGTAAGCTGTAATTAACACAAACACACACAAATTCTAGATAATACGGGTAAGAGCATTTTAATGGTTTAAATAGAACTGGTATCATAGTAGTTATCCTTGCAATAGATTTTTTTTGTCCAAACTGTCAAGATAAAGGAAAAGATGATGGCAGGTATAAATTAATATTTGGATAGTAAATATTCAAATTAGATATATAGCTTCTATCCTCAATATCAAGCTGTTCCTGCAACTGTTTCAGTTCATTTCCAAATTTTGAGTTTCATATTTATTCCACTACTTAGACATTTATCTCAGAGCTTTTTTCAGCCCTGAGTGGTCCTCTATCCTTAAAAACAGGTCCATTCTATCAGGAATGACAACCAGCCATAAAAAGTAGATATCACTCCAACTCACCAGCTGAAACTGAACAATTCATCACGCCGTTACAGGAGTGTACGAGATATCAAAGTAAGATGGTTATTAATAATGACAGAAAATGTCAGCTGCTGCTGACTGTGTCTGATGATGAATTGTATGACAAATAAAAGGTTGTTTTTTTTTGGTTTTTTTTTTTTTCTTCTACCTCAGTCTGGAACAGAGACATTGTGTCAAACTCCGGATAAAAGCAAGTATCAGGTTCCTGAAATTATATTTAACTCGAGGCGGATTTTCAGCACGCAAGTGGCACATCTATGAATAGGCAAACATATACGTCCCTCTGCAGTCCCCTCTGCATTATAAAGCAGCTCTGTTCGGTCATGGAGTTCTCACCCTGCACTGATGTCATCCCCCTGTGACTGCCACCGGGCCCGAAGCCTCGGCCATTCAGCATTCCAACAGGCAGCGTCATGTGAAATTTGATTAGGCTGCAGAAAACACAGTGCCATCTATTGAGAATCCAACAAGAGCAGATTGTCTCTTGGTGGGCATTCACTAATTACACCCTCACACAAAAAGAGATACTATATCACCTCACATCAGCTTGTATAATGGACACATGCTGATTAAATTCTCCATGTCTTCAAATGAATATATATGTTTAAAGAGACGAACACGTTCACACACTGAGACAAAAATCCTTTGAAAGGAGCAAAGCCCCTATTTCAGTGGGCCTGGGATGACCTGCTGTTACATAAGCAGATTGGTGGATCTCAGATATATAAGCCACTGGCATGGCCACTCGCTGCAGGGGGTCGGCTATCAACCCACTGGTTAGTTAAGGCTCAGAAACATCAGCTGCCAACCTTTGCTCCCAAACATCAGAGAGCTTTACCCTGATTTGGTTTCTTAAAAACTTGGACCAATAGTTTTAAGGAACGGAGGCTGGTTATAAGCCTCTTGTCCCCCTGAGGAGTTGCTCTAAATGAGCCTCTACCACAGAGGACACGAAGAATGCAGGGTGTGACAACTGTCTGCAGATCCACAACTGAAAGCTGGAAGTTACATTCAAGGTATTCAGCGGCGCTTGAATAGCTCTGTTTCCTCAAAATGTATGCTACATACACAAATACACACACACACAGAGCCCCTTGAGTGAACATGTCCTGATTTCATACCAACCACTAGAAGATAGCAATGGCACCACATGATATGTATTTTTCTAAAACCGCCACCCACCACAAATAAACCCTCACTGCTGCCTTAATGTAGCAGCAGCCATCACTTCCACACACTTGTGTGTTAATAATTTCCTTTCACCTCCTCTGCCACCTTTGGCTTCTGTCAGAAAAAGGTCAGATTCATTTTTGATCGCAGAATTATGGCTTAATGCCTGTTTGAGACTCAGAAGCCATCACATGGATTAATCACTGCTTTGTGACTCCCAGAACAGGGTGATCCGAGAGCTCAGACACACACACAAACACACCATCCATTAACCCTGGAACTCTGCCTCTATTATCCAGCTGTTTTTCTGCTTTAAGGTCCACAACAGGATGCTGCAGTTCTTCCTCTGTTGTGGTTCTGATCCAGGTGTGTGTAGCGGGAGGATGACTTGCAGAAGCCTTTGGACACATATTCTCAACTCACAATGGTGACTTGAGAATATGATTAAAGCACAATGAGCAGAAGTGCAATGTGTTTTCCCCCAAGGCAGAGGTCAGACAAAAGGACAACACCATGGGGTAATATCATGTAATTGTCATTTTAAATCTTTGGTAATTGGCTCAAATAAACAACTCACAGAAAAAAAAATAACTAGCCTACTTAAAATCTGTCATTTCCTCACAAATTAACGGATATATTCGGATCCAAACAAATCCTGAATATGTATGTAGCAGCTGGTAGGCCGTATATGAATACTGGCGTATCTTGTGAGCCAAATGTAGGGCATCCATCCAGGCGATACGCAGATAATTCTGTCAACAGCGCTGACAGAGAGGAGAAAAACATTTTTAAACGCCTGTCACCCCCCAACACAAATTAGCCTGTATGGGACTGTTACATGCTCGGCGTGTCTATAACCTCATCTCGGCCGTCATTTATTTGCTTTCTACTAAATGGTTTTTGGTCAGGACCAGGACGTACCTGCTCCATCGTCCGGCTCCAGGCCCGTCTCCGCGTCCACTCCACACACAACAAAATAGTGGGCGAAGCGGCAGGAAGCCGATCCGCCCGACAACGCCGTAGTCCCGCTCATCCTCGACGCGCTGATGGTTGTGTGAGAGCTCCCTTTTTTTTTATTACTACTTGGGATCAGTGATCTGGATGTTCATGTCCGCACGAGGCTCATAATCCGGAATGTCGACCTCCTGGTTCGTGCGGTGGGTCGCGATCAGCCGCCTGCCTGAACTCCGTCGGTCTGACTGGGATGGAGTCCGGAGGATCCAACGTTGGTCATCACGTTTGTTCGGGGAGGGGAGGGGAGGGGGCTGGGGGAGGGAGGGGAGGGAGGGGGAGACAAAGACCAGATACCGTCACTCCTCCTGAAGGAGCCTAATTGTAACGTTGCAGAGATTCACCTGCAACATCCAAGAAAAAAAATTAAGATTTTGTTAAAAGATTTTTTTTTAAACCCCAAAAAACTCTTGGATCATAATGACCGCAGTTCATAACGCGTATGCTTTATATTACTGAGCTTATTTGTGTTTTTACACAAACTGAAATTGTAAATCATATGCTATATAATAGTAAATCAAGAAAAGAGTAGAAAGACATGATAAATCTTTGTACACGGTGGCTGATCAGCTGAAGTTGACAGCTTTTTAAAATTAAATAAATGTGGAAATTAGGCGGTCTTAATTTTAAACATCATTTTCAATTTCTGTGCATTTGATGTACTAACATATGAAAAGAGCATGGCTACCCGTTTTGTTTTGTCGTTTATTTTTCTATGCTAAACATATTTATCAGAGACTCGCCTTTTACTTTACTGATGGAATAGAATGCCCGAAAGGTGGAAAACAAGACTAAAATTAGACTAGACCTAAATGCTAGTAGCCTATATTTTATTTTACCTACTCATCGACTGAGGAACTAAAACATACCTAACAATACTTAATAATCTGCTTAATAATAGAAAAATCAAAACGTAGTGAATGGAGCGAATAAGACAGAATGACTGGCAGGAAAATAATTAATACTTTGCAAGGAGCTGACATGTTTTTGCACAGGATTGTTAGAAATGTTTGAGAAGCTCCCTCTAGTGGTCGTCGGTGGTATGGCACGCTAAGGCATTTCCTGTCTGGGTTCATTTCAGACACCAGGATTAATGCAAAATAATCAAAAATGACTTTCAATGTTTTCCTGTTAAATACTTCCTTTACGGAAAGCATGAAATTAAAAAGGAGCAATTCGTTCTGGATTTTATTTTAGGGTAATGGGATATTATGCTAAATATAACATGTTGTAGGAAGAAGGAACTGTAGGGCCCAAATCTCTTTTCTTTCATAAGAGACCCTACACAGTTTCTTGTGCTACAGAAGATAACCTACCAAAGGAAGCATTGAAGCTCCTTTCTTTATAATTTTGAGAATCAGACCACTTTTGTCAGTACTGCCACAAGGGTCATGGAAGTGAGACTTTTTTTGTGTGTGTGATTCACAATGGACCATTTTTGTAAGAAGCTGGAAACTGACACACAAACAAACTTTCCAAGTCATCTTTAGTCATGAATCATCAGATTTGTGCTTCGTTATTTTATGTCCGTCAAGCTTTTTTTCCCCCCATCACATGCAATATCTTTTCATATTATTTATTTTCCAAGTGAGATGTAAATCCAAACGTTCAAAGCATTCCTAATATTATTTATACAATGTTCTGGACAGTTTACCATACTTAATTAGACTGTTTTTTCTAAGATTAAGGGGTGATTTCATATACATTAATGCCTTCCACCACAAAAACTGTTGTGAATGCATTTTGTTAAATACAAAACTTTTTTTTTTTTTTACTAATAGCTGTGACTTAACAAGTAGACAATTATCTTTCTTTCTTAAAGAGCAAATAAGTCAGTAATTGTTTAGAAGACCCATCCATTCATTCAAAGAGTTGAAAGGAAGAAGGAAGTCGATATTAAAGTATCTTCTTAGGTATTTATTGAACAATTAAAACAAACATTAGTAAATTCACAAAAAAATGCTTTACTACTTTAATAAATATGATTAACTAGGTCACAATTCAGCATCCTCTCATATTGTTCTGGTAAACCATAATCACCTGAGAGACACATTTGAGTTTGAGAAAATAAGTGTCCAACTATTTAAGAAAAAAAAATGCAGCATTTCTATACACCGGTACCTACCCCTGCTATAAGAATTTGGAATTTTTCTCACTCTGAGAAGTCATATTTTTAAAGCAAATCCACAAACCTTTTCCTTTGAAAACACTAAGAGAGCAAAGGACCCACAGCTCCCATCCAACGACTACATAACAGCTGGGGCTGTGACTTCTATTTCTTATTAGTGCATAGCTTAATATGGCAACACGGCTTGTATTTCCCCTAATACAATAATCATGGCTCTCTTACCAAGCTACTTCAGTCCAACGTTTATCTTCAAGCTGTATCTCTGCTTGATATTTGTTTTTGTTGTATAACAATAAAAGCAGCTCAGACATCCTCTTCCCTTGCAACTTCCTCCAGCTCCTCCCTGGGGCTTTTCAAGAGCATGTAGACCAGCGGAGGCATTCAAATACATGAGCCCATCCTGAGTCAACCCTCTCAGGCTCTGGTTGGTGTACCTTCAAAGTCAAAGTGGTGTACTTATCACGAGCCCCACACAAGTCATCTCCATCTTCTCCAACGTTGTTGCAGCAGTGATTGAACTTATTAGTATTCGAGTTTCAGCTCAACCCCTCACTTGCAGATTCACAGTGTGAGAGGCTAGCCATCCTGTGGGTTAAACTCACTTCAACCCACATAATTCACAATACAATTCAATTTTTTTTTTTTTTGTAGGAAAAAGACAGTTTCTTTCATATCCAACATAGTGATACATTAGCAAGAACAGGAGCTGAAGAAAATCCATTCACTGGTGTCTCCAAGGCATGCCAAGGTGTGCAGTCTATATTCACAACAGAGTGAGACGTATACAGGCTTATGCTGTAAGGGTCATGCTGACACATTCTGTAGAAAACCTTTGGCAGTGGGGTTATTTTCAGACATTTCACCTGGAAAAGGTAATCAGATTTTTGATGAAAGTTCTCATAAGAGGGCACTGTTGATGTTCGAAGAAAAGTAGTCTCTGGTGAGGAGAATACTTTGCAGCATGACCAAAGGAAGAGGTGGGCCTTTTTTTTTAATGAATTGAGTCATCCTGCTTTCTGTTCACACATTTCTTCTAAGTTCACAGCAATAAAAGATGGTAGCTACCAGGAGGGAGCAGCTGGTAAAGCAGAACAGACTAGTTTTGTGTGGAGTTAATAGTGATGTAGAGAACACTGTGGTTAAAGAAGACCACACTGCCTGGTCGTCTATAAAATTACCGTCCACAGATTTATAACTTAAGAAGTCCCAAACCGAAGGGTGACAGGTTGGGACCTTTACAAACTGAGCAAAATCAAAAGGGAAGAGAATATATCATGGGTGCAGAGGGGGAGCTCTATGTCAAAATACGAGCCACCTGGGCCTGAATCTCCCCATCGGGGTGTGAAAGCAGCTGAACGAGTCTGCTGTGGAGCTGTGAGGATTCATCCAACATAACTCGGAAGAGGCAATCCTGTTTACCTCTTAGTTCATCAGCCACCTGCGCAGAGGGCCTCCAGGCCTTCAGATTCCCTGCAAATGTTAATAGTCGCAGAAGCACTTGAGTAGCTGTTCTGACATCAAACAAAAGCACCACAGAAGCTGGAGCCTAGGCAGAAAACAGAAGAAAAGGTTAGATTGACAGGGAATGGGGAGTTTTGCTTTGATTACTTAATGGTAGCTCATTGAGCCAACTTGCAAAACTTTCTGTGTTTTATAAAAAACATGCAAAAATATACAGGTAGATTTGCATAAGGATGTTAACAAAAATAATTTTACTACTGTTATTTTTACCTGAGCTTGAACTATGTCATCAATCATATCAGGATTAGATGATAAATTGACCAGGACTTTCAATGTCTGAACCTGAAACAAAGACATTACAAGTGTTCCACATAGAGTTCATTTATACCTACTGGCTTTAAATATGACTAAACAGTATTTTTACATTTAAAACTTGATTGATAAATGATTTATAAAACACAGAGAGATACAAACCTGTAATGCTTCATTGCTCACAACCAGCAGAGACAGTAAAAGTGTAACAGAATCCTTCAGCAAATGCTGATTTTTGTCTGTGACTGAAAGGTTTGTCAGCAGCCGCAGGGCACCAAGCTGAAGGTTTGAGTTCACTGGTGACATTTCAATGAGCTCCAGCACTTGTGGCACATAAACCTACACCATAAAACAAAATGACTTAAGTGACTTAAACATGTCAGAAAAACAACACAACAAAAAAGGTGGAGCACAAATAGACTGTACATCAATAGCTAAAAAGGAACAATGTATGCATAAACATACCTTTATTTGTTCCTGGTTTTCGAGGTTCATACACAGATTATTTAAAGCATTCAGCGTCTGCACTCTAACCTCTGGTGCAGGATCAGACAGGAAACCAGCTATGATATGAAGGCCTTCTAACTCCCGAATTAGATTCTGAGGGACAAATGGACCCGAAAGAAAAATGTCAATCAGTGCAAAGACAGGTAATCCAATAATAGATAATATTCTGGCCCCATAACCCACTTTGGCAACTCCCTTTGTATAATTATGTCAAAATGTAAAAAGGCCCTGTTTCTTTTTAGGGCCCTACTGTGGAACAATAAATGAATAGATAAATAAAATACCTTGAAATAAGCATACAACAGCAAACTAACTAAATACAGCACATTGTCCTATGTTAACAATGAACTGCAGTGCAGGGGGGTGAATGTATAGGAAAAATTGAAACAGTGAGAACTAAAATAAAAAGGCAAAATTGTTTATTCTTTGCCCCCTTACTAAGACAAACTTCTCCCACCACAGAGCCAAAACAGTCCTTCAAAACAGGTGCACAAGCAGCGAAGAATATGAAAATGTCAGGCTATTTTGGTTGTCTGGGTCCATTTACAAGGCAGACTTCAACGGCTACTGAGAACAATGTCTTTTAGGGACACAGGAAATCTAATTATTATCATTATTATTACTTCAATTAAACTACCCAACAGTTACATTTCTGCCCACTTCTCAGAGTTTCTGGTGTACAGGTGACAGTTTAATCTAAAATGAGTATGACTCCACAATACACTGAAAACAAATTGATCTGCTTTTCTTTTTTTTTTTAAATACTCAGTTCTCTTGAAACAACTTGAAGTATTCCACTTTGTTTTTGTTATCAAATGTATGACTGAAAATCACACTGCAGTGTCAAACAGCTGTTTCAGAAAGACAAGAGTCGGCTACTCAATTGATGACAGAAAATCTGTTCACACTCCCTCTAAAACAGAAAACAAAGAGTTTCCCCTCATCACTGTCTCAAACCTTGGAGCTTTCAGTGAAACACTGTGCCTCATTAATTATATATCTGTAGTGTAGGCCTACCTGATTCGTGGTAAAGGCAGCAGCATTTCCTAAAGTAAGGAGAATCCGACCCCTGTCAGATGGATCATCACCAGTTTGAAGACATGACAGCAGCATCCTCAAGTGTTGTGGCTCCAGATTGTTGGGGGACTGGTGGATGATGTCGCCTTTAAAACACAATGTTATTACTTAACGTGCTTGTATTTCTAATTGTAATGGGACATAGAAAAAGGTAGGAAATATCGGCTTTGTGAGAGGAAATCACAGATAGGTCTAAAGGCTTATCTAACATCTACCTGATGCAGCATCCCCTTGCCTGGGACATGCAACATCCAGTCCAGACACTTTGGCGAGAAGACTCCCCGGTTGTAGCTTAACTCCCCCTGGCTGGCCGCTCTTGACATCGGGACTTTCATTGTTGGCCCTTTTCTTGTTTTTCCTGAAAGTTTCCCCGCTTATAAGTTTATACAACCCGTAAGAAGCTCCGGCTCCAGCGACTATTCCGAGCAGAGCCTTCATGTTGCCGATCCTCGGAACAACACCGTCCCCCATGCTGCAGCTAATCTCTGCTAACCGCTGAGCCTGTAGCCACAGATGCGCTAAAACGTTTCGAGATGTGACTGTTTCACTTAGACAAACCCAGCTGATTATCAATCACTGATGACAAATTCTACAAAAATCCAATTTAAAATAGTTCAATATTTTCGACGTCACAAGCAGCTGAGAACTTTGCTGACAGCCACAGTTGTCAACACTGATCTCCGTTGTTCTGAACGACTTCAAGCGGCCAACCAAAGCTTTCTCTGAGTGACTTGCATAAATGTCAAGTTATATGTAACTCATTACGTTTCGTAATAGCTCGCATCTTCGGTGTGCATATTGTTATTTAAAAATATTTCTAAAGCATCTGGTATCCTTTTATTTAAAGGTAGTGATCGAAGATGGTACTGGTAACTACTTGTAACCCGACGCAATAATGTTGTCCAACATTTAACGTTGGTCGACGTTTAATCGCTACGTTACCTAGCAACGTTACATTGTTAAGAGGAAAATCAGTGAAAATATTTTATATTTCTGAAACAAAATTATTAGATTTTGCAAAGCCATAGGACATTCAAAATAGTTTGAGAGTCTTATATTTCAACACAATGGTGTAAACAAACAATATAAATATACATGTTATACAAATGATGTAACTTTATGTAAATAGCGAAATTGCAACTTTAGTTCAGGTTCAGACGTTCTTATTTAACACGCCCAGGTCATTTGTCATTCAACAACTGTCAAGTAGTGTTTAACCACCTTTGTTGTGACTTCAGACGAACGCATGGTGGCTCACTATCCCAAATTTTCTATTTTTTCCTAAGACCTACTGTAGGCTCAATCTGGACCAGAAGACAGAAAAATAAATCTTCTGATGTAGAATACATTCCATCGTGCCTGTAATATTTTGCTTCTCAAACACACTTATGCTTTAAACGCATTTGTTCATTTAGAGATGCATACTTGCTTTACATTGAACCCCACACTTACAAATGTAGGTTTTTTTTTTAAATGGTTCCAGGGCCTTTCCAGGATCTATTGAAATGACAAAGTCCCTCTCCTGTTTCAGAAAAGCTCATGCTTCAGGTATAATTTTTCATTATTGAATCGTATATAGGCTAATAATTGCCAGAGGTGGGACTGACTGTCTTAAGTCTTTGCCCTCAAGTACTGACTCAAGTGTTGAGTCAAGACAGGCAAATCCTAAGTCAGAAACTTCAAATTTCAAAGTGCTTTTGAGTCCTTTTTAGTATATGTTCAGTGTAAACTATAGCATAACACAAGAGTACCACCTGTTTTTGTGCAACTCCAAATGCTAAACAAAGTTGTTCTCTCCATCTGTGATTCTTGAGCTATAAGTTTTGCATATTGCAATTTGTTTGCTTGCTACTTCATAGTTTTTGTTCCCAAATGAGATTTCAGGAACATCTTTGGGAAGTACTGTTTGAGATCACCTACATTTGTAAGTTGTGATGAGTGAAATAAATTGATCTGTACACACTTTTTGTGAAATATCAACTGTTTAAGTCAATAGGCTCAAGTCCAAGTGAAGTCACGAGTCATTAACAACTCAAGTCCACACCTCTGTTAACTGCATTTGACAAGTTTTTTAAAAAAAAAATTAAAAAAAAAAGACACACAAAGTAGAATATTCAAAGTTTTTACTAGGAGTGCAACACCAGAAGAAGAAGAAAAAAAAAAAGATACAGCTGTAAACATATCCTATCAAAAACAAGAGGAAAAAAGCAGTTTAATCAATTCAAGTTAAGAGTTCAGATATGTCCACGTGCAAAATATTCAAAGTTTTCCCCCTCCATACCATTAATACCACTTGAGCAGCCATTTCTTTACCATTTGTCAAGTCTTGGTGGTGTTTTATATGCGTCGTCTTACAGCAAATTTCCGCTGTCGTTTAGCAGCCTTGCCATTAGCCCGCTGACGTGGTTTGAAACAGGTCTTTGACAGATAAGCTGTAGCCCTAGCAGAGCGATTTTTAGATCTGATGTACCTACTTAAAAGTGACTTTGATGTTTTGTGGAACTTTTGGGGATAATTGCTTTTTGTGTCCTGCCAGACTATGCAATTTGAATACAAAGGCTTTGAGTCACGCAGCATTTCAGAAGGCCAGGAGTCTAAATTTATGGGCTCTTTATTTACACTGGCTGGAAACATCTGAAGTCCAGTTGGTTGGTTGAAGTTCTTTACAAGTCCAGCTTTCATCGCTTCATGATATCCACCATTTAGGTAAAGGAAATTGTCTTGGGCAGAAAGCGAGTTTGGTTTGTTTCTTCTTCTAGGAGATGAGATCTTTTGTGTCAAATCTGTGCCCGTGTGTTCATTAACAGCATTTTCTTTTGGATTCTGAAAAGCATGAACTAGATCTTGATTCTTGCCATCTGGTTTGTCTTCTGCCTGGCCCTTCAGGTTGGAGGGACCAACATCCTTCTGATATCCAGAGTTTGACAAATGAGAGTACTGTACTTTAACACCAGATGCCAGGTGAGAATTGTCCTGATGCTTCTGAGGCTTGCGTGGAGCACTTTTTTGAGAAGCCACGCTACCTTTGCTCTGTGATAAGAAGTTATTAAAACCAGAAGCAGAACCACTGGGTTCTGGCTGGTGGATGGAGGGAGTATAGTACACATCCTTTGATTTCTTGCCAACACTGGTTTGATACATTTTTCCCCTGTATTTGGGCGTATGATTTGGAATGTAGATTTCACGTTGTGGTACATAAGATTCCAAAGAAGGTGCCTTTTGAGGGTAAAGGACATCAGGTTGAGTAACGCTATGGAGGCTTTCACCACGGTCAAGTTTACCTGAAGATCTTCGATGTCCCCTTGGTGGATATTTTCTGTATTTTGGCTTTAAGCCATTCTGTTCATAAGCTAGAGGTGTTGAATGGGATGTTTGTCTTGAAAAGTAACTAAAATCCCGAGAAAGGCCATTTGGAGGGTTAACAGGGGATGCAGTCCTGTGGTCATTGGAGGAGTTGTTACCAGCAGATGAGCCAAAAGGCAACTGAATCTGCTCTGGGTGTTTCAAATACTGATTTGCAGACACGCTTAAAATGTCATTACCCATAGGAAGACTTCCATGGGCTACATTACTTGAGACAAGTCCTGTGGCTGCTGCATGATTGTCCAGGTAAAGAGCAGATTGAGGGCCAAACATTTGGTTTCTATAAACACTGGAGATGACTTCTGTAGTGGAGTTAATAGGAGCAGGGAAAGAGTTGAGTTCACCTGGGACTGGCTGGCTGACACTCCTTCTCCAAACTTTGTTTCTACTTTTGTCAGTATGGCCCACTGGCAACGTCTCTGCCATATATGCAGAGTCTGGATGATGCCGAACAATCTCCTCACTGAAGCTCTTAACACGACTAACTTGGTATCCATTTCCATTTAATACTGGTTCAGTCTGCTGTGAAACAAAGCTCTGTGGTCCCATAGCCATTGTCTCATCCTCATAGCTTGGCCCTAAGGACTCTCCAGAATAAAACCAACTTGAAGTTTGTGGGCTCTTATATAGATGGTATCCATGTGTAATCTTATAACCTATCAGAAATAAAGCTACATTAATCTAATGTGGCTTTGAAATGAATGAAAGCAATGCTGAAACTCTTACCATTTTGAGGAGGGAAACAAACGCAGCCCCATAAAAATATATAAATCCAAGAGCCCCTGAAAAGGAAAAACAAAACAAAAAGTTAAAGAAATGACAACTTAAGGTAAAACATATATAATAAAAATTTATATACCCAAATAGAAGAGCCATGATAATGAGTTCAACCACCGAGTTCACCTGCAACAGCACCAGTCTGGTCATTAAAACTGCATCTTGATTGTGTGACAATCTATCTAATCAACTGCAGGTGCAGCAGATGTTCAGAGGGATGGATTTCAATCTGAAACTTCTTCTGTTGTAAGTTTTTTTTTTTAAATATCTATCTCTGAAATGGTCTGAAACAGGTTTAAGTACTTTCTCTGGATTACTGTGTGAGTGAGCAAGTTTGTGAAGATACTTTATTTCACAGGTTGTCTTTGCACCTGTCCATTTTCAACATCCACACCATTAACTTCTTGCCCTGTCAGTCACTCTCTTGTTTGATTTTCCTTTCATGCTTCAGCTGAAAATAATTGCAATAATAAATGTGTTTTGGAACAAACTTAAATAGATTTAATTCATGAGTTTCCTTTAGATGTTACTGATTCATCTCATGGTGAACTAATGGACACTCCTAACATCCCCTCTTTTCACCTGTTCATTGAATTAATGTAAGTCTGTAATGTAAGCAAACAGTTAAAGGAAGTGGACGAGATTCATCATGCAGAGCGGGACAGGTATGATAGAGCTGGCTCTGAAGATGACATTGAGAGAAAATACAAGTGGACTGCACTCACTAAATTCTGGAACCGTATAAACTTACCCAAGAAGGCAAAGGCTTGTCAGTGACAAGTATTTCATGTTTCTTGGTGAAAAAAATTAAAAAGAAAATTGTTTTTGCAAGCTGTTCTCTCCTCATAGGTATACCCTGAGAAAACATTCACCCTGGTAAAAATAAATAAATAAATAAATAAAATTTACAAAACTGAAAGTCTTTCTTGACAGTCTTTTTTTCCCTCACTGAACATTTCCATTTTTGTGACTCATTTTGTCCCTGTGAACCTTTTCCCAGGCTTAACTTTCCTTTTAAAAACAAAAATTATCTTGGGGTCAGTCCAAGATAACTTCACTTTAAATTATTTTGTGACTAAGATCATTTTTTTCTTTCCACTGTGGAAAATAAATGTTGCCAAACGCTGACAAAAAAAAAGTGCAGTCATCCTGGTGGTGAACACTTTCTATACAACATGACAAACTATGAACTCCTCAAAACGTCTCAAAAGCCAAAAGCACAAACTCAAAAGGAACAAATGACTACTTTAAGGTATTGATTATTTGACTTGGAACTTCATCAAAATCAACATCAGTTAATAATTTCTTCTTCTTTTAATATGGATCTTGGAAAAACAAGTTGGGATGCGACGGACTCTTCGTGCTCCACAGCAACTTCTCACTGAAGGAAGTTGCTCTGCAGCCTCATCTTTCATGCTTGTCCTTTCTTTATAGTCAGTTGGCCTGTTTAGTTTATACTCAGTGAGCTGATGGTCGTGGCATTAAAGCTGCAGCGTCGTAATTCCAAAAGAAATCAGCAATGAGATCATATCTGTTGCATAATAACACAAACATCCTGTCCCAGGGTCGGTGGGATCATTGATTAAAATATATATGAAGAAATAGTTTTTACTTTCTTTGCTTTCATGTTTTGGTAAAACACTCGTCTTGCGCAATAATGCTTCAGCATGACTATGTTTGGAGTCAGACTGGGGCTGCCTGTCCGTGTTTCAGTGCCTTGAAAAATGGCAGATGTGATGTTTCAGAGTGCCAGCAGCTCCAAAAATAAAACTCAGACGACTAAATGGCAGATAGTTAAGTATAAAAGCTGCTTCAGTATGGGTTTCTATTTTCCCCCCTTTTGCCCGCCAGCTTTCCTAATTATCAAATCTCTTTCACCCTCAGATCTTTTTCCTTTTGTAGAATTAAGAGGCTATCTAAACCTTGCTGAGAAAAATCTGCCATCCAGTCAGGCACGTTTTGGAGTCAGATCTTGAATTTACAAACAGCTTATATTTATTGAAGCTTACAACTAAAACATTTTTATCCTCGTCAGAACAACTTAATGGCAAAGAAAGACTACATTACAAAGAGGAAAATTCTGCAAAACTATCACAAATTCATTATCACCTCACGTTGTTTCTCATGATCGTTGTGCTTTGGTCCTCACGCTGTCTGTATTTATCATTTGGTGTGCGTAGTTCAAAGCCTTTACAGTGTTTTTTCTTTTATTTTGAATTTAGCCAAAATACTAAGAACACGTCAAAAGCAACAACAACAAAAAAAAGAAGTAATTTCTCAACATGATACAGACTATTTCACAACGTTGATAAGGAGTTAGGAATGTCATCAGAATTTAGACCATATTTTCACCAGAGTCATGATAGTCTGATGATTTCGTATTTCTCTGGTACTCTCAAGTGGCTCGGCTCCAGCTCCTCCTCCAGCTCTCCCTGTACTTCCATCGGTGTGCCCCAAAGCTCAGGGTCTGTTTGGTCGTTATCTGTTCTGCTGAGCTGTCTGTCCTTTGGACACTCTCTGTTGTAGGAATGCACATACTTTTCCACACTTCCTCCAGTGTATTCTAGAGGAGCGTGACACTGCAGGCCAGAGTACTTGACTCCTGGGTGCAGGCGGAGCCAGTACACCATGTAGTGAATACTAGGAAAAAGAATAAATAAATTATTGAAACTATAAATAATTGAAAGATTTAGTCCAAAGAAAGTTTTTAAGCCTTTGAGATGAAGGACAGACCTGTAGTTGCACATCCAGGGATTTCCTTCTAGTTTCAGCTGTGACAAGAAGTAGAGATCTTCAAGAACCCCGTACTGAATAAAAGGCAGGCTATTCTCTGACAAGTCAAGCTCATGAAGATGCAGGAGCCCAGACATAGAACCTGTGGGACAGAGGAAGTAAAAAGAAAAAAAAAAAACATGTTGATATCAGCCTATTTGTTTCATTTTGTCTCTGTAATTGTATGTTGACAGTCTTGCTGTGGTTTATTGTCAACAAAGAAATGTGTTAGAACTGGCCTCAGACAGGATGCCAGATGATTATGTAATAACATGATGCTTGACTTTTTAAGTGTTTTTACATCTTTGCATCTGCAGGCCTCTAAGCGTCCCCCCCATTATAAATATTGCTTCAACTGTATACACAGAGATTGTAGAACGCTCTGAAGAAGAAAAATGGAAAACAAAAGCTGCAGTAGTGAACCTGTTGTTAACTTTTTGGCTGTCTATATGCTAACATGTAAAGGTAAACACAACTGCAGATGTGCTGCTTCTCATTTACATTCCATAAAGGTCAAGTAGTAGTTACAGTTATATTTACTAATTAAAATTCATACCATGACACCCACCTTTGTCAATTTGCTCCATGTTGTTGTTACTGAGGTTAAGGATTCTGAGGCTTCTCGCTCCCTGGAAATCTCTTGGTTTTAGGTGATGGATGGAATTATGCGACAAATCAACCTGAACAACATCATCTGGGATTCCCGAGGGCACCTCAGTTAGACCTAAAGATTTGGGAGAAAAAGGTTACTAAAGATCTGTTTTTATTTACTAGGATGTTTTAACTGAAATCTGCTGTTACAAAACAGCTCGGATTCCACATTTAGGTATGCAGAAGCAACGTTGGCAGAAAGGCTGACTGAAGCACCATAAAAATACAGACTTCTGCCAGCTGAAGACATATTTAAAAAATCTGTCCTTTGTAATCGGATACATTGCCAAAATTTTAGTTTTTCCTCCTAACTTTATGGGGTGACAAATAAACATGAAGCTGTATCAAACAGAGGTCAGGTTAGCATGTGACATAACACTGAGTAAAACCACATGTCAAACCAGATGTGCATTGGTTCACTCTACTGTATGTTTCACTATAAAAGAAAATAGCTTTCAGAAATGGAAATTTAGTCATTCCCGTCATGGAGCATTAACAGTAAACCATCTGCTTTCTGACAGTCACAGTCATTTTTCTTCTATTACATCAGAAACATCTAAGAAATAAATCAAAATGGGGCAGAATGTTTGGGAGCTGGTCAAACTCATATTTGAAAAAGAAAAAAAGATGTTAACTTGCCCCGCCCACTGCAGTCCATTTGTATTTTGGGGAAAATGTAAGTATGGCAGAGTGCGGTAGCGTCTGATTTGCTGCGAATTGGACTGGGCTCCAGAAGGTGTGTTAAATTGCTGTTCACTTCGCCAGTTGCGTCCAACTCTTTACAGAGTAACTCAGGATCCACCTTCTTCAGCTTCCTGTTTTTCAGCCACATCGGCTCTGCACACCTAGAAGAGGAGATGTTCTGGAGGTTTTTCAGAGATTCAGCGTTTATTTTCTTGCATGCTTTGAACTGGTGGCGTTACTTGCCTGGCATGATTTCCTAGGTTGCGGTTGCTTGGAACTTGAAGTGTGCGTACAAGGGTTTCCATTGGGCACAGACAATTCCAGGGATTGTCAAATAAACGCAAGTAGCTAAGGTTTGGCATGGGGATGAGGGCCTCCTCACTGAGTGTTCTCAGGCGGTTGTGCTGCAGAAGAAGTGTTGTAAGACCCGTCAAGCCCTCGAATGCTCCTTCTTCCACAAGAGAAATCTGGTTTTGCTGAAGATCCAGACTGATTAAACTCTCATAGCCAACAAATGCCCCATCATGGAGGACTTTGATATAGTTCTGGGCTAGAAGAAGGTGGTTAGGTGTTCTAGACCAGATGTTTGAGGTGGGAATGGATGTGAGCTGTCGATGCTGACAATCCACAAAGACTTCCCCAGATTCTGTCGATTCTAAACAGTTAGGTGTCGCAAACCTGAAGGGTCTTGATCTGCTGTGACGTCCAGCACCTCGGGCCCTACCTCTTTTCAGACACGCACAAAATAAGTTCAATTTGTCAGAGTTTGTACATGGTCAGTGGTGTCTCTGAAAGATGGATTGTTTAAATTGTACACAAGATTAAATCCATACCTGTCACGTGTGCGTTTGTGTCTGACTCCTTTAAGGCCTCTGCCCTTCCCTGATCGTTTCATCTCGATGGAAGGTAGCACCAAGAGCAGCAAAGAGGCTATGAAGAGAAAGGGGACCACACGCATCCTGACCCCTGCACAGTTTTCTTTTCAGCAGTGAGAGTTTGAGTCACAGCAGGATTTTGTGATGATAGTCGTCGGGCTTGGAAACAAAACAGGCCAAAGGGCAACAGTGTTACCGTCAACAGGAGACAGCTGATGATCGCCCTGAGTGGAAAAAAAGAGGCGGAACATCATGTAGGAATGGAAAAAACAACCAATGTCTTTTTCTTTATTTCAGTTTCTTGCGTAATGTTATAGCCTACATAATGCTTTACATCACAATTAACAAATAAAGCCTTATAATTCTACAAGAACTCAACACATCAGAGGGCTTTCATGTGACTGAGTAAACAACAATAAGAGGGTGTGTATGTGAGATTAAAATCTTAAATTTAGAGAAAAATACATTTCTCACATAACGTATTGTTCTTGAGAACAGAGAAAAATAAATGATTACATTTATGGTCATTGATTACATTTAATGAGAAGTTATTTAAAGTTTTTTGTTAAAAGAAATAGTGTCATACATACATGACAATAAGAGATCCCCCCTGAGAAAACTTTAAACCATATAAATCTGCTCTGCAAGCTGTCCCTCCCTGTCCTCTTACCTGTCCAGCACACTCTTAACACAGAAATTCTGATTATCCATTCAAGTAAAGGTTCAGTCGTGGTAATAAACATTACATAAGAGCTCTAAACTGCTATTCAACACTTGTTTATCAAAGTGCATTTTAAAATAAACCCCTCCCACTTCATACTTTTTTTTCCTGGCTTTCTGCCCAAATTTCCAGAATTATCTACAATTCTGTTTGTCCGTTGTTAGTCTGCTGTAAGCTCGTATTTCATATCTGAAATCAGAGTGGTCAGTGCCAGATTTGTGATATCCAACGTGAGTTCTGGACATTTTTCAAACTTTACTGGATTGAATAAAGGTGGTAGCTTCACATTTTCCTCTCAAAGTGCAGTCTGTACTCAAAAGTATGAAATAAGTACATTACAACAAACTATAATCTGCACAAAGCTTAAAAAAAATTATCTATTTTATCTCACTGTTTAAAAAAAAACAAAAAAACAAACACTTTAAATTTGCATAGCACAGAAGATTAGTGAATAAATACTTTATTTACCTGACTACCAGGAAGGATTGTGGTAAGTCTCATCCACCTCAGTCTATCCAGTTTCTTCAGGTTGTTAAGTTCCTCTCACTTTGATGTGCAGTCCCTTTACATAACTCCTCTCGTGGACACAGCACAGCTTTTTGCCTCTTGATTCTGTCTTGGACCAATCTAGTCACTCTTTTATTTGCACGTGGCCTATCTGGTTTCTGGCTCTAAGATCTGATGAGTGTTTTGCTCTCAGAGCTGAGAGCAAATGAAGAAACATCTCGAGTTCTGAGAAAATAAAACCCAGCTGCACCCAAGTGGAGGGTTGGGGTTTTACAGTCGCCCCTGGCCAATCCACTCAACATGTGTTCGCTTCGTATCATTCCACACCCACTGCAGCGTTAAACACTCCTTTCCTCTTGGGGTCTGCATTAGTTTGGTTCCAGATGCATACTTGGGCTTTATGGAGCCTTAGAAATGTGAATCATTCTCTTGCATAGCTTTTTTTCCTTCTCATTCCTTAGATTTCAACGTAAACAGATTTTCCTCTCTCACTCTAGGTGACAACAAATGGATTCTGATTTATTCGTGCTGGATGGCATCAGCATTATAGCATAAGGACATGACATGACATGCCAACATCAATGACGTCTAAAATACTTGAGGCCCACATACCTAAATGATGCATAAGCACAGATTTTTTTTTTCCCTCACACAACCAGGTATTTAAAAAAAAGGAAGAAGGCATTGAGAACATACACATCTGAAGCTCTCCTTAGACCGTGTGTACACGAGTTGGTGGAGCACCTTAACCCTTTGCACCCAAGCGCATTTTTGTGTTTTTGGCTTTTAGTCTTTGTTGTATGGTTTAGAGAGTGACAAATATGACAGGAGGCAGAGGTAGAGGTAGCAGAAGCTAAAATGCTGTGTCAAAGGTTGAAGGTGCATCTAAGGGTCTGGAATCAAATGTAACATGAAAAAAAAATTGCTACACTTGAATTCTATGATAGAGATTCAAGCTTCTTCCCATATACTGTATGTCGGTTGATTGGTGGTTTGAAATTGACCATCGGTGTGAGTGTGGCCCTTTCGTGGCCTGATGATAGTTTGGAAATACTCCAACTCCTCACCTGGAATCCTGAACAGGGTGAAGCAACAGAAAATGGATGAAGGTCCTTCAGCATTTGCACCAAGATGTTGCATATCTACAAGTCTGCTGTGCAGAGTACATCTCATCTGCAGTTATCTATCAGTGTAGCAGCATCGGAGCCAGTGACTTTAAAAAGTTGAAAAACTGAAAAAAAAGAGGGCTGGTTCTGTTCTGGAGCTGACTGTGCAAAAAAAGGATACTTCATCAAATGAAAAGCATCACAGACAATCCTCTGCCAAACACAGTTATTCATCAACAGAGTGTCTTCAGATCTGCAGCAACACAGATCACTACAGGCTACTTGTTTCCCTTTGGAGAATAATAGAATACTTCTGGGTGCTATAAATTATTACCAATATTAGCAGTTATTGTGTGCTCTTTTGGCATATTTGACAAAATTGGGCTTTTTCTTTGCCATATTTAGTTGTACTACAAACAGAATCTTTACGTGTAAATGCATAAACAGGGGAGTATCTATATCCATGCATAGTTAAGGTGTACATTTTCACCATGATTCAAATTTATAAACGTAAACCTTGTATACATGGGTTTATAAGTATGTCAAAAATAATGCACATGCACATTTCTGCCTTTGCAAGTTGTATACCGAAACATCTGCCAATGTTATGGAATGTCAAACTGAGATGGAAAAAGTATTGCGTAAACTATGAAAAGATTTATTTTTTTGTATCTTTGCCTTGTTGATAAACATCTTTGTAGACATCATTGTCTTTTGTCTCCTATTTGGATTATATTTTTTGTCGTAACTGGGGAACACCAGTTTGTGATGGTGAATTTCTTTCATGCAGCGACTTCAGTTTACATACAAGATTGAAAACTGGACCAGTTATTCTCTTTTCCTTTGTTAGTTGGAAGAGACTGTCCTGCAGTGTCTTAGTTTTTTGACACTGAATGTTAAGAGGAGAAATTCAAAATGATTGACCTTCCTTAAGTTGAGTCTCAATAATACAAGTAAAGTGTGTATTCTATTGTATTTCTAGTAGAATACACACATTTTGAACTCCAGATGGTAACACTTAAAAAAAAACAAAAAACAGTGACTGAGTGAGAAACACAAAACATATGGGACACTGTACATACAGTTCAGTTAATTCTGGCGCGCACAATATTTTAAAAAAAAACTTTACGATTTAATGTATACTTCTATATTTCTTGGGACATGGAATAAATACCCAGAGCACAGAGTTAAATAATTAATCAAAGAACATTCAGTTTCCCTGAAGCACAGTTAAATATGGATCTTGATTTCAACAAAGTCCCATTCTTGAGACCCAGCATTGTGGTCCAAGAAATCCTGTCACTCAGCTTCCAAGCTTCAGGGACTCAAACCAGCTTTGTGTCCTCAGTTTAACAGAGCCTCTGTCTGCCTGGGCTTTCACCCGCTGATCAGCTGCAGACTCTCCATTCATATGTCCTGAGAGAAACACAAAGCACATTGTTTAGGCAATTAAATTTGCAATTATTAAATTGTGTAATGAAAAAAACAACAACAGCAACTTACCAGTAAGTGTGGTATGACCATCAGTCGTGGTGTTTTGAACTCCATGCAGAACAACCTCTGGACTAACATCCACGGATGTGCCACAAAGCTCCACACTAGCTTTTAACGAGGACGGGACACGCACGCTCACCACTCCTACAGAAGTCACACAGATTGAGGGATAAATAAAGTGGTTTCTAAGCTAGTAGGAGAATTTTGAAGCTGGTTCTTTATTGAACTTGGGAGCCACTGAAATGATTTGATTTTACATTATGGTGCTGCTCCATTCTGAATGTCCTGAAGTCGTCCAACTGATAGTTTGGATAATCCTGAGGATAGAGCATTAGAGAAGTCCAATCTGTTTGATATGAATGCATGGACCACTTTTCCACAAGAATTTCCTGACCTTGTATCTCTATGAGAGCAGCCTTGGTGACATTAGTGATGTGAGCATCACAGCTGAGGTTGGTGTCCAGAATAATTCCAGGGTTTCAGAGACAGTGATGACAAGTAAGAAGATATTCTGGCTCTAATTAATTGGATATCTTCTATCTTGTCTCTATTTAGCTTTAAATGGTTTCCAGCAGTTAACATCATCAGTGCAATCTACCAGTAAGAACGGAAGACAGATCACGAGAGAAATAAAAAAGGAACAACTCTGAATCACTAATGTGTGAGTGATAGGAAATACTTTTGTTTGTTTTGTTTTAACAATAGTACCAAGTGGAATATAATCAAGTGTGTGACCTCTACTATGAGTGATTCCAGTGAAATGTTATTTAAAATCAATATTCTTCTTTCTTTTTTTCTTTTTTTTTTCAAAAAAAAGGTATTTTTTTTTACTCTTGTGGCTTTTTATTAACTGTACAGATTTGTGTGATAAAGTGTTTTGTTTGAGAGCTGCTACTCATAACCAAATGGACACTAAAATCGCCTGTATTTATTATACAATCAAACTCAATTGGAAGTATTGCGACAAATCTTGATACTTTCAAACTACAGGCCAATTTCCAAGCTACCTTTCCTGTCAAAGGTTTTAGAAAAGGCAGTTGATAACCAACTGCAGTTGTACCTTCAATTAAATGATTTCAAACAAATTTTAGTCTGGTTTTGAATTGTGCCAGAACACAGAAACAGTGGTGCTAAAAGCTTTTATTAATCTGCTTTTGTCTGCTGAATGTGGTCACTCTGCTGTTCTGGTGCTCTTTCTGCTGCTTTTGACACAGCAGACCATGGCATTTTATTATCACAACTAGACACCTCTGAGCATGAAATGTACAGTCCATAACTGGTTCCTGGCAGACAGGAGTTTTTCTGTTTATCTGGGCCAGTAGTCCTTCAGCTTTATCCCCACTTAATTGCGGGTGCAAGGCTCCATTGGCTCCCATTCTGTTTGCCTTGTACAAGCTTCTTTTGGGATCAGTCTTTCAGAAGCATGACATTACTTTTCACCATTTTGCTAAGGATCTTCACATTTATTTTCCCATACAGGCATAAGGTACTGGGTCTAAACAAGCTTTGCTGAACTGTGTTCAGGAAGTGCATTCTTGGTTGGAAATAAACTTCCTCAGTTTGAATAAAACAACAAGACAAGTTAACAGGTTATTGTATTTAGTCACTAAGACATTTTAGACGTTCATGATAGCGTAACTGGCTCATTACCTCTACTGTTAACAATCTGTGAGAAACCCTGATATGATTTTTAAGTCTGGTTTTAGATTTGATAAACATTTAAGCTCAGTGTAAAGAAGGTGAAGGCCAATATTCCTTCTAAAGACTTTGAGAGAGCTACTTGTGCCTCCATTATCTGTCAACTAAATTATTTCAACTTTGAGATAAATCATTCGTTGTCATTTACAAACTATCCAGATTCCAGCAGCTCGTCTTCTCACAAGAATGTGAGCATAAACGGAGTGAGCACATCACCCCAGAGCTGGCCTCTCTTCACTGGCTTCCCGTCCAACTCAGGATCCAGTTTAAGATTTTATGGTTCGTCTTTAAGAGTCTTAACAGCATGGCACCACCTTCCTTATCAGAGCTTTTAAACTTTCATGGTCCAGTCAAAACATTGTGATCAACCAACCAGGTGGTCTTGACTGTGCGCGCACACACAGACACAGTTTATCAAGAATATTTCATTATTGATAGTTATTTTAGGGATTTTACTTTGTTTTAGTCTGTACAACACTTTGGTCAACTGAGGTTGTTTTAAATGTGTTGACTTGAAAAAAGGTCACTAATTTCTTCCAGGAATTGATGTCTCAGTCTTGGAGGGTGCTAGATGGTAAGAAGTACAGAAGGCTATGTGGAATAAGTAAAAAAATATCTAAATACTCAAAGCCCATTCAGCTGTCAAACAAAAGATTTTCCAATTAAAAATGTCCTCATATGCCAGCTACACCGCCACCTCTCTTGTCTCATCATGACCATGAGGCCAATAATTCTGTCAGTTCTATGTTAATTCAATTCAATTTATTTATATAGCGCCTATTTACAACAAGTCATCTCTAGGCGCTTGAGAAACCCAGAGCTTGAC
>JBAMYA010000021.1:10469646-10543732 GCA_037176975.1 Arrhamphus sclerolepis | reverse complement strand
GTACATAATAATTATAACATATTAATATCATTAATATCTATGGATATCTAATAAGTTTATGCATATATATATATATATAAATATGCGATGGTCTGGACTGCAGGAAGGCCACACAAGCGAACATCCAACAGCAGCATCCAACGAACATCCAACAGCAGCATCCAATCGACAGGTGTTACCAGTGTTGTTAAGTCATATGTCAATTCATAACATAAAGTCTGTATGTATTACTTGGACAAAAGTCAATAATAAATAAAAGTCTCATTTGGCAGGGATCTGTTATTAAAAACTGCCGGTTTCAGTGTGTGACGAATTAAGACAGGAAGGGGTTAATATGTACAAGAAAACTGGATATTTGAATATTGACTGGCTTGTTAAGGGTCTCTGGTCTGTTATTAATTAATTCTTGAGCGGAAGGTGTGGGCTAAATTGCAGGCTCTTAGTAGTTTGGGGTTTGGGTAAAGAAGAAACATAATATAACGGAAGAGTCTGAACAGTGCACAAGAATGAAAGTTGGAGCTGAATCGATCCAATAAAGCAAATATCATTTTTGTATCAGGTTACCTTCCTGACTGTGGAGTTCAGCGGTGCCACCATCTCCCACGTAGACATCAATGCCTCCGCTGTCGGAGGAAACTTTCAAGAAACTATTTGAACCATCTGTAAAGACAAAGCAAGTGCTGGGTGTGTGTGTGTGTGTTTCCCCCTCCTCTCCATTCTCTGATAGATATCACACACAGGTCACTGTGCTGTCAGCCAGCTTACCGATAACTGTATCTCCAGACGCATTCTTCACCGTAGTGTTACCTTTAATGACCACAAACACAAAGTTAAATAATCAAATTGCTGTATGTTGATTCTCAGTTAAGTGTAAGTAAATTAATATTTTTTCACACAATTAAAAACTTTGTAAAGGACAGCCTCTGTGACAGACATTAGAAATTGAAAACTTGCACAACTTAAATTTACAAAATGATTGTTTCTATGTACATAGTGATCACAGAATAAACTGACCCAAGAAGACAGAAAAAAAAAATTCTAAATGGATGACCCTTTTTTTTTTTTGCTTTACTTTAAATGGTTATTTCTTTTTTCATCAATGATACAGTCTTTTACAAGTTACTTATTCTTATAGCTATTGCAAAGCTTTTTTTTTTTTTTTTGAAAAATTGAGACCACATTGCACTTAAATCAGCTCCATTTGGATAAGAGCCCAGAATTCCTTATGTACCACGTTCAGGATGTACCTGGCAGCCTAACGCAAAGCATCTGTGTACCAAATGTACTTCAGAATTAAAAGCAAACGTTGTCTTTGTGAGGAAATGATTGTTTTTGTCATTATATCAGCCCACGATTATTTTAAGATTAAACTTTTTTTTAATTCTAAGTTTATCAATAACTAGTCAACAACTATAAGAACACTTTTGATTCTGTTGGTCACAGAAATTGTCAAATACAATAAATCTCATCTTGCAAGCTCAGAGGAAACTAATCAAAAGCATAAATTAGAAAGCACAGGACTTTAGCACTTGGTATGCTTTAACACTTGGTATGTTAAAACTTATATTGATAGCGCATAGTATGAATATTATCATAGATTAAAAAAGTTTTTAAAAAGCAATTGCAAGTGTTGTGACTAAAACACACAGGATTAAAAATTTCCCTGTAATGCATTACATTCCTTTTAAAGGGTTTCAACTGTCTCTAAAGGTTTTCAGAGAAGTTAGGACTCATTGCCGACAAGTTTAATTCTTCACCATATTTTACCGTAAGTAGAGTGCTCTTTTTTTAATGCACTTTATTTAATCTCCACTAACAGACAGTTGCACTGTAATTTCTATCCATTAAACATGTTTCCAGAAAACTGTCTTTGAAACAATTTTACGACTAGCATTAGTCTTGCCTTTTTTTTTTGGTTCCTTTCTTTCAACAGATGTGGTAAACACTCGAGACCTACATGAAATATTACCTTCAGCTGAAAATTATACCTAATTGGTTATTCAACACTGAGTTTTTCTTGAAACGGGTGATTTTGTTTTGTCGAGGTTAAAATCCAAACTGAGCTAGCTAATATTCAATATGTAAACAATGTAACTGAATCAGCATCTTATTCTTTAAAATTGGAAATTAAAACACCAACATTTCATGCAATTGAATGTTTATTCTTCAAGAAAATACAATTTGATTATGATGTCAGAGATGAACACAGATTTAACACATCTGCCTGACAATATTTTAATGTTCTCACAGTCTGTACTTTTAACTCACAACTGAATCTGAAACTCTTGAACGTCCTTCTGGTCCTGAGCAGAGTTCAGAGTTCAGAGCTGAACTACGGAGAAATCCACAGTGGCCTCGCTGGGCTACATCTGCTCTCAGGATAAAATAGAACTCAAACTTTAGGCTCAATAACTCCTCATCATTGTTTGTACTAAACAATGTGGGAAAAAAAATTGGAAACAATCAGTTTCTTTTTAATCCAGTTAATTTTATTGGTAAACTCATCATGCGAACCTTGAAAAACTTCTTTTGCTTTTCTTCCATTTTAGGAAACAGTTTCATCAGGATCAAGATGATTCCATCCATTGCACATTTTATGCCAAACTCCAGGCCTGTGGGCCAAATCCGGCCCGCTACTTCATTTTATCTGACCCGCGTGAACGTGCAAAGATGATTGTATACTTTTAACAAGAACATTTCTGAGGAAATTTGCCCATGTGATTCGGTACGGACATCAAGAAATGGAATAAGTGAGGTGGACAGCAGCTGGTTTATGTCAAAAAGTCATGATTTAGTAAACCTTCGCAAAAGATTTTACAATAACGAGATGGTCATTTTTGTCAAAACTCTGGATTTTTGCAACATTTTCTCTCTTTTTTTGTCATTTAAGGACAAAAAGTTGTAATTTTATGTCAAAAACTGTTGCAAAAGTTGATATTTACTCATAAAAAAAATGTTATTTTGAGTGAAACAGTTAATAATTTGTGACACTTTGGATGGTACGATAAAAATATTGGTTGTTGAGAAATAAAATTTGTAGTTTTACAAATAAATTTGCTTTTTTGATTTAGAAAAGTCTCAGTTTTACAACATGTTTTTAAAGGTTGTGATCTTTGAGAAATTTCCAATTGTAACAAAAAAATATTTTTTTGACAAAGAAAAGTAGTGACATTGCGAAATTTGCTATTTTACAACAAAATGTGTTTTTTTTTTCACAAAAAAGTAATTTTAGTTTTATATTTGAAACAAGAAAAAGTTTGTTATTTTAGTTCAAAAACCTAAATTTTATGATAAAAAGGAATTTTGTGAAATTTAGAGTTTTATGACAAAAATTTCAAATTTTTGGAATCCAAAATGTTATTTTATTTTTTTTTAATAACAAAATCCAGGAACTAAAAAGAAAAAAAAGAAAAAATCTGATGACACAGCTCGTTGAGAAAGTCTGCGTTGTCTTATCTGTTTAGATTTTCTGGCATAATCGTAGTGGCATTTCAGTGTTTTAATACCTGCCAACAAGGAATTTGTATTCGAGCTACTAAATATGACTTCAGATCAAGATTAACTAAACATGCTATCTCGGTTACGTTTAATGTACATTCATTTTTATTTATTGTTTATTTGATAGGGACAGATACAAGAAACATAGATCAAAACAATCTACACAGTGTATATAGCCATAGCTAATTTGCAGCACTTGTCCCTAGAAGGGCCTTTAACAATTAATTAAACTGAAAAGTTATGATCAGCAGTAAATACAATAAAATAACGAGAAAAAAATAAACATTTATGTTTTAATTTTAATTTCCCCCTCATAGATCACTGACAAGGTCTTTACTTTTAGTAGTTTGCTCAACTACTAAAACTGGGTTATTTTCTAATGAAGGAGTACATATTTTTATGATTTTAAAATTGATAAAGGGAAACACATGGATTTTTACTTTATGGTCATTTATTTGATACCTCTAACGATTGAAATAATCGACAAAGGCAAAGTTCTAGTAGTTATATTTTCTCAGTGTCAAATTTGGTTCATTTTCCATTAACTGCCCAGCCCTGCTTTTTATATCTAATCACTTCCCACAAATCACAAATACAGCTTAGATGAGGATACATAAGTTTGGCAGAGATTTTAGATGAATGCTACTGTTTGCTCACCGTGTATATGACCCAATTCAATTCTCCCAGAGCAGGAGGAGACGCAGCTTGTCTCGGCGTATATAGCTCTGACCTTCAGAGAGCCATGCTCTGTTGAAACATTCATCTTGGTGCCTTGAAGCTTCTTCACATTCACCTCCTGCAAAAACACAACTGATCATTGCCAAAGGATGTAGACAAGTGATGTATATGTCATCGTTTTTTTTTCTTTTAAAGTTACACCTTCAAATGAATGTTTAATATTCCTGAATGTTGTTTCCTCACTTGTTAGTCACTTTGGACAAAAGTATCTGTTAAATGTATAACTGCAAATCTGCTAAATGTAAAACGCAGGCTGCTGCTGCCCCCTAATGACCGCTGAGAATAAGCCCAACCAGCTTTATTAACAGTGTCCTTACACTGTCTCCTGTTGTGCTGATGTCCACGTTGCCATGGATCGTGCCTGCACCTGTAACGTGGCCCCCATGGGACTGCACCTCAACCTGATGACCCTGGAATTTAAAAACAAAAAAAAAAACAAAAAAAAACACTGATATAAAGATATATATAAAACAGGTTGCTGTAAATCATGACACCTTCTGTGTGAGATACAGACAGTGTCAGTTCTACACCCACTTTGGGCAGTTTCATATTCATCTGACGAAACCACGTAAACAACTTAAAGTGTGTATGTGTGTGTGTGACAGCATACAGTAGGACTTCTTGAAAACAGTCCAGTTGCCTTGTTTCAAGCCTTTGACTGTTTTATTTTCTAATTTTATGAATTGAATTGTCTAAATAGCCTGAACGATGATTGATATACAGTATTTAACGTGCTCAAATAGAGAAGAAACCAAAAACCTTGCATGTCATTCCTTTAACTATCTGCTTGGATGCAAACCCCTCTAAGTTCTAAGCACTAGTGAGTGGTTAAATTATATATTGAAGAGAATATTCAGGATTTATTTGCTTTTACAACTGAAGTGCTCATTGAAATCACTTTTTGTCCTCATATGAATCAGCAATCATAATAATACTATTGTTTGACTCTTGATAGTTGGACAAAAGTCCGTCTGGAAGGAAATGCTGAATTCAACCAGAGAGATGTAAGAATGTCATTCTAGTGCAACCAAAGTTCTGGAAGCATGAGTGGATTTAGCCAAAAACCCACCTTAACAGAGTGTAGTAAACAATTGCCTTTTTCTGTCACCACTTTGCAGATATCACACTCCATTTTCTTCACTTGTACGTTGCCTTTTCCTCGAGCTGTAATGAAGAGATCTGACAGAAAGCACGCGGGCATGTTATTCCAGGACACCAGATGATGATGCACTACATGAGCGACAAGTTGAATGTGATATTTCAGTACACTCACCGCTTTTAATGGGTGTCTCCATCTCAATCGACACATCGCTGTTCACCTTCTCAGCAGAGATCAGCAGCTCTTTGCTCTGCTCGTCATAGTGGATGTGAAGGTGGTCCAGACAGGCGTCCTGCTCTGTGTCTGAACCGTGGACCGCGATGAAGGCTCGGTCAGCCTCGGGATAGGCGTGCGGGTCGAGTGGACGTATGGAGATGCTGCAGCCTAACTGGGCCCGCACTGTGGTGAAGGGGCTCACTACCAGATCCCACTGCCGCAGGGGAAGCGCTTTAACCTCGCTTTGTGTGGAAGAGTTTGCGGGGACAGAGCTGGAGAAGGTGCGCGGAGTCAGCAGAAAGCTCCGGGCAGCTGTGAGAGCCCTGGGGGTGGCTGCCTGGCACCGGCACCGGAGGAGACCTGCTGATAACACCAACATCTCGGTGACCTTCTGGAGAAGCTGCCCCTCTAAACCTCACACTCAAGCTGAAACAACTACACGCTCCTGGGGTGAAGACGGTTAACGTGCTCTGTCATAGAAACAACCATGGTCACTGCTGCCAAGCGTCTGCTAAACAAGACCTACCACTTCTGGTAAGAGATTTCAGAATAAAAGCTGCGACTTCGCGTCGTGAATTTTTTTATTTTTATTTTAAAAGTTTTTGTTTTTTCTTTTAGTAAAATGGCGTATCACGATTTATTTTCATGTTAAATCTCAAATTCAAGAAAAAAGAAAAGAAAGTCAACTTTTTACATTGTAAAAAAGAAATAAATTTGCCATAAAAATTTACAAATTCTGAAGGATTGACTTTTTTTGAAAAAAAAAAAAAGAAAAGAAAAGAAAAAAAAAATTTTTTTTATCATATAACCACATATATCCCAAAATGATGACTTTTTTACTTTCATTTACAAATTTTTCTTTTGTTGGAAAATTATAACCTTTTGCAACATTTTGACGTAATTTTTTTTCTATAATTTCTACTGTTTATACCTAAACTCACAAAAAATGCTTGAATTTGCTAAATCATGACTTTTTGACATAAACCAGTAGCTCTCCACCTCAGTTATTACAGTTTTTGATGTCAGTGCAGAATCAAACAGGTATTGAGTATTTAAAATTAATCAGAAATGTTCTAGTTATAAGGAGGTCCTTGTTGTTTTTTTATGCTCTCAGTGGCCAGATAAAATGAAGTGGCAGACTCGATTTGACGCATGTAGAGCATTCTCAATAAATAACTATTTTCCTGAACACCAAACATTTCTTGCCACGGCGTTTGACTATTTATGCTTTTATGTTGACGGGAAATACTTCATCTCCGGCTTTGGTCCATGTTGCTTAAAATAGCTTTACAGGCCGGATGTAAGCTATAGCCTACATTTGTGTAACTGGGATCCGCCCCTTTTCTAGTTTTACCCAATCAAAAAGCATAATTATGCAGCAAGTACATGAGCGTCATTGCAAAGGCTTTCGGAAATTTGAGTCCTAGACCTTTAACCAGCTGCACTGCAGTAAGCATGTAGAGGGCACTCACGTCACTTCCCCTCTAGGCCACGCCCCTCTCAGTCAGACTGAGTGGCCCAAAAAATTTCGCTGTAAACGGTGAAGTGTAGACTGGAAAAATATGTGAAACATGACAATAAATTAAGGACAGTTGGACTTGACATTGATCTGTACGAGCTACCAAAGAACAAGTGGTCCATTAACATTGACATGTGGCCAGAAATCGTGGATCCTGACAAATATGTAGGCTAATTTCAACACAGGGAAAATACAATGCTAAACCTGAAAATTACCGACTAAATTACTCACTACTGCTTATGAACTGTTACCTGGTATGTTTCTCTCATTCAAGTGAGCCGTTTGGCACGTTTTACATATGTTAATTATGTTTTACATTGTTGTTTCTAAACCGAGGCTTACAGTGCTTTTGGGTGTAATCTTGGCTATTTCTCCACACCATTTCATGATTAAGGTTGGAAAGTGAGACATAAGCACATATAGACTGACTTGACTGTTAAAACTATTCAAATACGCTTCAATAGGCTAAAGAGTTTGCAGAATATCACGTTTATTTGTCAGTCTTGCTTTACACACAATGTTCTTCCAAGAATTACAGGATTGTAGCCTGTAGTACACACAGCTCTTTTTTCTTTTGAAAAAAAGGCAGCAATTCATCCTCTTCTCTTTTCTTTAGCTTTCAGTGGCCTGTGAAAAGATATCTCCGACTGCTTTTCAAACCTGTTTGTACAATCAATCGCACATCAGCTCTTCCCCAATTTTTAATATTGTTCTTAAGTTTAGACGTATTTAAGCCAATAGGACGCCGCGCAGCTACATCTTTCTGCCACTCAGTGGGGCGTAAACGCAGCGACTTCCGCTGCTGTGACGTCACGTGTATACCCTCTATACCCAGAGGTGTCAAACTCTTAAAAAAAAATTAAAAAAAACAGAACAAAGGTATCAAACTCTTGTCATCCTGCGCCACCATGTTTACCAATAAAGGATCGGTTTTTCTTTTAATTTCTCAAACAGCTGGGTTGTTAGATTTCTCACTAGTTCCTTACTTGGTCAAAAAAAAAAAAGGAAAAAGAAAACCTGAATATTTTGTCATAAAATCTCAAATTTCACAAAATTCAATACTTTTATCATCAAATTGAGGGTTTTGTACTAAAACCACATTTTTTTCTTGTACAATCACAAATGGAAAAAAAAGACTTTTTTCGTTCTTTTTAAAGAAGCCAGTTTTATTGTAAACTGTGAATTTCATATTAGCCTACTTCATTTATTTCCATAAAAAAAAAAACAATCACAAATTTCACAAACATTGTGACCTTTATCATAAAGTTGAGACTTATACTAAAATTACAAATTAAAAAGAAAAAAAAAATTCTTTTTCTTTTTTTTTTCTTTTTGCTGGAAAATACCAACTTTTTGTAACATTTTGACATAAAGTTACAACAGCTATAAAGCTTCAAATTGTGTATAATTACATCTTTTTGTCCTAAAATCAAAATAAAAGAAGAAGTTAATACAAAACTTGAGCGTTTTTACAAAAATTAGCAACATTTTGTTGTAAAATCTTTTGCTAAATCGTAACCAGTTATTCCACTTTCTTACGTCAGTACCAAATCTAACAGGCAGTTGCACTGAAATTTCCTCAGAAATATTTTTTGTTACAAGTATATGATAAAATGAAGATATAGAAATAGACCTGTGTAAACCAGAGTAATCTGTTTTTGCATTTTTCCAGTTATGGTTTTAAAAAAGAAAGAAAGAAACACAGATGAAAAGCTTCATGAAAATATATTTAATTTCTTAGCAACGCAATTTTTGTTATAAAACATTCCAGACAGCTTGATTCAAAAATCAACTGGTCTTGTAACAAAATACAAAATCTATTGTAACATTCCCATCAGATTCTCACTGACAGCTTCAAAAAAAAAAAAAAAACTGGTCACAAATTTATCCCTCAATAAACATATATTTATAAAACGTAATAAAATGTGTAATTGCAGTCAGGATATTAATCTTCGCAACTATGTACATCCTCCGTTGTAAACAAAACAATATTGCAGTAGGTTATTTAACGCCACGAGGCGGCGGTATTGCGTTGGTAGAGCAGAATAATTGTGTGTTGAGTATAATAACTTATCAGGAGCATCATAGAAGCATAGAAGGTTAAATCTGACTCTTCTGAAGCTTGTTTTTTTTTTTGTTTGTTTGTTTGTTTTTTTTCTTCTTCTAACACAGCTCACGGTGCAAAGCTCCTTGGTCGGACCATCATTCTAACTGTTTTAAAAGACTGTCTGTCGTTAGTGGGATAATATTCTGTGGATATGTTATGCCATGTACCCCAGAAAATCCCATCCCGGACTCCTTTGTAACTTCCCTTATAGTATCTCCCGTTGAGGTTTGCGGCCATGCAGGCGTCAAACCACCAGCCTGAGCTGTAGTAGGCTCCGCAGTTCCCGGATGGGTAGCGGTCGTTGTCCCTGTCTGGGGTGGTGAATGCTCTGCTGTTGTGGTCGTAGCTTTTGCTGAAGCGCAGAGCATCACCTGCTGTACCCGAGTACTCGCCTACCGTCAGTCTGTAGCGCAGCCGCTCACCTGCGACCCTGAAAAGCTCGTACCGCGCGTACTCCGTCACTCCACCAAAATCCTCCAGCTCCACCCGCAGCACCATGTCCCTGTCGCGGGTCAGCAGGTGGATCATGTTGTTACCCAACCAGAACTCTCCGTCCAGGTGTCCGAAGCCAGACTGGTACTCCGCCCAGGTGCGATTGAAGCTGACGCTGCCGTCCTGCCGGCGCTGCAGGAGGGTCCATCCTCCACCATCCAGCTCCATGTCACAGAAGACCTGGAAGCTCCTGCTGCGGTGGTCGGGGGTCACCAGGTAAACTCCGCTTTTTGTTTCCCCTCTAAGCAGGTGGTCTGAGCAGTCTCTCCTTTCTGGGGGCAGGAAAAGGGGGTGGGGGAGGGGGTTCAAATGAATATCAAAAGCCACCAAACCCCCTATTCTGTCAAAGAAATGAACTGAAGTCCTGCTTATGCTACATTGCTGGTAAAACTATCATCTTGCAGCTGAAATGTGTCTGTAAAATATGTTGGATGAGGTCACAAGTGCAAAAGGTCAGTTCTATATCCCCACCATACAGGTTTCTGAAGACCTGGCTGTTAACATAGCTTGTAGAAATTCAATTCAGTTTATTTGTTTTTTTCTGACAGTTAAACTTAATAAAACACATGCAATATTACGCTTTGGAAATAGCTGATAAAATCTTAACTTTAACTGTTATTACACAATAAAGGAAATGACAGTTGGCATCATTCATATTCATTATCTGAGCCCAGTTCATCTCTTTTACTTCTCTAAATGAGCAACTGAAGAAATGTTTGTCGGTTTAGATGTGCTTGACAAAAGGATGTTTTAAAGCTGCTGGTCCTTGCATTGTTGTGGTTTGAACTATACTAATGAAAGTCATACAGAGCCGCACATTTTGCACACACATGCAGATTCCTCCTTTGACAAATACTTGATGTATGGTGCAAAGATGATCTCAGACCGCATAATTATTTTCTAATTATTAATGAGGAAATCATTAAAGGTCATCATGTGGTCCTTTTGTGATGCTTTTTAAAGTTGGTCATAAACACTCCATTGAAAACAATTGAACGCCATTTTTTTAGCACAATCACTGTGATGCAATAATAAATTGATTTTTCCTTGTGAAGATGCATAGGGTTTCTCTCTTTTCTGTTCAAGGCCAGTTTAATTTGTGGTGTCTAGTTTCTGCAAGAGAAAACAATATTTTCCTTCTGCTTACTGACATAAATAAAGTTGTAATTACATTTATTGTTGTTATTATTATTATTATGCAAATGCACAGGGTTTCTTGTTTGATACAACATGCAGAAACTATCAGAGCGACAGTATAAAAGTAATGTCTTGCCTTTAGATGGGACAGATGTTTTTGGTATTTTGCTGTCTGTCCTCTCAGGCCTGCTTCCTCCCTCGTTGCCCCCGTGGTGCTCCTTTAGACGCATGTCCACTGGTCTCCCATTAGGACTCAGGCTGTTATTGAGAAAAGCTGCTACTTGGTTAATCTTCACACGCAACTCCCGTGCGCTGGAAGTGGACGTTTCTGCAGCTGGGGGCTCAGGGCCAGAGGTGGTAGGGGTCGCAGACCTCAGGTCAGAGCTGAGGTTGGAGGAAGTTTTGGAACTGGGGGAAGGGACTTGGGTTGCAGGTGTGGTTTCACCCACATTATTAAGTACATTATTCTGAAAGCTGGAGTCAGATTTGGGAATTAGACTTGGCTGTGTGGATCCTGGCCTCATGCTAGTGATAACACTTAGGAGTATCCCACGGTTGATTTTGTTTGGTCTTGTTGTCATTGGGATTGATGGTGGTTGACTGACTGTTTGTGGCCTCAGATCAGACATAATCCTGCTGTTTGGGCTTACTGTGAAGTCTTCAGGGAGTGTGTGAAGGCGAGGGAAGGGTCCAGTTTGCAGGCTGTTTGAGGTCTTTGGACCCAGGGTGATGGTTTGGCTCAGACTGACACTGAAATCTTTCACGGTGGAACGAGTCACTTCAGCAATCTGTTTTTCAAGACCAGATGTAGATGGCATGTCAGTATGTGAGTTTTGAATATTGTGTGAAGTAGTCCTGCTGATATGAGGGGGATCTGAATGTGTTTTGGTCACCAGCCTTAGCTTTGGTTGTAATGCTGGTTTTGGCCTTTGAATGGGTTTTGTTGGTGGTTTTACTGTAGGTCTGGTTGGTCGTGTGTATCTAGAGTGAGGCATTGGTTTGGATGTTTTATTGGTCTTTGTGTTGGGGAATTTGTCATGCACAGTTGGTTTTAGATTAGGCATTTGGCCAGGCTTGGGTGTCTTGATTTGTGGTGTTTCCTTATGTTTCGGGTTTGTGTTAGGCTCAGTCTTTAAGTCTTTGGATATAGATGGCTTTGGGTGTTTTTGGTTTGGTTTTGGCACTTGATCAGGTTTAGATCCTTGATTATTTTTAGGGATGTTCAGACGGGGTTTAGGCTTTTGATCAAGTGGTGTATTCGCAGGTGCCGCTGTGTGTTTAGATACTGAATCTTCATTGGATTTCGGCTCACGAGAAGGATTTTCTTTCGATTTGTCCAATGACTCAGTTAAAGGCTTTTGTTTTTGTTTTGGTGTAGGTGTTTCACTTTTTTTAAATTCTGGCTTTTGCCTAGGTTTAGGAGTTTGGTCAACTTTCAGTATTTCTGGACTTGATTTCGGTTCCTGGCGAGAGATTGCATCAGCTCGATCAAGTGTAATTTTCTTTCCAGGTACTGAGTCTGGATTAGATGTTGGCTCAGGTAAAGTGTTTTCTTTAGATTTTTCTACTGATACAATTTGGTGCTTTTGGTTCATTTTTGGCGTAGTTGTTTCACTTCTTTTAAACTCTGGCTTTTCACTAGGTTTATGGGTTTGGTTAATTGTTGGTATTTCTTGGCTTGATTTAGGCTCCTGATCAGGGGTTCCATCAGCTCGATCAGATGTAATTTTCTGTCGAGGTGTTGAGTCCAGTTTGGATTTAGGCTCATGTAAAGTATTATTTTCTGTTTTTTCCACCAATTTAGATAGGGATCCTTGGTTGGGTTTTGGTGTAAAAGTTGGTGTTCCACCTTTTTTAGGTTCTGGTTCTTGCACAGTTTTGGGATTTTCGTTCAAATCAAACTTATGAGGTATAGTTCTATCTTCACTTTGTGGTTTTTTCTCAGGCTTTTGTTTTTGGCTAGGATTGTCAGTTTTAAGAGGATGAACCAGTTTCTTCTTGGGCTTTGAGTCTTGATCAGTAATTGGAAATTCATCGGATATAGATTTAATGTCAGACGAGGTCGTGTTTACAGTTTGAGGTCTTTGAGATGCCGGACTCTTGACAGGAGTCTTTTGAAATCCTGTTTTTTTAACCAGTGGCTTGTTTTGGTCGGTTTTGTGGTCTTGGTTCTGTTTAAGTGTTAGGTTATTCTTCAGATTTTCATCTGACTCTAAAATATCAGTCGGACGTCTTTGGTCAGGTTTGAAGTTTCGGATCTGTTCTGAGTCTTTGCCAGTTTTATGTATGTTGGTTTTGGGTTTGTGTGGGGAAGGCTTCTGCTTTTGGTTGTTTTTATTTTTTTTGTCAGGAAAAAGAGGTTGATCAGGTTTACGGTCATTCTTGGGATAGTTTAGCTTTTTCTTTGTTTCAGGCTTAATTGGAGATTTGTGGTTTTTACCAGGCTTTGGCCCTTGACCTCGCGAGGGTTTCATGGTTCTTCTGGTGAGAGAGCTGGCGTTCTTTTTTGGTGCCCAGCGGCTGTGATCTGTAACTTTGGGAATTGCAGTTACGTATAATTTCTCATGAGTAGTTGTGGAGATTGGAGTTGTGGTAACGTGACCCTGGAACCCTGCAGATTTCACCATGGACACAGAGGTAGAACTAGTATCTTCACTGGTGATTTGCCTTGCGGGGCCACCCACTGTGGTTGTCGTGGCTGTTGTTGTGGCCAATGCTGCATCAAAGCTTCTGGGCTTAGGAATACCAGCTGCTCCAAGGCTTGTGCTTTGAGTTGGTCCATAAACAGCTCTTGTGTCATGACCGACATCTGTGATTAAGCTTAAAGTGGAGCTGGGCAAAGGAGGTGATGGAAGAGATGATGTAAAGATTGTAGCTTTGTTTGAATCCACGGACTCCGGCCTTGAAGTTAATCGCATTGTAGGTTGAAGAGTTGGGCCGATGGAAACAGAGTCTGTCATTTCAATTATTTTGCTGGATGATAATTCTCCATCACCCTCTCCCTGCGTATTCTCTGTTTTGATCTCCTTCCCCGTCTCCGTGCCGTCGTCATCCAACTCCCCCTCTTTCATGGTCCTCTCTTTTTTTATTTTCCTAATACTCTCAGTCTGTTTTGGCTTCTTATCATTTTTGTCCATTATTATTCCCTCTTTCATTTCCTTCCTCTTTTCCTCTTTGTGCTTCTTTTGCTCCTTATTTGTATGCTCTCTGTGGTTTTCGGGAATCTTTATTCTACGACTGACTTCAGTTTGGGTTTTTTCCTTAGTTGTCTTTGTCTCATTTCGCCATATGTGATGGTCACTCTCCCCCTTATTTCTAACATCAGTGGTAATTTTTCCCTCTCCGCCGTTCTCCCCCGAAAGGTCCTGATATCCCTTTAAGTTCTCTTTTCCTGCATCACCTTTATTTCTTTCTGACTCCGTCTCCTTGTGATTTTCTTCAAGAAATCTTTCTTTTGTCACATCAGTTATTTTGTCGTTTGCACCAGCAGTTGTCACTTTTTTCTGTTGCAATGAATCTTTTCCTTGTGTACCCTCAGTCTTTGTTTTTCTCTCTTTTTCTGCCACTTCTGTAAGCGTTTCTTCTCTTTCATTCTCTCTCATCACTCCTCTGTTGCTCCTTGTGTCTGTCTCCCATTCGTTTCTGTCTTTCTCTTTTAATTTCAACCTTTTATCGGCGTAATTACCTTCATCCATCTTTTCCACCTCAACATCGTCTTTCCCACACTCTTGTCTGAGATCTCTGTCATTCTCTTCATGTCTCACTTTCATCCTGTTCCTCTCATCCTCAAGTGTAGCCTTACCTTCATTGAGGTTCTCATGCTCTCTTTCTCTTTGTCTCCCACACTCATTTTGGCTTACTTTACAGTCTGCACACATCTCCCTCAGTTCATCCACACTGTCCTTCAGTTTCTGCAGGTCCTGCATGATCTTCTCCACCTCTTGGAGCTGTTGTGGCAAATGAATAGTGAAGGGCGGCAGATTGAATCGGTAAGGACACAAGCTCTCATGCTCCCCTGTTCTGCAGGCTCCCTCAGGTCTCAGAGTTGCGATGCAGGGCCCGAATCCTTGATCTTCCAGGAGGAATCCTTCAATTGCTGTGATCCGAGAGAGGCTTGAGATGGCCAGCAGGGTCCCACATACGCATAGCACTGTTAACCTCATTGCGTCTTGAGAGGAAAGAGTGAAGCAAGAGGAGGGAGGGAGTGTAAATATACCCAACTCAGTTTGTAAAACCCAGACACAGTGAGAGGAGGAGGTGAGGTGGGAGGAAGAATAGGAGGGAGTGGAACCTGATGGAGCGCTGTTTGGAAGTAGAGAGAGATGCTTTGACTGGAAAATAGGTGGGAAATGTAGACCAGTAATAACAGGATGGTTTTGACGTACCTCTAAATAGAAGTTGATACAAACGATAACCATGAACTATAATTCACAAGATGTAATTCATAATATTTACACAATTAACCACAACAGTTAGCGATATAAATATATAAATACACATTTTAGAAAGCATGTGTCTTACTTTAATCATATTGTTACATCCCATTTATCTTAATTTTTGTCACATCTCATAATGAGTACCATTCGTCATGCATTCCCACTCCATGTTGTAATGATGAGTGCATCACAAGACTTAAATCTACATGTGTGTCACAGTTGCTTTGGCAGCCGCTTCCCAAGCTTCCTGTTTGTGTGTCCACAAACATATGAGTGACAGATGTAACAGGTCAAAATATGCATTTCAAGCAAAAGATATTGTCTGCTGGGCCAGAGCCAGAGGTTGTTAATCAAATTTGTAAAAACATATTTCACTTTACTGTAAGCGGCATCGTGTGGTTGAGCTTCTGCATAATAAAAATAAGGAATGTCAAATTTATCCAAGAAGGTAGACGGAGTCAAGTGTAACGCTAGAGTAGAGAAATATCTCATTTACAATTCACTTTATTCAAAACAAATGTCTGGAACTGGTGAGGCAAACCCTCGCTGGAGAGGCTAATCTCATTGTGTACCTACTGTGTGGATGAACCAAAGATTTGTAGAAAAATAAAAAGAGAAAACTGAGTCACATGAGGTAAATGAGGCATTTGCTTGGCAGGGAGTTTGGATAATGAGGCTTTGGTTTCTCAGACCCCAGATGTAGATGTCAGTCCCATCACAGGATCTGAGATATGAGTGATAGCACACAATGTCAACATTTGATGTCTCAGAAATTTGTCCTTCAGTTACGCTTGTTAAACCACTTGCACTGTCTTGTTTTTAAACAGAAACTTGACCCGTGCCTGCTTCACAGACTGAGACATTTCTCAGCTGTTCTTTTAACAATGACAAAGGAAACCATTTGCTTGTCCAGATAATTGTGTATAGCAGATTGGAGATTAAGTTTAAGAAAAAAAGCATTCCAAGATAAAAGTATAGAACATCACAGGCCCGTGCACCTTGTAGGAGTATAACTTAGGGGTATATAAGTTTAAATGACAAAGTTGGATAAAATGTGAAAGCGTGACACAAGCAAAGTGTTAGTTGAGTCTTTGATATGACCTTTTTTTTTCTTTTTCTTTTTTTGCTGGCAAAGCTTTGAGCAGACATTTTATCATTGTAAGTCCAACCCTTTGCATTGTTGCTATTTTACCCACCTCAACTCCGGCTGACTCATGCTGAACCCTTCCTCCTTCATGTCCTCTGCTAATGCATCTATGAGCTCATCTGATATTTCTCAACAGCTGGCAGAATAAAAGCCAGAAGTAAATGTCCTTTCACCTTCTCAGTCACTCTGATACTCCAACACTACTGTGGGAGAGTAATGTTTATACTCGTTTGGGAGTCTGCACACACAGATGCATTGATTTATGATCACAACCATTACAACAGTTACACTTAGTCTTCAGACAGTTTCTGCTTATACAACAAGCTAATAAGATGAGAAATAATAACAACTTGAAGTGACTGATCAAAACTAAAAAGGTCTCCACTGCAGTTGTTGCAAATACATTTAATTTTGTTTTCAGCAGCATCAGAGCACAAACTGACAGTCTGTGATTCCCAATATCCTCACTCCTGGCTTTATCCATTTATGGGCAGCAGTATTTTTTTCTCTCCACAGGGTGCCCTCATGCAGTACAGTGTTTTGAATTCCCTCGGTGAGCTGACTTGGCCTACTCTATCCTGGTTCGTGTAAACAGTGTGGCCTTTTTCCGTACAGGCTAGAACAAACATCTGACAATGAGTACAGCTTTGTTGCCTGGGCTTCTTAGCAGAACACTTCATGTCCATCCAATTTAGGCAGAGGAGCCAGTGTTGCTGCACTTGTCTGTTATGTGCATAAGTGTCCCATTTCCAGCTGAACTGGAGTGAACCCAACAACTGTGCTGGGCAGAGCCAGCCTCTTTAATACCACACTGAAACTGCCTGCCTGAAGGCATAAACCTGCCTGGGCAATATTATTTTACAGACTCACCATTTGCCTGCCAAGACAAAAAAAAAAAAAAACGAAGCAAAAATGTGTAAATTTAGCAGAACTGTTCCATGATACAACTCCTGCCTTAATTGTGTTGATCAATGAGTGTCAGATCAAAAATTTAAGAATCATGTATCTTTCTCTATGCACATCTCTGCACTTTCATATTCTTATAAGCTGAGTGTTATGTCTTTAATTCTGCAGTAACCGATACATTCCTTTGCCATCTGTGAGTGTGTTTTTCATCTGTCAATTGAATGATACGGATTCTTAAAAGTAAAAAACAATGAGGTGTCCCTCACATCTGGGCTAAATTTCCTTCAGCTAACAACATTCGCTAATGTCAGGTCAATTTGTTTCTAGTCCAAAAACCTGGACTTTATTAATTCATTAGCTGAAATTTATATTTAAGAATCCTTCCACTGATGACGGATGGAGAAAGCGGGCATAACACTGGAACATATTGTTTATCTTTTCTGGTCAAGGTGAGACTAGATACTTCCTATATCCTGGCAAGCTTCAGAGAAAAAGCCTATGGTTCAATCACAGGAGGGATTATTTAACATGTTCAATGTTGTTCTAAACATTCAACAGAGTTGTAGAGTTGCTTGGTTTTCAAGCATATCATATCCTGATGTTCATGTAAAAATGAATCTGTGCTTCATTCTGGATGCTTGTGTTGCTGTGGTTAATAGAGGACATACATCCTCTCTGAACAAGATCAGTTGTAATATTTTCAAGATAATATCTCTTAAAATCCAGAATGCTGAAAACCACAGAACGGAGAATATGTTCAAAGCCTTTCCTGTCTTCTTCTTCTTTTGACTGTTTTCTTCAGGGGTCTAACAGCAAATCATCTGCCTCTTTCTAACCCAATCCTCTGCCTCCTCTTCAGTCGCATTAGCCATCTTCATGTCCTTTTTCACTACATTCATAAATCTTCTTGTAGCAATTCCCAGCGTAGTGGGTCTGAGTCAGCAAATACAAGCAGTGTGAACAACAGCGTGCTGGTTTGTCCGCTTTTTGGGATTTGTGCTGCTCCTAGCAGCCGCAGTCTAGACTGGAGCGTGCTGCTGCTGAAGTTGAGGGTCACAGGTTGGCACACCTGTGCCCATTTGACAGTCTGTCCCTCATTGGTTCTCTCTCCAGAGCCGCTATGTCACATTTCCTCCTGCAGCTGAGCGAAACCTCTCCCCACCACCACACTCCTCAGTCTGGCCCCTCTGACTTTCTTTCCAAAACATCTAACATGTACCGTCTCTTTGATGTACTCATTCCTGATCCTATGCATCCTCGTCACTCCCAAGGAGAACCTCAACATTTTAACCCCTGCTACCTCCAATTCTACCTCCAGTCTTTTCCTCAGCACCAGTCTCTAAACCACACAACATTACAGGTCTCACCACCGTCTTGTGCACCTTTCCTGTCACTGTTACTGATACTTTTTTTTATCACACCTGACACTTCTTCACCTCTTTTTCGCACTTTCTGTCGCTCTGGACTGTTGACCATAAGTACTTCAAATCCTCCACCTTCTTTATCTCTGCTCCCTGTAGCCTCCCTGTTCCACTTGGGTTCCTCTCATTCACACATGTATACTGTCTCTCTGCAACTAACCTTCATTCTTCTCCTTTCCAGGGCACACCTCCACCTCTCTCGATGTTCCTCCACATACCCTCACTACAGATCACAATGTCATCTGCAAACATCATAGTCCATGGAGCTTCCTGTCTAGCCTCATCTGTCAGTCTGTCCATCACTGTAGCAACAAGAAGGTGCCCAGAGCTGATCCTTGACGCAGTCCCACCTCCACCTTAAACTACTCTGTCACACCTACAGCACACCTCACCACTGTCTAATAGCTTTCATACATGTCCTGCACCACTCTAACACACTTCTCTGCTACTCCAGACTTCCTCATACAATACTACAGCTCCTCTGTCAACACCCTGTCTTCTGCTTTCTCAAGGTCCACAAAGACAATGCAGGTCCCTCTGACCTTCTCTGTGCTTCTCTATAAACGTCTGTAAAGCAAATATTGCATCTTTTTTTTTTTGGCATGAAACCATACTGCTGTTCACAAATGTTCACTTCTGCCCTTCGTCTTACCACTTCCTGTCAAAAGATATAAATATTGACATGTAAAAATACTTCACTACATGAATATCATCTGAGAATTTTACATTAGAGTTATGGATGTATTATTCCAGAAGTAGGCCTATGTTAAATGTCACAAGTAAGAGCAGAAAGCTGACTTTCATTGCATATACAACTGAACAGTTATTTACATGTGGATCTCATTTTACAGCTGAAGCTTGAGCTGTTTTTGAGAAGTTCAGCCACTATTTTATCTGTAACATTGAAAACATGTCCTCTGGTTTTGTATGGAGTGGTGAAAATTGAAGTTTCTCCTTAAACTATAATGCAGTCATAGTGGCATAGCCTTTTGATAGCATCAGATGGAAATACTTATTTCATTTATGTATCAGTACTTCAGGTTTGCATTTTCATTCAGTGCTTGGGTAAATGTGCTTTCCACTGCTGCCGTAAGTGCTATAACAAATGATTGTCTCTGCACTTCCATTTGTTATGGGAACCAGAAATTACCTTTTCACTGTGCTGCAAACCATGTCTTTGTCTCTATGGCAACTGTTTAAGTATCAGTTCAGAGTCCAGCAAATGCTTATACAATAAGCAATTTGAATCAAAAGAAGTAAACAAATCTGTTTTTAAAGTATGCCAGAGTTGGCACAGATGAATATTGTCTAGTTTGCCTTTCCAATTATCCTAGCGCGTTAAGACTAATACATTTCTGGTTGCAAACACAAGCAAGTAGCTCATATAGAGAATGCAGAGATCATCATTTATATTGTGATTCTAAAACCTCCTGCAAATTTCAAATTTTCTGATTTTGTTTTTGTTTAATTTCATAACATTAAGATTAATTTAATGTAATATGAGCATCTTACAAATACAGCATTAGGTTGAAGTGATATTTTCACATATTGACACCAATAATGCTTATTTCTTGTTTGTGATGAACCAGTGAAGAACATCTCAGGGCCTGCGATCCCAAATTACAGAGAAAGAAATGTGCATTTCCATTACTTTACTGCCATCTAGTGGTGTAAGTAAGGAATCTCAGGATATGGTTACTTGCTGATCTACCCTTGCATCCTCTTTTTTTTTCATTTATGCCTGCTTCATCCTGTTAATGGTCTGGGAGGAGGGTGGGAGAGTAGAGCCTGGACCCACCTTCAGCCCCTATGGATGCAGCTTTTTTCTTTTTTTTTTAACCATTTTAGTTTTTGACTTTAGGCCATTATAATTTTGATACTGCACTGTAACTCTATCCTAACTTTTACTGTATTGTCTACTACTTTCTTTATTTTTCTATTTTCTTTGCATTTATTGTATGTCTTTACTTTATTATCTCTTATGATGCAAGGCAGAAAAAAATAATTTATTGCATTTTGTTTAGACCATAAAATTTAATTGTATCGAGACAACTTCAAGTTTTTATATGTATGATTAGTATTGATGTTGATTTTAAATCAAAAATTGAAAATTGTAACAAAAAAATCATTTTTAGGGCCTGAGCACCAAATGATGCGAAGCCCCTATTGTTTTTGTGAGGATCATTATGATGATGATGATGATGATGATGATGATTCTCACAAACATGGCCTTTTTTGAGGCACTTCTCATGCACAAAAACTCATGAAATTTTGCACAAACATCAGAACTCATGGGCAGCTCTCAGGAGAAGAGGCTTGACTCTGGGTGTGGCCCAGTAACTCCATAGCGCCCCCTAAAGTCCTGGAGTGCTCTGGTCGGCATATAGTTTCAGCTACATGCACCAAATAGGTGTGTGTGACTCACCAAGACAAACAACTTTCGTAATTTTTAGATTATTAGATAATGTGATTATCAATAGAATAATGTTGGCTGAACTCTATAGCTCTGGTTCTGGTAAATAACATATTAATCACATTATGTGGTTTATTTTCTGATTCTTTCATCCAATCAAAATGACATTTGCACATATTATTGTCATCAGTGTCCCTTATGGACTGTGTCATGTTTCGTGGTCATAAATTGAATGCCGCCACCATGATTCGCCATTAATTTACCATTGAATAGGAAGTGCCTGATCATGCCAGCTGCACTTTGACAAATTCATTAAAAAGCATATTATATTATTATAGGATCACATTCCTTTCAACAAGCTGAACATTTCATCCATTGCAACATATGGTCTACGGAGAAGTCTGTCACTCAGTTTAAAAACAAAAAATGACATCATAACCAAACATATCATAAATTTGTCATACTTTTTCTAATGCACTTCAGATTTTGCACAGATGTTGTCAACCCTTATATCAATACATCCTGTGGATTTCATTAATATAGGTCCAACAGTCGATTTATAGTGAATTTGTTTTTTTTTTATTTAGTAGTAAAACAATTATTTTTATGACATTTTATTATCTTTTTTTAGCTAGACAGTTCAAATTGAGCAGAACTGTCGCTGTGTTGAGATCTGGGAATATTTTCACAGTTTTCTGAAAAATCCTTGATTTTTTACAAATGTTTTTCTTCCAGATCCCCTTGTCTCTACAGGAGGGTTTTAGAGCTTTACTCTGCTTCCACAAGGTATTGAGGGGGAGGGGCATGAGAGAGAGGGGGGGCCTCACCCTAGAGCTGAAGATTTGCCTGAAATCGATGGTTCATATTGGGTTCATATCTTCCAAACATCTGTGAGAGAGAATTTCTTTTATATATTGTAATATGTTGAAATATACTTATGATTTTAATATGTCTCTACATGAACAGGAAATGTGTCAGAAAGTCACAGTGCATTTAATGCATGGTAAGAAACTTCTTAGTTTAGTAGATTTTATGATATTGATGATATTCATAATGGGCCTGCTTGTTATAGTGCCACCACCTGGCCAAGTAGGAAATGTGCAAGTAAAATTCGATTCATTGTTGATTTATCTGAAAATTTTTAAAATATTGGATATCATGATTAGAATATTCACACACACGATAATAGCAAACTACAGGTCTCTATTTCTCGAACACACACAATTTTGTGTGTGTGTGTGTGTGTGTGTGTGTGTATGTATATGCATATAAATACATACGGACACACACAGAGGCACACAGTCACTCTCTCTCTCTCTCACACACACACACACACATCAGTGGTATAGGGTGCCATGCAAGGTGCCAAGCTGCTCACTGGAAGCCATTATGGATTCAGTGTCTTGCTCGGGGACACTTCAGTTGGGTCAGGCTAAGGGCTCGAAGCTGCAACCCTCCACCATCGCCCTGGTGTGTGAACTCATATGGTTTTATGGAAATAACAGAAGGGTTTTTCCCAAAGTTTTATCACATGGTGTAAACTTGCCAATTCTATCAAATTTAGCTAAGTGAGGCTTTTTTTTAAATTGCTACTTGTGTTGGGCATCACATGTGTACATTTGATGAATATATGTATTCATCTTGAGTGCACTGTTGGGGGTGGGAGGACACAATGTCATATGTAGCTTTAATTACAACTTGTTTTTGCAAAAGGAATTTAAGGTAGGCCTGTTTTTGAAGGTGCATCTAGAGGTTAATGATACAAATACCTTTTTTTTGTGTGTGTATATTTCAAATGTAGGCCGTGAAAATGTAGCAATGGAGCGCATAAAGGTCAATCTATGTGGCAGCCTGCTGATGATAATACTGCAGCAGTGTCCCTGCATACTCAGTTCTTAACCTGCAGATTGTAAACAGTCTTTCTGGGCTCCCTCCTCCGTGCGTCATACGTAACGATCTAAGCCCCGCCCCCGGCCTGGCTCTCACGCACCAGTTACGTCTGACCGTAAAAAATAGAAACTTCCAAGATGGCCGAGTCCGTGGACTCCATGCATTTCGCAGCGAACAGCAAAACAAATTCCCCTAAACCCCTGACAGCCAAACGGCCACCCGAAAGTCGTCCGCAGTCTTCCAGCGACATTTTCCCACCGCCCCCCAAGAAGGTCCGAGTGGAGGAGAAGGGCCTGAAGCACAGGAAACTGAACGGAGATGTGTGCGCAGGGGAAAAACACAACGGGAAGCAGAGTTGTGGAAGCCCAGCGAAATGGAGTTTCGGCCCGGCCAAGGCGAGCCACTCCACCGCTGCCGCGATGCCAGCTACTCCTGTACGGAAAATCTTCAAAATCAGCAACTTCCTCGCCTCGCCTCCCAAAGTTAAAAAGGCGAAAGAGAAACGATACAAGGAGAAAGAGAAAAGCAGCGAAGCGCCGCGGAGCTCTGCAGCTGCTGTGGAGAAAGTGAGCGCCGCTAGCTGCCATACAAAGACCGAGAACGGCGACGTGAAAACGCTCCAGAGAGGTGAGATCCACCACCAGGCTGCTCTTCGTGGCTCTCTGCTTAAACGCTTTATAGCTAAATGTAAACCGTGCGCTACTAAATGTTGTGATAGAATTATTTATTGAGTTATTTCACAATTTAACGTTCCACAGGCCTCGGTGTTTATTGGGCCCATATGGTGGCATATACACGTGGAAATGTTTGTTCGTCAGTTTTGAGGTTTTATTTCTGTCCTTTCTGCTTTTCTACTCAGATCACCATGTCAAGGAGAAAGACAGGCAGAAGAAAAAGGACAAGAATAAAGAGTGGAAAAATCACAAACTGCCACCTGTACATGATATTGCGAGAGAAAATGGAGATGTGATTTCTCCCAAGAAAGGTAAAAAATTAAGTAAACAGTTAATGTGAAAATGTACTCCTTACTATTTTTGTATAACTTTGAGATATTAGGAAGGATGCAGATTTTCTCATTTAAATTTTTAGTAATGATAACCTCAGTTCAAAAGAGGTTAGGTCAACATTATTAGCTATATTTTGAAATATAATGTCAGATGTTAAAATGGCATTTTAGAATTGAAGTGGATGTTTTCCGTAAAGTCAACATGTATTAATTATGCCAATCAAATCGTGAAATCTTAGCTATAAAGATGCACAACAACATACTAGCACTGAAAACAATTCTTTTTCTCTGTCACAGAGCCTATAGAGACGCTCAAAGTTGGTTCGGATGAAGACATCCTGCTGAAGAAACTGAAGAAGAAGAAGAAAAAGAAGCACAAAGATAGTGAGCGGGTAAAGGAAAGGCACAGTCGTCCCAAAATGCATCACCGTTCGTGCCAGACTGTGTGTTCAGGGGTGTCTCTGGGCCTGCCTGAGTTCCTCAACCGAATCAATGGGAACAGCAGCAACAGCTTAATCCACAGCACCACCACACCACAATACCACCACCAGGATCCTGCTGTTACTGCCCCTACCTCCCCTTCCATCTCTTCCATGGCGAGGGACAGGCTCAGCTACAGCTCCCCGCTCCAGTGCACCCCATCGCCGGGGCTGCCAGGGCTAGAGTTTGGCCGTCTGATTCACGTCGAGCAGCAAGCCAACGGAGGGGCTTCTGTGGTACACGCCTACAGTGAGCAGCTCTCCAGTCTGTCTCCAGCCGAGATGGAGCGCTTTGCAGAGGAGTTTGTGACTCTGTCGTTCAGCGAAGACGAGACACCGGCAGCGTGCTTTGTGATGGGAATCATCCACGGAGCTGCATCCTACCTTCCTGACTTCCTGGATTACTTCTCCTACAAGTTCCCCAACGCAACAGTGAAGATGGAGGTGTTGGGAAAGAAGGATATAGAAACCACCACCATGGCCAATTTCCACTCTCAGGTGAGAATGTGCTTTTAAGTTTCCTCTGTGGTGGATGGTATTGGAAGAGGCAAGTCTTGAATTTTCTCCTTTTAATTTAACGATGTGTCACTTTGTAGTTTGTGAGCTGCACAGACTCAGCTGTCACAGACTGAAATCACACATCTACAGTTTTTGACCAGACTGTTACTGGGGTAGAGCCTTTCAAGATGCACTGAGTCTTCTTTATTCTTTTCTTATGGTTCAAAGCACATCAATGATCGGGATGTCTTGTGGCGCTGTAGGCTTTGATGGTGCGTTGCTTGAAATACTCCTGATATGACACCTTCGCTTGAAGTTGTACTTTAATGTTGGATGCTGCTAAGAAAGTGTGATTTGAATAACAAGCTGAGTGTAGCAGCCGAGGGTTTTTTGATGACTTATGTTGGTGTCGGTTTGTAGTTTTTGCAATTTGTTTTTTATCTGGCCATTCAAACCATTTATAGGACCATCAAATTTATTTCAGTCTAAAATAAATCATTATTTGTTCATTTTTCCCGGTCTGTTTCAATTTAATTTCAGTCGGGATAGGTCTCAAATACTTCCATTTGTTTCTTAATATGAAGTCCTCTTTTATAATATGAAATTCTATGATTAGTTAATTTTAAAGAAATAAAGATAAAATGGCCTTTTGATAGATTAGTAAAATGAAAACATAATTTTCTCATTTACTTATACCCTTTGTAGGAATTACACGAGTTATTGTCAAGAAACCTTGGATTTTATATTTTTTGTTTGTTTCCTCTTCACGTATTTGAACCATATTATTGTTGACTCTTAAGTGTGAGCCACAATTGTCTCAGGGCGTATCAAGAACCTGTTTTTCAACTAGCTTTTCATCAGTCATTATCAAATTTAGTTTAATTGGCCCCATCTAAACAAACTGTGTTGTGTTTTCAGATTTGTATTTACTAAAGGTTGATGTTAAATCCAGTTGGATCAGAAATTTGGACAGAGAGGGAGGGACACACCACTGTGATTGGTGATTTAACTCGTAGCTCATTCAGGGATTGGTTGTTCAGATAGGCGGAGTCAAGAGGAACAGCTGAACCAATATAGCTACAATAATTTACTAAAAGTCAGTCACAGCTTTTTTCTAACCCCATCTGAATGTGCGTAAACGTTTGTAGGAATCAATGTATAAAAAGAGAAAAGTTAATTATTCCTCAAATTGTGAGAGAGAGTATGAAAATATTCCATAATGCAACATTTCATCCTCTTGATTCCAGTAAAGCCAAATATGACACATTTATTAGCATTTTTGCTTTTTAAATAAATCTTGTGTGTCATTCAGTGATGTGGTCAGTATCGTTCCACATTAGCTGACATTGAAGCAGTTGCTTAAGAGCCAGAATGGGTTTTACGATTGAACTGATTTGTGACTGGCAGGCAGTTTTAACATATATCAGTTTGACAGGACATGAGGTGCAGATATGAGCAGAACTTCACTGTCAAACTGAACATCTCAGATTTTCACATCTGCATTCTCCGAATTCATAATAATCATTTTATATACAAGACATCATTTGTTCCAGGACAAACGAGGTCAACCTTTCTGGACATGTATTTGTTTTTGGTTCTGGATACTAAATTATAAATTTTCCAACTTCTGTCTTTGGCTAAATCTTTTTAAACTTGCTAAAGACTCTTAGATATCTTAGATTTGTCTGTTGCATAGATGTTAAAATGGATATATTGATCCATCTTCTACAGTTTGGTCCACAAGTATTTAGGTAATTAAAAGTATTTGGATTTTGCATTGATACATTGTCACTGGTTTTAAATAAATCGATCAACGTGCGCAAAGCATAGACTTTGGGCTTTAATTTAGGAAGTCTCACCAAAGTATGACATTTCACCATTTAGGAATTACTGCCATTTTGAGCAAAGTAGCTCCATTTACTGGGGCTCATTAGTATTTTTACAGTTATGTGAATAGACATTAATTTACCAGGTGTGGTCTTTTCCCTCTTTGTTTACATGAGTGCGATAAAACTGATTAGTACTGAGTTGAGTTGGTGTTTGGAAGCTGTTTGATTGGAGTTATTAATATGAAGTCCAAGGAGATATCAATCCAAGTACAGGAGGCCATCCCAACATAAAGCTATGACTTAGGTGTGGCCAAATCAACAGTTTTGGTGCATTCTTCAAAAGTAAGAAAGTACTTTTTAAACATGCTTCTTTTTAAGGTCTGGAAGACCACATAAAATGCCTTAAGTGGCTGATACAGAATTCTTCCCTTGGTGAAGAAAAACCCATCCACATCATTGACAAAGGTCGAGGACACTGGAGAAGGTTGCTGTATAATTGCTACAGTAAAAAAAATGCTTTAATGAATTTAAATACAGGGACTTTGCAATGAGGTGAAAACCACTGATGAAATTAAAGAACAGGAAATCTAGATTAGACTTTGTCAAGGAACATCTACAAAATCCTTAAATGTTCTGGAACCAGGTTCTTTGATAGTTGAAGGCAAGATGAACTTGCATCAGAACGAGGGTAAGATAAAAGTATGGAGAAGGAAAGAACCTGCGTGTGATCCAAGGCATACCACATCATGTGTCAAACATGGTGGAGGCAGTGTTATGGTATGGTATGGGTGTGAACGGCTGCTGATGGAATGGGCTCACTGGTGTTTATTGACGTTGTAACTGCTCACAGAAGTGGCAATGTGAATTCTGAGACACGAACGGCCGTAGTCTCTGCCTACATTCAGAGCATAGAACTATATCCTAAAGAACTGACAGGACTCTTCATAGTTCAAATAGGTAATGCCCCGAAACATCCTGCAAAACCAGCTTAAGACATTTTAAAAGCAAATATACAGAATATTGTTCAGTGGTCAAGACAGTTGTCTGATCTGAACCTGATGGAGGATATATTTCAGTTAGTAAAGATAAAACCGAAGGTGCAAAGGCCCATAAACGAGCTGTAAACAGGCTGCAGTGAAGGCCTGACAAAACATGTCAAGTGACAACACTGATGTCCAAGGGCTGCAGACAACAGTCACTGACTGTAAAAGATTTTCTTCTAAATAAAAAAAAAAATAAATCTGGTTATACTTACAACTTGTCAGTTTGTCTAAATAGTTTAGAATCCCTGGAAATGGGGTTATTGCTTAAAATATCTGTAATTCCCAAATGACTTATTTTTGTGAAATCTCTTAAATCAAAGCTGGACATTTACCTTTTGCTCACATGTTGATTGTTTTATTTAAAAATCTGTTGTGATAATGTATAAAAGACAAGGCGATTAAAACTCATTCAGTGTCCGAATATTTCTGGACCAACTGTATATACGTCTGTTCAGTCGCATTGGGAGTTATGGTGGTCTTGGAGTTTGTCCCAGCTTTTATTAGGCGAGATGTGACGTACACCTCGGGCCAGTCTATCTCTACTAAAATTCATATATGTATGACCTGCAACAATTGTTTGTTTGTTTTTTTTAGCTTATAAATATTAAAACGGCATACCATAATGTGTTGTGTCAGCTTCTCAACCTCAGGCCCTAAGCTTACATGTTAGGACTGCTGTGGGACAGACGCAGTGAGACTCACTGTTTTAGAGCTTCCCAGTCAGGCTTTTCTAACACTGGAAGGTGTTACTACTTCAGAAACCTTTATTTTTATCTACATGGTAACAAAGTCCAGCACAGTTTGAGATGGGGAAAAAATGAGAGTGAGTTCCAGAAACTTAAAAAAAAATAGTATCGTGTCCTGTTATTTTAAAAGAGTAAAGTAGATCCAATTTATAACGTTGCTCTTTTAGTAGGGGTCATTTAGTGTTGAGTGACTGCTCCTCCTTTTTAGATGGAAGGTTTACTGGCTTAAGAAAAATGGCCCTCTGCACAAAGTTACAAATATTTTTGAAATTTTCTGATTTTTTTTCCTCCCATTTCAGTACTATTTTCTGTTATTCATTTGTCTTTGACAGTTAACACATTAGTAATAATCATCGTCTACTTGGTCATAGCATTTAAGTCTTTGTCACTGTCAACATCTCTTTATTAATGTGCAGTCTCTTAATTCAAATTAGATGTATGTATATATATCTGTCAGTAGTATACAGTTATAAAATAATAATAGGGTCCTTATTGTGACAGAGAAGTGCATTGATTCTTTCTTATTCTGGTGTTACATTGTATGCTTGCATTTGGATAGCAACAGTGAAAATAAGATAAAATTATAATGTTCTGCAGCTGAATTCAAATCACCTCATAAACTGCATCCCAGGGTGTAAGACACAGTCCAAACCTTGGCTACAATGACATGCAAAAGAATTAAAGATAAACTCTGCATTTGTAAGTGTGAACTACTGGATGGGGCTAGGGTAGTATCAAGTATCACAGCTTGTAAGGTCTGGGGTGTACTTGTAATTTGACGAAGTATTCACGTCCATTTGCATACCCCACGCATTCTGTTGTGAACTTTTCTTGCTTGATTACTATGCTAGCAGTACATGTAATACTGGAGGTCTCCTCTTGGGGGCAGAATGCAGTCAAAAATACAACTGTTTACAAGAAATGACACAGAAGAAGATATTCTTATGCGGTGGTCACAGCCAGAAAAAAAGACCACCACCAGTCTTATTGGAAATGATAATCCTAAAATGTCATCGGTATGGGAGTTTGTCATGTTTTACTAATGTGGGAAATTGACAAGTATTGCCCCAAAAAATTATTTTATTTTATTTTTGTACAGGGTGCTGCCCTAGTACAACACAGCCAACAGATGTATATAAAGGCCATAAATGCAGAAGAGCTCTGTGACAGTTCACTTGTGGTCAAATGTTGCTCTGACCTACATTGGCGCCTCAAGCGGTCAAGAGGATATTGCAGCTCAGGAACCTGTTGCATAGTTTGTGGGAGACGTGCACAACTGACATGCCATGATGTGTTCCCATATGCGTTGTAAAAGGCAGGTATATCCCAGGCCTAAGTGGTATTTATTTCACGTGCCATGTTTGGCGAGATTTGTGGGACTCATTGTAATCATGAGGATCCTGTAAAGTTAAGATGCGTTTCAGAATATTATCCTTTTGTAGGATCTATGATCTTGTCACCTCAGGCTTTTTCGATGGATGTTCTCTTTTATTATTTATAAGTTTTGCTTTTGGGTGCCGACTACATGTACAACCATGCACAACTTTGGCTTTGCCGTCACCTACTTTGAACACTACACAGCCCAGTTTTTTTCTCATCACAAACATCTCTCATGCGTATTGGGTGTATAGGTTGACAACTCAAAAGTTCCCTTTGCCACAAAATAGAAACCCAGCTACTCTCACTGTGTTGATACTGGTGGGTTTAATCATGTGTTTCTCATAGAAAGTCAGTTGATGGAAAATATTAACTCTCCTTTTATGTCTCATGAAAGGTAAAATTTCTGGAAACAGTAAGGCACATCATGAAATGAAATGAGCTCGCTTTCACAGTACCTGACCAAAAAAAAAAAAAGAAGAAGAAGAAGCTTTGATTATGTAATGTATTCACTGTGGTATGGTTTTGATAAGCTTATGAAACACAACATTTATTTATTTTCACCCTGAGTTGAATTTGTTTTTGCCAAGATCTTGTTTTGATGGTGGGAGAGTTGGACTGCTCCACTAAAAAAAAGAAAAAGTCTTCTTCACATCCCAAAGATTCTCAACATGGTTAAGGTCTGGATTCTGTTCACACATGAATTGGTGGCCAATCCATGTGTGAAAATTATGTCTCATGCTCCCTGAACTACTCTTTTACCATTTTAGCCTGATCGTTTCTGATATTGTCATCTCGGAATATGCCTGTTTTATCAGATAAAAAACAAAAAATGAAAAAAAAATAAATAAATCAGTTGATATAAATACCTGATCATTTAGTATATTCAAATGGTTGACTGACATTATTTTTAAGGCACGTTAACATTGGTGAACCTAGTCGTAACTAGCTGAAGCAAACCCAGATCACAGTAATACATCACTTCAACCACTGTTCTTATTTGTCTGGCGACACAGCAGATGATTTTCAAATCTTAACCTATTTTGAAAACACAAGAGACCACTGACAGAGACCATTTCAAGTCATTTTTAATAACAAGGTCCTTCAAACACACACACTCGATGATCCCACCACGCACACCTAATGCTTGTAGAAAAAGCGTCACAGCGGCATTCCACAGAAATGAGTATGATCCAATGTGACTTCTAAGGAAAAGATTATCAAAATCGACGTGGTGCTGTTGTGGTATATCTTGCACGACATGTTGTGTTTTTTTTGACACAGTAAAATCAGGTCGGTCATCTAGTATGTAGCCAGCCGTGCCCTGCTTAGATCAGATAATCTTTTTCTTCTCAAGCCTCTTTGAATTACGCATGTGACAATGCTCTGCAGTCACTTTCATACAGCAGTTGCACTGAGAAGACGTACTGGTGATCCCCGCTTCATCGTGCTTCCACTCTGCAAAAGTGCATTCACGGCAATCTCAGGATGGTGCAGCAGGCCTATACCCTCCCCAGCATGTGTTTTCACAAAGCAGGATGTTGTTCTGAGATCCAAAGATGCAACTGTGCAGTCTACCGTCAGAAACAAATCCCATGTGTCGCTGATCACTGGCTGCTGGCTAGAATACCAGTAGCTCACCTTTTTTTATTCAGTTGGTGCTGAAGAAAACATGGCATTGAAAAAATGTCAGTTAAAAAAAAAAGTTTTTCCTGGTTGTTCCCATTGGGGGACACACAGCTGTCCCTTTCGCTGATGAAGCTTTCAGTGTACACTTAAGTATTTATTTATATAGTGCAAGTCATATCATTATCATCATCATCATTGCAGTTTCAACTATGTTATTGGAAATATTGGAAATTTCTTAATATCATGCAGCCCTAGTTTCCAGTCGCTGCTAAGCTGCTTCAGAAGATGACACACCAAAGACAGGAATTAGGAGGATGCCGTGGATTTTCTCTCCAATAGAAACAATCTTGTTTCTGAGGAAGCTGATAATCGTCACTACTGGAAGTTAAAGGAAAACATGGATGTCATGACTCTTAAGTCAGTTTTGGGCATTCTTCTTCTTATTCCTCAGTTAATGATGAATGTTGATCAGTTCCAACTTTGTGAAGAGCGTTGTGTTATTAAATTATGTTTCCAGGCTGACATTTTTCCAAGTTACTGGAATGTCACTTCCTTTCCTGCAATATCACACTCACTTTTTCTGTTTTTCTTTATGTTTGGCAACAGTGTGATAAACAGCTTTGATAATCACATTTCCTCTCAAAAGGTGTCTAGTCACTTAATATAAATTTGTATTTGTGGCGTGTTGACATTTCCATTTCCTTCTCATGATGAGCACTGAGTGTTGGGGAGTTTTCCTGGGCTCCTAAGTAATGAATGGTGCACTGGAAATGTCACACCACTTATGTGAGGAACACACTTGATGGCAAGGTGCATATGATGTAGGGGAAAAAAAAAGTCTCATGGCATTTAACTGCATGTCAGATCTGTCAGTATCAGAAATACTACCTGTGGGGTCTGATCTGTGGTACCTCCTGCAGGTGAAGCGGACATATTCCCAGGGAACATACCGTGCCGGGGCCATGCGGCAGGTCAGTCTGGTTGGAGCTGTGGATGAAGAGGTTGGAGACTACTTCCCAGAATTCATCAGCATGTTAGAGGGATCCCCTTTTCTTGTGGTTAGTACAATTATGTCCATGCACATACACAACTTGAGACGATCAGCATCTGTTTTAACCCTCTAACTGTGTTTCGTCATCTTACTATATGTAACCGGAAATTTCTCACCCCGTGTTTGTGCAGCGGACTCTGCCCTGGGGAACATTCTCCAGTCTGCGGCTGCAGAGCCCCACGGAGAGTGATGATGGCCCCATCATGTGGGTCAGACCTGGAGAGCAGATGATCCCAATGGCAGACATGCCAAAATCACCCTTTAAAAGGAAAAGGTGTGCAGACGCTGACACAAGTTCGGAGAGTCCATACATCACGTTGCATAGTCAAGATGTGCACTGCTGTGCAGTACATACAGCAGTTACATGTTATGTAACTGCTGCATTTCATCCCATCTTCATTGTCAATATAATTTGGTTTAAAAAAAAAAAAAAAGATGTAGTAAAGCCGCTTATATGTGTACAGGTGTTGAATAAACCCTGATAGTTGTGAATAAATGTATTTCAGGTCCACCAATGAGATAAAGAACCTGCAGTATCTGCCCAGAGCCAGTGAGCCTAGAGAGATGCTTTTTGAGGACCGCACGAGAGCCCATGCTGACCACATTGGTCAAGGCTTTGAAAGACAAACGACCGCTGCTGTAGGTGTGCTCAAGGCTGTTCGCTGTGGAGAGGAGTAAGTAAAAAGTGACATCTTTTTTTAGCAGTTACTTGTAGTTTTCTGCACAATTCACATCAATAGCTGTGTTTTGTCTCTTTTATCATGATGCATAACTCACAAGATACTGAAAAGCAAGACATTGTCATGCTTTAATAGACTGTTAATGATAAACAAAATATATGACCTGTCTAATTGCCATCATAATCATGTTACACGGATGTGAATTCTATATAACTCAGCTTAGCTTTACTTGTGATCAAATTTGATACAGCCAAGTAAATGGGATGCATGTGTTGTCTCACAGCAGTGACACTCCCGCCCGGATCACCAAAGACGTTGTGTGTTTCTACGCTGGAGATTTCCCAGATGTGGTCATGAGGCTGCAGCTGGACCTCCACGAACCCCCGCTGTCTCAGGTAACTCCCATTTTCCTAATCTTAATAGTATCTTGTGGGATATACCTGCCCCCATCCCCGCCCTTTTAAAGCTAATTACTTTTTACACTGACAATATAAGAATCTGAGAAAGATTTCAAAAACAGTACATTTCAATGTATTAAAGTTGGGATAAATAAAACATGTTCTGCACTAAACTCCTAACAGAACACATTCAGAATTAGTTTTTGTTTACTAACAAATTGTAGCATGTTATATAAAAGGCTGATGAGAGTACAAAAGACAAAAATTATTTTAAGGTGAGTGAATATTGGTCTTGTATTAATTAAAGAGAAGAATGTACAAAATTGGCCTTTGATATCTGATTCAGTGCTCAACAGATTTACACGCACGAGTGTTGGAATAGGTATTTCACATGCATGCTAACATATCACTGGCTTATACTGTATATTGTTTTAAATAGTCAAAAGTTTTACATTTTGCTCATTTTAGGCCTCTGCTTCAACAGAAGAGGATCATTATGAGAATATTTATGGGGGGAGGAAAGTGTTAGAAGCAGAGGCCAACATTCAGTAATAGTGTTTTCTACACTGTCAAAGTTAAAATTGTCTCGGTTTTTGTCTGTAGGGACCATGTCCACTTTATCACTTAAGTGGAATGACTTTTTGAATCTTGTCAGAGGCTTGAAATGTGTTTTGCCATACTTTGACTGCCCCCAGGTGTCCAGATGTATTTTACCTCAAACACACATTCTGTTATCTCTGAAAACAAGTTCTTTTTATGTTATTTTTAGTTCCTAATGAAAGTTTACACTTTTTACCAGACCTCAGGGTTTTTGGGGGGATTTTTCTTTTGATCCTGTCAAAAGTAAGAAATACAATTGATGGGACAAATAACAGTTTGACCTTGTTACCATTAACTTGTGAACGGGTTGAATGTTGACCAAAGAGGTGGACACATCAGCAACTTGCACAAAAATATCAAAATGCCAAAAAATAAAAGATGAGTAGAACTTTGAATCTCATAGGTTGATATTTTTGCGTATGGGGAAAAAAATTGACTTGTTGGTTAATCATTTATGTGTGAGAAGGTTCTTGTTTTGGTAGTTGTTATGAACATACTCTTACATATTTCATTAAACATAACGTTGTTGCTGTAAATTATAGCTTTTTTTTCTTATTAGAGATGGAAATTCACTGTCTGCTGGTTGGTTTATGTACTTGGGTGGATCTTTTAACTTGCATGTACCTACCTTGAATTTTAAAATCATGAACTAAATAAATGTCCACAAGCAATTAGAAAATAGTTACACAGCAGAAACATCTAAAAGGTTGCCTGCAACGAAAAAGTGAGTGAAACATCAATGCTGTTAATGTTAAAAAGGAAAATAATCCTATAATAATAAATTTGTTTTGTTTTTCTTGCCTCCACAGTGCGTGCAGTGGATCGACGATGCCAAGCTTAACCAGCTGAGGAGGGAGGGCATCCGATATGCCCGCATCCAACTGTACCACGATGACATCTACTTCATCCCCAGAGGAGTTGTCCACCAGTTCAAAACCGTGTCTGCTGTTTGCAGTCTAGCCTGGCATATTCGACTGAAACAGTATCACCAGCACGAGCAGGAGGAAGAGGAGAAGGAAAAGGTGAATGAAGAGGAAAAACATTCACCAAAAGACGTAACGCCTAATATCAAAGAGGAGGAAGATGAGCAGGAAGGGGGAAATGAGTGTGACCTTGCCGTAGAGACAACGATGAAGCCGGAGAATGAGGACATGGAGGGAAGGGAGGGGCTGCCCTCGCAAACTCCGGCACAGATTTTCAAGGAGGAAGAGCGAGAGGACAAAGCTGAGATGAAGGAGTCGCCAGCATCACTGTCGCTACCTTCAGTCCACAGTGAAACAGATGAGGCTGTAAACAATCCCACTTTAATGGAGCCCAAAGTTGAGGAAGATGTGAGAGATGACGGTAAGGGAGGTGCAGACACATGTCAAACACTGCAGAAGGAGGAGGGCGGGGTGAACAGTGAGTCTTGTAAATCTTTACAGCAGCCCAGGAAGGAAGGTGATACCCAGGAAGAGAGGCAGCAAAAGACGGCTCTGCCAGGTCAGGGCCCGAAAGAGAAGAGTAAAGACAGTACAGCAAGCACTTACAACACAGCTCATATCAAAAAGGAGAAGGATAAAGGAAAACGAGAGAAGGATGAAAAGATGAGGGTTAAAGAGAAGAAGGATAAGTGTAAGGAGAAGGACAGGGATAAAAAAGACAGGGTTAAAGATAGAGAGAGGGATCGGGTTAGAGATCAGGAGAAAATTAAAGCTGAGGGAGGGAAAGAGGGCAGCACCTCGATGCCGCTACAGATAAAAAAGAAGGAGGAAGAGGACCGGACAAGAGAGGGCAGTAAAGCTTCCCAAACTATCCTGCCTACTCAGAAAGATGACAAGTGGGCCAAAGAGTGGGACTCAAAAACACAACTTCATGTCAAGAGAGAAAAGGAGCATGATAAAGACAGGGGCGGCTCGCAGGTGGCGCCTCTCTCACGTCCAGATAAAGAGGACGTTCGGGACTCCTGTACACATAAACACAAGTCTTCACATGGAAAGAAGGAGAAGAGTGGGCATAGGGAGGGCCAGGACAACAACACGTCAAGTACGCAGGGGACGCCGGCCAAGTCAGGGAGGGAAGACGGGAAGACGCATAAACCTGTGAACCCTCAGGTTAAAAAAGAAGGTAAAAAGGAGAAAGATGTCAGCAGTAAAGAGGAAAAGAAGAAGCTTGCTTCTGGTGCTTCCCAGTCAGAACTCAAACCGTCACGGACTCTTGTCACCTTTGACCTCTTTAAACCGATGGAGGCTCACCGAACTTTGGCCCTTTCCTTCACAGACAGTAGACCTAAAGCCCACTATCACAGTGACTCTCGAGGCTCTTCCTCCAAACCTGGATCAGACACTCGGACAGTTGTGCCCTCTAAAGGACCAAAAGTAAAGGACTCAGTGCAGGGAAAGCCTCCCACTGCACTACAGGACACTGGGTCGCAGCAGCACTCATTAAAGCAGCCCCTGAAAACACACATGCCCCAAACGCAGAAAGATTTCTTGATATGAATGTCTTGATGTCTAGTTGTCTTTTTTACTGTACAACTTACGCCAAGGCTTTGTTAAAATACTTGAAAGTTCATCCTTCCTTCATATCAACAGTCTTTGTAATACAAGGGTTAAACAAAAAAAAACACACATTCTGCCACATTACTTTTGTGATGCAGTGAAACAAGGATGCACTCTGCAAGTATTCTAACAGTGCCTAAGAATGTAAGCTAAGTAGCTCACTTCACGTTTGTTAGCAGATGTATGTAGGCTTTATATAAAATGTTATGTGACCCGTGTGTCAGTGCCTGTGCACTACTTAACTTTGCTCTTAAAGCACCTATTTTAGGTACTGGACTAGCCAATCTGAGAACAACAATCCTTACTCTGCTATAGGAATTAACTACGTTCCCTGTTTGGAACATGACAGAGCTCCTCAGAGCTAAAACTCCTCTTTTATTGTTGCTTTAGTTGACGGGCTTTGTTCTTTATAACACTCCAAAATCAAGTAGTTGTTTTCAGACTGGACTGTTTGACTCACACAGGGCTGTAAATGATACTGTATGTACCAAAACTGTACAGTATAGATGTTATTAGCACCAATGTGAGAAAATATACAGAAATTGCATATATTTTTTGTAAGACAAGTTTTATTTTCCATAGAACTTATTTATATCATTTACTGTCTGTTTTTATTTGAAACCAATGTATGTGAAAATTTTGTTGTAAATACATTTTATTTCCTAAGATTAAGACTTGGTAGTGTGATTTATACTCTTGATCAGAACCTCTCAATAAATGGTTCAAAATGTTGACTAAGTTAAAGTTAACGTCTTTTTTGGATTGTTGTATCAACAAAACAATGTGTTTTAACTGCGTCAGTGGTTGGTGATGCTGCAAGACCAACAAAATGTGATGAGTTTGATTTGTCTGTGTAAGGACACACAGCATAAACAGCCAGGCTATATCTCGAGATATGTTACGCTTTCGCTGAGGTTGCCATTGCAGCAAACAATATTTTAGACAAACGTGTCTCCCATATTTTATGTAATACAAGTGACTGCATGTGCACCCACAGCTGATGAATATTGATATAACTTTTTAACTTTAACAATGCATTAACTTCAGATACGGTAATGCCCTTTATCGTAAAATAGTCCAGTAGTCTTAACACAGAAACTGTCAACATGTCAAAGTAAAATGCTTCCAGTATTCACACAATTCGTTATTTTGGTTTCAAGTGTTACATTTGGCGTTATCTCAACCCAAGACTAAACATGACTGCATTATCATGTTCAGTTTCTCCATCTATCAATACCCTTTCACCTATTCACGCTCATATGGGTCTGCTGTAGCCGATTCCTACTGACTTTAGGCTAAAGGCTTGATACCCACTGGACAGATTGCCACTCCATCAGAGAATTCTGCATTTCTTTCCAAAAAACAGTTTCACAAATGTATGGCTTAGATACAAGTAATGTAGATAATAAAAAAAAAGAGCAACATTTAGTGTAGCCATGATATGGACCAAAGTTAGCCTGGTCAGCTCTACTCACTATTCACTTTGCAAAAAGAATTCTCTCATGAAATGGGTCTGGTACCCCTCCCATTCACATCCATTTCCTTTATTTAACTACAGTATTTAGAGGAGTGCCCAAGAACCACAGCTCAAAACAAGAGGGCTACAAAATTACTAATAACATTGGTTCAACAAGTTTTAACTGAAGATTAAGTCATTCACCAGCACTCTTATACCACTGCATGACATTGTGGATGTTTTTGTTTTGCTTTTTTTTTTTTTTTTATACCGGTCTAATGCTTCTCTGGTTGTATGGCTTTCCAGAGACACTTTTCTTTTGGATACACAGGTACCTGGAAAATCCAAACAGAATCCAGAGGAACCAGAACAATTCTTTGCATTAAGGACAAAAAAATAATTACCATGGCTGGCCAGGCTAGACCACAGTCCCATTTGGTATTATTTGATCCATTTCTTTTTTTTTTACTGTTGATTAAACTTGAGTCTAAAAGCAGCAATGTGGATATAAAAAGCAAAGTGTAACCATTTTATTTTATTCCCCAACAATGCTCATCTTCTGATGGTGTAAAATTCACTGGGCTCTTAACCCCATGTATACGCAACCTGCACTTATTTCATGGGCAGCAACTCAGGAAAAGTGGTTTTATTTAAAAAAAAAAACAAAACAATAAAAGGTCTTTGTAAGCTTTCAGTGGTGTGTCCTCAGTCAGATGTGCTTTTATATTTAAAGTTCTCACCCCATTTATTAGAGTTCAATATGAACCCCTCATGTTTAGTCCCTCCTGTAGAAGAAAACACTGTGCCCCAGCTCCAACAGTGCTCCACCCATCAGCAACCACAGAGGCACACACACCACACTCAGTAAAATGTTGGTGAGCTTCTCCAAGCGGGAGCATAGTGTGAGACAGAAAGCCAGCTTCAGCAGCAGGGCTGCCAGGTACCACAGCCTCCTCTTTACATTCTGTTCACCATCCCTGGGGTGGAAGTCCGACTTACAGCGACCTGCCATCTTCACTATCAGCATGAGGATGAGGATGGTGTCAAAGGTCCAGACAGGAAGGAAGATAAGAAACCAGTTCCAGTGGATTTTGGAGTCCAGCTTTAGGACCAGCATGATGAGGAAGATCAAGGCAAAGATCCAGGAAAGGAGCACCCGCTGAGCCAGGGACATCTTCATCTATAAAGGACCGGCAGCAGCCGGTGTCATCCACACACAGGGACTGAAGAGGAGACTGAAGATCACAGAGAGACCTGAAAGTCCACCGAGATACAACAAAGCTCATTCTCTGAGGGTAGGGCTGGACGACACAGTTACAATTTATATCACAACATAATTCTTCAATTTTGTCAATACGATAAAATAAGATATCGAACAGACAGAGAAACTGCCAAGAATGTCCAGAAAGGATTTCTGCACCCACAAACCTCTGAAAAATGAAACTGCCATAAAACCTTGTCCAATAAAACTGTTTTAGAAATGATAATGTTTTGTTTGTTTTTTAAAAGTTCACCTTCTTAAAGTCATAACAAAGAAATGTAACATTACCATCAAACTAGCCAATTTCGCCAGGCATTATCATAATAATAATAATAATCTTAATATCATTATTATTGAAAAGTTTTATATTACGATATATTTATTGAAGTATTGTCCATGGCTATCTGAGAGATGATTAAATATTGAAAACCGCACAACTGAAGGTCACGGTTTACTTTAGTCATACACGATGATAATAAGAATAAGAATCATAGTACTCCAGTTCAGATTTTCCAAAATTAACTCATTTTCTGTTTATTCCACTTTCATTAGCGCAAACCTAAAGCTTCAGCTAACTTGTGTAAACATCGCTGCAATATGGCTTACCGAGTTCACCCTTGGAGTTACTTGTTTTTCCTTAAAAGTGCAGCTTAAAGTGTCAAATTGTCAACAAGAAAACGGATTTCAGCACACTTGAAATGAAACGTTTTAACAACAACGTCGCCTCGCGCTGTTAGCTTTCAGTTGATTTTTTACTTACAGTAACAACAGGACTTCCGGATAGTCTTTTCAGAATTGAGCCTTTCAATCAAGCGATGGCTTCCGGAATGTCTTTTCATAATAAAAGCATGATTTTATCAACAGTTAATGAAGCCATATAAAGACCCATATATTTTATTTGAAACCATAGCATAACCATAACATAATTATGCCCCACATAAGTGGATTAAGAGATCCTAAAACAAGAAATTAGACAAAAATATTTAGTTTGGATTGTATTATGATGTATACTTAGCAGATAAGTAGAAGTGAATGGATGGATGGAAGGAAAGTAAGCAGTTGAAGGTGAAATTAGAGGCATTGCTTTTCAGTAAATGGACTGACAATCAGGTGTGACTGAACTCCCAGTTTTATTTAAAGAACATGGATCTATGAAACTTGTGAGATACACAAGAACTGGGGGGAAAGCAGATTTCTAAGGATCTCAGAAAGAGGTGTTGATGCTCATCAGGATGGAAAAGGTCACAAAACTATCTCTGAATAGATGGTACTCCAATCCACAAACAGATCTCCACTTTCAGGTTATATGTTTAATTATTTAATTTCCTTTCAGGGATTACTGTCAAGTCTGTCTTAATTTGAACTGAACTTGAAGTCAACCAGGAAGTATGTTTTGTTGCAGTTCCTCGACTTACCTCTAGATGCTGAAAGCAAATTCCCATTGACCTCCATGTTAAAATGTCCAAGATTGCAGCAGAAATGAACATACTTGCAACCAGATACAACTAATCAGTTTTGATCCTGGGACTACTGGACACAATGCATTTTTTTTTCTACCATGTCAGGTAAAATTATATAAAGCAATATAAGTGCCTAGAGATGACTTGTTGTAAGTATGTGCCACATATATAAACTGAATTGTATTCATCCAGGAATATGTACAGTTTATAATAGAAACGGAAACTTAATAACACTTTTACCCTCACAAGAGTGGTTTACTAACAAAGATTCTATCAAGAGATAGTCTTTGGTGGTTTTTCTGGAAACAATTTCAGCCAGTGAGGATTTGGTCTTGGTTTGAGATCACTCCCTTCAAGGTCATACTTAGGAAAGCCTAAACCACCATCTGCTCATGAACATCATAGGTTTTTCACAGAAATAAAGACATAGTCGATGTTATTAAATATTCAAATTTATTTATTTTACTTTTTTTTTTACTGGGCTAGTATAACAAATTAATACAAAGTACAACTCCATAGACATCATAGATTGTCAAAAAAGTAAAGTACAAAACGCTTGAGGTAAAACATCATTGAAAAAGATTCCTTTAAAAAGCCCTTATTAAAATTTAATTTCCTTTCAAGATAAATGCTCACTTTACAATATCTAGCTGTCCTAAATAAAAAATAAAAAAAAGAAGAAAGAAAGATCGCACTTCTATTTACATGGTAGTGGTGGTGCAAAATACAGTGTGAGACAACATTCAGTTGAAATGTTTTAGTTTTTTTTTTTTTTTTTTTTTGTCAAATGTAAACAATAATCATTGCCATAATCTGCAAACTCCAGAGCCAATACAGTAAAGCAAATGCTGTCACAAGAAAAAAAATGCATTAGACATTCTGAGTGCTGCTGGCATGTGAAATAATACCTCTTTATCACCAAGCAGCACATGACAGAGGACATGAAACTGTTGAGTTCCATATACATGAACACAAGACAAAACCACTGAATTTTAGAAACACGGTGTGTGTGTGTGTGTGTAAAGTTGTGGCATTTTTCTGTCCATATCATCAGCAGAAATAAGAAAATCTTTTGCTGAGTGAAAACCTTTTAATTTGTTTTTCCCTCAGTCAAGGGGTTACGTTACTCCTCATTGGCTCAAAGGGAAAGCAGTGACAATATTACATCTAAATTATTCAACCCCGGAACCTTAAAATCACTGACATCATGCTGATTTCAATTCTTTAAAAGTAGTTTACATTTTCAAGCCAGCATTTATGAAGAATATAACCACCTTCCGAGTAAATAACTAAATTTGGTTGCATACTATAAACACCATGGCACATAGTTTGCAAAGTACCATTTTTATCTGTTGAATAACATGCATTTGGTTCTCTTTTATGAAATTAGAAAGTACAGTGTTCAAGGAATAAGCGGAAGTGCAACTAAAGTAGTATGGTTAATCAGGCTTTGGCTGCAGAGGCAATGCTTGTTAAAAAAATATCAATTCATTGTGGATTTTGGTCTTTTCAATATCAGAAATGTCAGACTATCTTTAAAAGCAAAATATTATCAGTCCTGAAATGTCAGTATCACTTCAAGTCTGGACATGCAAATTTTTCTTTTTCTAGCTGCTAAAAATGTTGCACTAAGAATTAAAAGGTTTTCATTCACCAGTGAAAGCACTTGGAAGCAAGTTGTCATGGAAACTCATCATGCTGATGTTTTTAAAAAAAAAAAAAAAAAGGGAAGATAGTACCCATTCACTGAAATGTAGTTAGAAGATTTCTTCCTACTTTCTCCCAAAATATTCCTGTACCTACTCACGGTATTACCCTAAAGGCCACCAGAGTTACACAGTGCTCTGCCTGCTCTCCCGGCTAAGGCCCACTGTCTCTGAAGAGTGAAGTGGGAAATCAATAAATATCCCATCTGAGTCAGATTCAGCAGACTCAAGCACTTGTCCAATTATGGTTTCCGGGCTGGATGATTCACTGGGTGGCGTGGACGATGCTCCCTTGCTGAGATCAGTCATTGTTGTTGTGGCCTCTGTGCCGTGGAGAGCTCCAGAGGAATGAAGGATGGAGGGAGAAGAGAGAGCCAAATCCATGGCACCAGCTCCTGCTTGTACAATACCTTTGAATGAAACAGTATTGGGTTATTATAGATTATTACGCCATAATAATCAACCCATTGAAGGATGGGGACGTCTTTAAATCCATCATACCATTGAACTGAGAGCTCACACACAGCCTATTGGAGGAGGAGGCAGACAGTTCAGATCCCGGAGCCAGGTCAGTGTAGGTCAGTCCTTGTTCCTCCAGGCATGATATTATCTCGCAGGCTGAGTGGCGCCGAATTCCTCCACTGCCAACCGAGCTGGCATCTGGGTCATACTCAGCCACTGGGGTCAGCAGTAGAGGAATATTGTAGCTTTTTGACCGTACCACAGGATTTTTAGATGGTTGATCTGCAGACTTGGGCCAGCCCCACGGTAAACACTTGTCTGGAAGATGAGATGAATACAAAGGAGGGTTTTGTTGAGATGCGTCTCCCCTTTTGATACAAAGACTCATTATTATCAGTTTTCATCCTGCTCACCCATAACACAGCAGTCATCCTCAGCATCGTCTCCAGAGTAAAGGCCATGGGTGCCCAGGTACGGCGAGACCACCTTCTGAACCAGAGCCTCCAACCTTAAGTAGTCCTCATTCACACCATGCGGCTCATGGACCCCCTGAACACAGAACCAGAGGAAGATATCAGCATGAATGTGATACCACAATCACAGTAACGAGTTATGCTTCTGATGCAGAAGCTAAACTCTTTTTCTGTGTAAAAGTCCAAATCAACTGAATCTGAAAAGATCATCACATTCAGGCTGTTAATGTTCATCCCTTTCAAAAGAGCAAGGAGATCAAAGCTATTTGCAGGGATATATCTTTATATTTACAACTCAACATGATGCAAAGTCACTACTTGTAACAAAAGACACTATGGGAAATATGGATTAAAGCTGCACCTCCAAACAACTTTTAACCTTTATATGTCAGAATTTGGTGCTAAATTTATTGAAGAAAAAAAAAAAAAGACAGTCAAACTGAGGACTGAGGATACAGACAGAAAAGTCCTGCTTTTCGCCTGCAGACCCACCTGTAGAATAAGCAGCATCTGTGTGACGGAGGGGGGCACGCGAGCCCGCGGCCGAGACAGGGCGTCTTCTAACTTTACACTCAGGACTATAGTGTTCCTGAAGTGAAGCAGGGCCAGTTGTCTGACAGAGGGCTCCTTACCCTGCAAGACACAGCTAATGTGAGCATCTTCCAAATAAAGAATAGATATATGCAAAAATAAATAAAGCAGAGTTATCAGATGGTTGAGCACCTGAACTGGATGAAAGATGGCCTGTAGCATGGAGAGAACATCGCAGAAGAAGAAGTCCCAGGTCTCTGCCAGAGAGTCGAGTAACTTCTGACCTGCATGAATCCCAGAGGAACAGCACAAAAGGATGGCTGGTTAAAGCTCAACACATCAACTGGAATGTGATTTTTTATCTTATATGAATCCATTCTTGCCTTCGTAGAACCTTATTTTGTCCCGGAGGATGACCATGCCTTTTGTCAGCAGCTGGTTCTGTGAAAGGTTGTTGAAAATTATGAGCCGATTAAGTATTGTCACTCCAGATCAATCCAGAGCACTGGTCTTATGTCACAATGGGTTTATTTCAAAAAATACATATATATAATATAAATAAATAAATAAAACACTGCAGATGTGTTACCTGAAGATATTCTGTGAAGAATGATCCCAGCTCAGTCTTCAAGAGATGTCTGAGAAAACAAACATTTGATGTTGGTTTCTTTTCTGAATTCCAAAAGAATCTGAATAAATATACTTATTAATGAATAAACAACAATACAAAATATTGGGTTGTTCCTAACCTTTAAAAAAACATATTTGTAACCTGACATTAAATACTAAATAACATTTAATTACACGTGACTGTGCAGCTTCATTGTGAAATTAGGACGTAAACAACTACCGATCACTTTCTTTTCTTACTTGCATTATGTTACTTCTTTGTGTGGTTACATAAATGTGTCATTCTCTGTGTGGCTTTTGTGATCATCATTATATGTTTACTTGTCTAAAACAGCAGCAGATAAAAGAGATGTGTCTGGTTTAGAGAGATAATGAGATATCTGGCCTGACCACATCGCTCTTCAGGCTCACGTACAGTTCAAACACATGTAAAGTCATTCACAAGAAAACATTCTGTCAGTAGGAAACAGAACTGACGGTAATTACAAAGATCATGTCACAAAATGTCAACAGTCAACAGTCTGTAATAAGGAAACCGGCTCTTCACAGGATGTATGAGGTTTTGATTTTTTTTTTTCCTGCAGCTGTTGCAACCTACCGGACGCCTTCATTAAGGATGTAAAGTTCATTATCAGCCAAGCCCTTCTTCTGGAAGACTGCTATGACGGCGTTGTGGATACTGGAACACAAATCACAAACTGCTCTTCATCACGGCCCCAAACACGACACTTTTTGCATCTTGACTCCATCGAGTTTACCTGTTCCATGTGGCATTGGCTCCTGCCTTCTTCTGCTTCTCCCCTCTGTCCTCTGGTGAACTCTTCTCACTCTTCCCGAGCTCACTGAGACTTGGAGAGCTCATCAACTTCAGCCGGTGCAGAGTCCTCATGAGGTAAATATAAAAGGGAGGACAGCGGGTGGAAGTAAAAAAGAAGGTCAGCCAGTGAGCTGATGAACATTCAGAAACAGAAAGGAAACACGAGGAGGCCACAGGGGGAAGAGAGAGAGAGAGAGAGCGAACATAAGCAGTAAAAAGAAAATGACAAAACAGAGAGCAGCCAGTGACACAGGAGGAGAGAAATAGGGCAGAGTGGTGCGTGGTTAGACAGAGGCAGCGCGTTAAGAGCAGGATGGGTGGAGCCCAGCCAGGGGTGGGTGAGGGTGGGGGTGGGAGGTTGGACCACAGTGTCACTGCATCGTCTGCGGTCTCAGAAGAGCAGAAAACAATAGCACATGCACTGCTGGGGGCATACTCTTCCTCCCTCTCTGCCTCTCTGTCAGCACAATACAGCCATTGATGCAAACAAATATTTATGCAGAGCACAGATGCCAGAGGAACTGCAGGGTAAGCAGGCAGGAGCAGTTGTTGTGCTTGTGACTGTACTGAGAAGATAAGGAGGAAGTAATCTGGTTTATTGACAGCAACAGAAACAGGGACAGGAAGCGGCGACACTATGGGACAATGAAGAAGGCTTTCCTGCTCTTCTACAGCTCGACATGAGCAGTTCCGGACGATCAAAGTAGTACAACGACTAGTTATAATAGTGGATTCTTTACACTGCTGTATGCCTATTAATTCCTTTCCTTTCTGTGATAACACTAGTTTTTTGGTTGGTTTTTTTTTGTAATGGATAATGAGTTCTCATAATCTCATAATCTGTACCCCTCATCTTGTCATTTGTGCTCTGCCAACATATATCAGTATGGTCTGTGTATGCCGTGCCTATCCAAATTCCATTTTGAGATGAAAAAAAAACAAAAACTTTTATTTCTTTTTGTGTTTTGAAAATCAGTAAATGAAAAATTAGTTGCATGCCATTTTTCTTCTTAAAAGTGAAACAAACAAAAACAAAAAGGGGAAACAACACTTTAACTCAAGACTAAAGATGGGGAGTTTACTCTTTTGATAAAGACTCACATGAAGAAATTGTTAATTTAAAGATGAAAAGGTCTCAAAGTAAAATTCTAAGGATTGGTGTATGCTTTTAATATTAAAGTTAGAAATTTAGAGAATCCAGAAAAAAAGATTCAGTACACAAAAGACAAGGAGGAAAACCAATATCAACTGTGCATGGCAGTAAACTTTATTTTTGGCCCAAATAAAGGTTGTAAGCTGAAACTAACCGCCTGGTGTATTTATTCCTCCCTCTATATGGGACATCCCCTTCAGGAGACATGATTCTTCAAATCTTAATTTATTTCAGTGGCACAGATGTAGCCTAATTGTAATTTTTAGTACATACTTTGGTGCAGTCATTAAAAAAAAATGTCCTCAACTGAACTGAGTGTTTAAAAAAAGACAGAGAGAGAAACATTGTTTGCATAGTTTCAGAAGGAACTGATGAGAAAACACTCCGGGAAAAAAAAGAAGACAAGACATGATGCGTTCAAACCCACATGGTCTTTATACTCTCTGCTGCCAGTAAAACAGAGGACCTCCTTTCACACCCATGCACACACAAACAGAAAACACAGAACGCAAGACTACAAAATGTTAAGATGAACACATATAAATAAACAGATCAGTCAAACAGCCCAGCAGGACATAATTATCACGAGGCCAGTATGTGTTAGCAGGCGAAGCTCGGCTGGTTAATGAAATCGTCTGGGACCAGAGACGGTGTGATTTTTCTGAGTGCTTATGAATATTTCATGCGTTTTCCAGGATGCTGCATGTTGAGAAATGTTAATCGCAGGAAGTGAACCTTACCTCCTGATTGGGTGCTCACTGCTGCTGTCCATGTCTGGACTCGGGGGAGGGGCCGAGAAGGTGCTGAAGTTGAGAGAGAGGGGTCTCGGGGAGGCCCGGGAGGCGTGCCGCCGCCGGAGTCCATCAAGCATCTGAGCACAGCAGAGGAAATGATGGCAAAAATGCTTGTTGAGGTTTCAGCAAAGAAAAGCAGGATGACTAGAAGAGGATCAAGCAGCCATGTGAAGAAACGTTGATCAGTGAGAATGACTGAAAGAGGAACATAAAAGGAGGCTACGAGAACAAACAGACGTAGCCTAACAAAAATACTGTAGTGTAACTTACAGCAGAGAAATCAAACCACATATCTGGGGCCTGCTTACAAACGCGATGCTTTCTCTTTCCTCAGTCTGTCTGTGACTGTTATTTCAACACTACAGAAAAGTGTTTTGCAATTAAACTTCAAAACCCAGCCTCAATGGGATCACACACATGGCATCAGAGGAAAACAAAGGGGAACTGCATGTGTGTACACGTATCAGTGTGTGAATGACTTGTTTCCTGTAAAAGCCTGGAGTGTGGCCTTACAGCAACTGTGTATTTGGGTGTCTCCCCCACAGAAACATACTGTACATGGTGGAGCACCATCCTCTGGTCAGAGGGGAGAACAACAGTCTGGGTTGTCAGACAAAGACTCAACACAAGCCCCTGTCACTGCCATCATGCATCTTTTCACTGGCTAAAAAAGGTCGGCTGCTGTCTTTTCTTCTCTCTCCATTTGATCACATCAGACCCTCAGAGTGTGCACACTACCTACCAGAAAAGCCCTGCCACGCCAGTCTGAGCAATTCTGCTTTTGTTCTCCCCTCCTCGTCTGTTAGGGACGACTACAGACACATCAAGTCGACTCCACTTTTAATCTTAATCAGTCTCTGCCTTCCTTTCTGGCTTATAGATTTATAGCTGTGCTATTTATTCTACATTAGAGGAGCAGCCAGTGACATCAGACACGCGATCAAACAGTCCACGTTTATCCTACAGGGAGGAATGTACAGCCAGCCAGTCGTGCGTACGTGGAGCTCCTCTACTTATCTCTCCCCTTATGGACTATCGATTCATGCAAACTGCCAGTGTAAACAAAGCCGCTGCCTGCACGAGCAAACACGTCCTGGCACAGATGCGACATTTAAAAAACTGTACTATAATGGCCACAAAGTTACCGTGTGACACGCGCCTCAGCCCGCCCACAGCTCTCACCGTTCCTGATCCTGTCGTGTCGCTACCGGTGGGATGAAACGGTCATGTAGCGCCGAAACCAAGCGTTTGCTGTCCGGTCTCATCAGCGGGGGGCTCCTCTACTGCTCCTCGCCGGTCTGCGCACTCTGACGGGCATCGGGGAGCTGCGGGATGAGGGGTCCTACCTGCGGTGCGACGGAGAGGGGCCCATTCATGAGGCGAGAACCGCCGCTCGCTCCTCCCTCCCTCCCTGGCTCTGCTCGCCCCCGCTTTGTTTTGACGAGATGCAAAAAGCCAACCTGGACGCGGGCGCGAGCACGCACGCGCGTTGTGGTTAGAGCTGTATGTAAATTAATTAATAAATAAATAGCCTAAATAAACGAAAGGGAATTACCGGGTCTCCAAAGAAACAAACAACAGGACGGTTTTTGTCTCCATCTCACCATACACTTTAGTATCCAACAAACACACATTTATGCTGCCCAAATGAACACCAAATAAATAATAAGAAATTACAGTGTATTACTACATATGTTGCCAGCCTTTAAACATAAAATAGACAAGTTAAATTCAAACCCAGTTTACTACCTCCTAATTACATCCATCCATTATCCAGACCCGCTTATTCCTATTTCAGGGTCACAGGACATCCAATTTAATTTAATAAAGTCATTTAATCTGAAACTATTTATGATCAAATTAATTTTAATTAAATTAAATATGTTTTCACTCTGGAAAAAGGCACATTCTGTAATTCAGGAGGTGACCGGTAAACAGCTTCCATTGACTCCCTCTTTCAGTGGGCTACTCTAGTCAATCTAGTCAGTGATTTATTTATTCAAATATTTTCGGGTACAGTGGTCCACACCTCAGGTCCATACAGTCGACATCTGGAAGCCACAGCCTTTCTTCTTCTAGAGGAACTGACTCATGCTCTTAAGCACAAAACGGTCAAATGCTGGAGGCTCTGGGAACCACAGCACTCTTTCTTATAGACATGCTAATTCATTATCTGTCCCTGAAAGAGGACGACTGACTGTTTTTTCTATGCATTTTGTATGTGTTACTTTTTTTTTTTTTTTTTACATAGTATTAAATGTAGGCCTACTTCTATTTTACTTTATATTTTTTTTTATAATCTTTTTTTTAAACTTGTATGTATAACTACATATAGCCTACATGTACTACTCGTTAATTTTTTTTTTTTTAAGTGTTTATTTTAGTATTATAAAATCAATACAGTCAGCTTCAGTATTATAGTATTTAATTCCTAAAACTTTTACCAGCAAAGGATGTCAGCATCTTGCATCATATTTTCACTCTAATGGTGCAAGAGAAAAGTCTCCATATACCATGCTGCTTTGGACTCATAAACAGAAAAAGAGATCATAGCCGACATACGGTACTCTGTACTCTGAGTCCACTCTGAACTCAATCTATGCAGCTAAACACAATGGGCGTCTTAACCATCTGCCACTGTGGGCGCAGATTTTATTTTCCAGATAACCCCCAGTGTGCAAAACATTAGTCTTGTGACAATTTTGAAAGATTTCTTTGAAAAAAATCCACCTTGATTTGGATCAACTAAGCTATGCAGTAAATTTCACAAGTATGAAAATTTAATTTGACCTGGTATGTGCTAAATCATGGCACTCATGTTCTGCATGTTGTGACAGTTAATCTGTTGAGGCAGTAAAAGAGTATTATTGGATCAAAGATGCCCCCTTCAATGCAGACTGTGAGCTTTTTTTTTTTTTCTTTTCTCCAGATCAGACAAGAAAGGTTATACAAAATATTCAAAGCAAGTACATGTGAGAAAATAAAAGAAGCTTGGACGTCATCAATACATGAGAAATGGAGGGAGTGAATACAGGAAAGGTAATCACAGATTTTGCCTCTCACAAGTTATTCCAGATATGTACAAATTGCTGAACGGCCTGCTGAGCAGGTGGTGAGGGAGCCCATGATTTATCCATTTATTTTTTCAAGAATGGGACACAAAATAATCTAAATGACAAAGAGATGTAAAATGACCACAAGATGTGTAAAATAACAAAAATATGACACATTATTTTAGAGGGCATAAAGAAGAGAAAAGACTGTAAACTAAAAAGGACTGGTCCTCAGTATGAACAGAAGTCGGTGTAAAATCAAAAATAGGAGATAAAATATGTGCACCCAGCAACAGAAGGTTCACTTTAGGTACACCTCGTAAATTTCACCTCCTGATCCCTGTCCCGCTGTGCTTCGTTTTTCATTTCAGTGTATCTGTCGTTCTAAATTAATTCATATTAAAATGTAGAAGAAAAAAAAACCAAACAAAATAAAGGAAAACCGTGTCACTCTTCAAAGTGTAGCCTACTCACTCATAATTTCTTCGTGAGCTTCGCTAGCCTTCAGCGAGTTCACAATTTTCCGATACAATGAAGACAGCTTTGGTTCCTCTTCCGGTGGTCCAAGCGAGCGGGAAATTCATAAAGTAGACAGAGTAAGATAAAACACTAAAAATATTCTGGTTTTTATTTAACACAAAAAGTCTATTTGAAAGTATTTAAACTAGTGAGTTTACGTTTTTTGGGCTAATTAATACTGGAATTTGGAGCTGACTAATGTACCTTTAGCCAGCAGAGAGATGTCAGTTTAACCGATCTATATGAAGACATCCGTCGCTAGCTGCTCTAATCATTACTTCCAGCTTTATTCTAGCTTTTATTACTACATTTACATTTAGAAACTATTACATGTCTATTCGGTGACGTAGCTGAGATGGTGTGGATCGTTCCTGTATCACACATCTTGCTTCTAGAGTGTTTCTTGTGATTACAGGACATTTCCAGCTGAGATGTCCGGCGAGGAGAAGAGCGCGTCATCATCATCCAGGTGTTTCGGACAGGTGTGTAGATAACAGCATCCCTCTGACCTCCATAAAACCTCATTCATTCAAATATTTGTGGACATTTAGTCCTAAAGATGTTCTTGCTATGAAAAAATTCTAGGTTCAGTTTTGTATTTAGAGAGAGAGATCGGTCTCGTTTATTTGTACATACAAATAGTAGGAGATAGTATGTTTTTGTTTGTTTTTTGTTCAGGGGCACATTTTACACTGTTGTAACAGTGTCTTTCATTCAGTATGATGTCATGAGGCTACCTGCATTGAAAAAACAAAACTTGTAATAAAATATAACTTCTTTTTGGGTGTTTTTTTGTTGTTGTTTGTTTATTTTTCCTTCTATGTCTCACTCTTTTTTGTTAACAGTATACCTACACAGCTGAAGAGTACCAGGCGGTGCATAATGCCCTGCGACAGAAGCTGGGACCAGAGTTCATCAGTACCAGAGTAGCTGGAGGAGGACAAAGGGCAAGACTTTATTTTCTTTTTTGTCTGTTTAAAAGCCCGCTGTAATGATTACTACTATATGCACTAGAAACATATCAGGCTTAAATGTTGAAAGCCAAGTGAAAAATTGTGCTTATTTTTGGCTCACATTGTTACACTGTTCTGCTTTTGACAGGTGTGTTACATTGAAGGGCATCGTGTCATCAGCCTGGCCAACGAGATGTTTGGATACAATGGATGGTCTCACTCCATTTCCCAACAGAATGTTGGTACGGCGTAGCTGACTCTCAAACATCCAGTTTTAACAGCACAAGACTGGAAAATGAGTCAGGTTCTTTCATTTTCAGATTTTGTAGATCTAGTCAACGGGAAGTTTTATGTTGGAGTCAGCGCGTTTATCAAAGTGCAGCTGAAGGTTGGATGAACACATTTACTTTTGTATCTTCGATTTGATTGAATAGTGATTACATTAAGACTTGCAGGGTTTTGTTGTTGTTGTTGTAGTGATCCAAGAATTTGTGTAACGAGTATTTTTCTTCCAGGACGGGTCATTTCATGAGGATGTAGGATATGGAGTCAGTGAGGGGCTGAAGTCCAAAGCTTTGTCACTGGAAAAGGCCAGAAAGGAAGCTGTCACAGATGGCATGAAGAGAGCATTAAAGTAAAGGAGTAAATATATTTATATTAACATGACCTGTATTGGTGCTGGACCACATTTTCAAAGCTTTTTTTTAATTTTTTTGCGTTGAGATGCTTCGGAAGTGCACTTGGAAACTGCATCCTGGATAAAGAATATCTCCTTGCCATTAACAAGATTCCCAAACAGGTGAGACAGTATACAATAAAGTAAGATAAATCTTTCATTAATCCCAGTTTTGGGGATTTTCCTTGTTACAGCGGCACAGATGAAAAAGTAGGATAAAAAAAACAAAAAAACAGATGGAAAAAAAGATGCGCATTATACATTTATGTACAAAAATCTACAAATATATATATGTTTTAAAAAGTAAAGATAAAAAAAATATTGCACAGTGTGAGGGTCATAAATGAGTAAATGAAAGATAAATATGAACCAAAATAAAAGCCTGTACAAGAATGGCAAAAAAAAAGAGAAGAAGTATAGCCTTGTCTAATTACAATCATTTTTGATTCACCAATAATTCAGAATCTTGCCTCTTCTACACAAAGCCTCCACCTCCACTAGACCCAGCACAGACTAAACGGTCTGTGGGGGAACCATTAATAGAGAAGGCCCGGTTCTGTGGTCTGGTCAGAGAGGAAAATCCCGTATTTGCAGCCGGTCCTGCCAGAACACCTGTGGAACCCAAAGTATTCAAGTCGAACCATTCAGAGATTCACACTCCCGTTTCTGCTGGCTCTGCACCCAACAAGACTGAGAATGCCAACTCCGGGTAAAAAGCTTGTGGTATTAATTCCACTCAGAATAGTAGTTTCTTTGGTAAATGGGACTCATTTTCAGTTGCTCTCCTCCACAGATCTGCAGCAGACAATGTGGATGTCAGAGCTGAAGCACACACAGATCCCAAACAGCTGAGGAAGCTACGTCAGCAGCAGCTTCAGCAGAAGTTCAGGAGGGAGATGGAGGCCAAGAAGCTGCAACAGAAACAGGATCAAGCCAAGCCTGAGGAAGTAGAGGTTGCTATTGGACGAATATCTACTGGAGGTAAAAGTTTCAAGTATGACTTTCAATTTAGAGCAACAGTTTAAAGCAGTAGTCCCAAACGCTTATGTGTTCAACAATTTTTATTTATTTTTTTTTGCACCCTTAAACACGAGGGCAGCATTGTGAGACGGTCACAATGTCAAAGCTGTTGCATTCAGATTACATTACTTGCAGTTTTCCCTCCAGTTTAATTTCTCTCAGGTGTTTCTACTCCTCAGGTCAGTGTCACAGTGACAGTGTTTCAGCTGAAAACAACAAATGCAGCAGCAGTGATGTTTATTTAACAGGTGCCGTAAATCACTACAACAGTAAAGCACTGCTTGCTTGGACACGGATTACAGTATTAACTCTGGTTTGTCTTTCCCATGAAGATGATGCTGAGCTCTGGAATTTCACTCTGGATGGGATTGAAGAGCTCGATGTACCAGCAGGAGGTCCTCCTCCCAGAGAACTCAGGCCCAGCACACCCAGTAATCACCACATGCAGACTCGCAGTAAGACTCCTCAGAGAAGCGCAAGTAGACCTCCAGGAGTCCTGTCAGACAGCAGACTGCCCCAGCAGTACTATCAGGGGAGACCAGGTAAGGTTTCAGAGGCAGTCAGTGCATCAGTCAGCCCCTTTTTTTTTTAAAAAATTCTGTGGGCTTAAAACTCATTTGGACTTTTTCCAACTTTTAGGTGAAGGCTTCAGTCCATATAGACAAGGACAGCACATGAAGAAACGCAGACTGGACACTTGAGATTTCATGCTGCCCTTCAATGCATTGAGTTTTTTTATTTTGTACATACATTAAGGTATATATTGTACCTCACTGCTGCTATGTATATTTCTGGAAATTTTCTGGTTTTGTGAGACAGTCTTTGTTGTTTTAGTGTGAAGAATGAGAAATTTATTTTAAATAAATGCATAAAACAGTGCCTCAAAGGGTGGGATGATTATAAAAATGTTCACCCAGGGATTTAGCTGTAAGCAGTGTAGAGGAAAAATACGCCAGTAAACATGATTTCTAATTGATATTTATTTGTTTTTACATTTTGTACAATGTGAAAAACATACACAAAACAGACACTGAATCACAGGAAGTCAGTAAGGAGGGATCAGAAATAAAGAGTATAACTGTGCGTTATTGGCCTCGAACAGTACTGTATGAAGAAGTCTGATAATTACTGATAGCATAGTAGCATTTGGATGTTAACCTTTGAGCTTGTGCTGTACAGTAGCCAGTTGTGAGTTGGTTGAAAGATTAATGTCAGTTAAGCTGGCATGCAGAACTCGTATGCTGACAATCTGATGCTAAATTAGTGCCTGTGATATTGATAGACAACCAAACAAATCACTTGCTAGAGGGGAGAAAAAAAAATTCTATATTCTATCAAAAACACTGAAGTCGTTAACAACCCTCATTAGCATGCAAATGTTTCCAATACCCCTCATTCCCTATAAAACTTTAAACATTGCATATCCTGCATTGCAGTAACTCATTTCTTTTCTCTAGAGAAGTTAAACAATTCTACAAGCAGGCTAAAGAGTCAAAACAACAGCATGGCACTCCTATGAGGTGGTGAGACAACAGTTGAGTCAGCAAGACAGCTTTTTGAAACCATTGCACAGCTCACTTGCTGCCTGGAACAAGTGCTTCTATGAAATTGTTTAATTATAAATCTAAAAACAAAAAAGAAAAACAAACAAATGTCAGCAAAATCCATGTTCACGTGAGCCCAATATAAATACACAGCTGATTACACAACCAACACAAATGAAACTGTAGCAAGAACGACTTTCCACGTCAGTCAGTGTGCTCTTTAGTTCTGCAGTCTGTGTGTGGCATCCGCTTCAATATTACATGCTCTGAAAAGATGGTGTTGGGTTTATATCGTGCACTGGTTTAGTTACTGGTTTTCTGTAGCACAAGCACAACTGTAGGACTAGATGAATTTGTGAGGATACAAGGCACTAAAGTGTTCCTCGTGTTTACAGGTTTGAGTGCATGTGCATTCAGAGTGGGTGACCACAAGCATACTCTAATGACTCGAGAGTTCTGTGAAAGCATTTACCTCACATCAGCATATATAACGATAAATTAGAAAAGGGTGGCAGGGTGGTCATAGATAGAAGAGCTTAATAAACTGCAGGATTATTCCTGCACGATGAGTAAGATACCAATAACATCAACCCTGCAATTGCACTTTTATATTTCTTGAACTACATGTTGTTTAACAACTTTTAATAATAATTACAGTGGAACAACATCAAAATCTGATGGTTGAATACAGGTCCATAAAGAACATTGTCTGTTGTATTAAATATACACATACAAAAACAGACCACAGACAGAGAACCCCAGACACCTGATGTGAGAGGTCACAGTTAAATGTAATGAGAAGGAATATTTTCTGGGACGTGACTTTGCAAACCGCCTGTTCAACTCTGCAGTCCACCATTTCCCTAAGCAACTAGTAGAAGTGGGAAACTTCACTCAGACCGGAACCTTTTATAAATACATTTACTAAAGAAAAAAAAAAGTTAAGTTCATATCTCACAGCTAAACACAATGTAAAGTGGTTTCATGTGTCCTTTTGGAGAGGGACGGGGAAAAAAAAAAACTCAGACAAAACACCGTGCACACATCCACACTGACATTATGATCTCCAGCAGTGTCAAAATTGTCAGTTCGAAACTCTGAATGGTGGTCAACACCACATCAATGCTTTCATCACACAGCAGATCCCACTGGCTTCTATGTCAGATATAAAGAATGAATCAGTATAATAAATTTGTATGATATAAAATTCAAATCACAATGACACCAGACTCTCACAGACAGAAATATGTTAAACATAGAACCTAAAGAAGAAATCTATGTACAACGCCAATGTTTCTATGTGTTTGGGGATTAAGGCCACAGTTATAAGGGTACGTTTTTGTACTTATCAATATTGCATTTCACTTAATAGGGATTAATTCATACATAACTTACCAAGTCTTTCTTCCCCTAACTCCACCAGTCATTGCTTCTCTAGCTAGGACAAACTGTCCCACTCTTATCTCAACTTTCTGTACCACTCACGTTTTTGCTCACTCACAGAGACAACTTTAATTTCCATCCTAAATCATTCTACCAGATTAATGTTCAGTCGGATGTGTATACATGTCTGTGGCGTGTCAAGTCTTCAGTCCCAGCTTGGTTTAAATTCCACATCGGTATGGATATGAACGACAATCCCTCCTTACCTCCCCCGCTTCAAAGGAATGACAAAATTGCAATATCTGTTCTCAAAATATGTATTTGGCTGCTGTTGGTAATGCCTTTGGGTTGATACATCACCAGACACAACCACCTGAATCATCACAGCTCATTTCCACAGCTAATGGCAGGCTATGTGTGAGATTTTTGTGCTGTGGATGTGTATTGCACACTCCCGCCAGTGGCCAGACAGACTTTATTCAGCCTGAGGGGACTTGAAACATTACAGAAATAATACACAAAGTGTATTATTTATTTGATTACAGAAATAATACACAATGTTAAAATTTAAAATAAAAAAAAGCACAATAGCAAACCAGCAAACTGCAAGGAGGAGCTGTGGTTCTTGATCCACAATGGTCTGACATCTCTGCTCTGTATGGCCCTTCACCTCAGCATGAAGCAGGGCTCAGACAAGGCTACGTAGGCCTGGGGTTAGACCCTCCAGGGGTTACTGATATCTGGTTGACTGGTGTTGTTCCCATGTGGTAGCCTGGGTGCAACGATACTGGAGCTGTTGTAGGCGGCTGGAATTGTTTTAGGGGCTGTGCGGGGTTATGCATGCTGACCTGGCATGTGCCTGTGGGTCCTGCCCACTGGGGAGCGCTGTAGGGGGCTGAGGCATATCCAAAGCCCTGGACAACTGGACCAAGAGACCCTTTACGAGGCCCCAAAGAGGCTGTGGGATTAGTTGAGTTGGGGAGATGTGTGGTGGTGGTGGATGTGCTGCTGGATGACATGGAAGATGATGGGCAAAGGTAGCCTGGAGCTGAAAATTTACGGCCCATGTTGGCTGGAGGGATTATCTGCAATATAGAACAAAAACAGATTACTATTAATTAAAAATATTTAATACACACTCACAGAGAGCTCCTATATTTAACAACTATATAGAATTTGAAGAATATTAAATGCCTACATCATGTCCGAGGGTTGTCTGTGCCCCAGTTTTAGGTCCTCTTTTGCACTGTGAGAGGTTGATGGCATCTCTGGCCCAGTTATCCACCAGCTGGTGCAAGTCGTCAGTGAAGGTTCCCTTGCCTTTCTGGCTGTGAGAGACAGGAGGAGCAGGTCCAGTGGCCTGAGACAGAGAAGTAGCTATGTTCTGGCAGTGGCCAGAACCACTCGCGGAGCTCGTCCCACTTGATCCTGGAACTAGAGGCAAGACTAATAAAGCTGTGAACTAGGATGCTGAAAAAAAGAAAATCAGCAGTAAAAGGTTGAGCTTGCACATACCCGTGGAACAACTGGTCAGGCTTGGCATAGATGGAGAGGATGTGAGCTGCTGTATGGATGTTCTGCTGTCTGCAGGTTCCAAAGCATCTGCAGAGGATGAGCTTTGCTTTGGAGGTGAATCTGATCCAAGACTCTGAGCTGAAGATCAAAGTCATGATCAGAATATACCACTGAGTAAATTTAAACTGTCAAATACTTCAGTACATGGAAAAATATGTACATAAAACAAAGATTTAATTATTAAAGTTGAATCACCACAGAGAAACTCTAAGACTGTGATTTTTAACACAGAGGGCCCCCTGTATGCTTGAAGGTTATGTCACTTTTATCACACTAGTATTTTACTTTTGCTTGGTCTCTTGCTCAGTCACTTGTTTTTGTTTGGTCACTTGCTCTTGTTTTTGCTTTATTGCATTTCTTAGTCACCACTGCTACCATGTCTGTAGGCTGGTTTTATCAGCGCAGACAGGCCATATCCAGTAGTTGCAAGAAACGACTAGGTTGGGAGCCCAGAGTTACTTTGGCTGGTTTCTGCAGATACCAGGAATGGTGGACCACGAGACATGGACAACGCTCTCTAAAAGTAATCAAATATTCCTTCAAGTAAAACTGAAACTAGTCATTTAGAAAAAAAGAAAAAAAGAAAAAAAGGGGGGGGGGGGGGGGTTAAAGTGAATTTATCATAAGAGAAAAACATTCCACTGTCCTTACTTGAGTGTATGGGACTGGGCTGTCCACCACTGCGAGACTTTTGGCTTTTGCTTTTTAGCCTGCGTCGACCTCCAGCCATGGCTGCCACAGCCGAGGAAAAGACAGATGGAGGGAGAGGTTTTCCCATTTGTTTGAACAAGGCCTCTATCTCTTTATTCTGACGACTCTGCAAATCCTGGATCTCCATCATATGTCTATAAGAGGAACAGAAGAAACTAATTGTGTTGTTTTTGTTTTTATTGTGAATTAACATCCATACAAGGAAAATATGTGTGATGTCAATGAGAATGTAAATGCAACATACTTTTCTCTCAGACGACTTATTTCTTTCTGTAATGCTTCATCGTCTGTCTCCGAGTCATTTTCGTTGTCACTACTGTAATGAGTATGAGTGCTATGAGGGTCAGATGTTGAAGATGAGGGTCCATTCTGCACACTGCAACCATGAGATAGACTGGAACTTTCTGCTGGAGCAGGAGTCACTGCGGGAAATTAAATATATAACGTCATTGCATTATCAATAGGTTTACATCAAGATTTAAAAATGTACATTTAGCATTTATTTTCTAATTCGTACATATTTACCCATATCTGAACTTGTGCTATAACTGAAATACAACACAACTGCTCTCATTACTAATTCCTATTGAGGCTTGCAATAGTATACATTAGATTAGCAGGAGGAAAAATATTTGTATCTGATTTTAATCTTTTGCACACCTGTGACTGAAAATCGCCCCACGTTGGAGCCAGTGGTTAGCTCAGAAGAGGCGCTGCTGCTCTTGGACACTTTGAAGCGTCCAATAGTTGTGGCCTGACTGGGAGGACCGGTGGAGAGAGATGAGGCTCCATCAGTTTCACAGACTTGTTTAGAAAGACAAGATGACCGGTGGAGGGTATTTTCTGGACTTGAAGATGAGGACGAAGAGGAGGATGAAGAGGAGGAAGAAGTAGAGGACGGCGTGAGGGGAGAGGAAGAAACAACACTGGACGGATCAAGAGCATCAGTAGATGCGTCAGCTGCAACAGAGACCTGTGAAAGAGGAAAGGGATCATAATTTTTTTTCTTTTAAATAAAAAACAAACTGTTTAAGACTAGATTAACAACATCTATTTCAAGGTGCAACTGACACTCACTTGGAAACGCCCTAAAGTAAAAGCTGTGGCTGGAGGCTGAGCTCCCTGAATGGTCTCTGGACTTGCAGCTCTCTTCAACTGGACATCCACAATTCCCTGGGGCGGCTGTGACTAAAGACACAAAAGACAAAACATGCATTGACACATGGGCCTTACAGACACTTCATTGTATCAGTTTGACATGAACAAACAAGTGAGGGGGCTGGTTGCTGCTTCTATGAGTTAGTTCCTGTTGCAATTCCCTATAAAGACTAGTGAAATAAGTGAAATCTGAAGAATCAGGAATCTCATGTCCAGAGCTGATTTAGAAGCTCATCCATGCCTTCATCTCCAGCAGACTTGACTAGTGTCACGCAAAATGACGATTAGATTAGCTCCTGCAGAGTTCTCGCGCTAGAGCTCTAACAAGAACCAGAATACCTGAGCATATTACTCCTGTTCTGAGGTCTTTACACTGGTTACCAGTTACCTACAAAATATTCTTTAAAGTGTTCTTGTTAGTTTACAAATCACTTCATAATATGGTAGTAGTCAACTACTAGAACCTCAAGTTAGGACCAAACAGGGTGAAAATGCATTGCTATGCTTTACATAGATGGAATAAACTCTGTCTTGTTATCAAATGTGCCCCAACTCTAGACACATTTAAAGTTAAACTCAAAACTACTGTTTTCCTGTCTTTCTTTAGTCAACATTTTACTGCAGTTTTTACTAGTTTTTAATTTTCTGTCCAATTACATTTAAAATTGTTTTTATTTTTGTTCAATTATTATATTTTTTAAATTAATCAAATGATTGATTTAAAGGAGTCATAGAATCAAAATCTGTTTTTACCTCATCTTTGTTGAATAACGATAGTCTACCTTCATTCAAAAACATACAAAAAATCCTAGACATTCTGAATATCTCTGTTTCGTTGAAATTCCTCCTTTAGGGTCAATCTGAACAATGGATACAAATGACATAAAATGTATCTCACTCCCCCCCCTCCCTTTCTGTCCAAACCCGACCTGGCCCGGCCCGAGTTCGGGCCATGATTTCCCACCTCTTTCATCTGGGCTCAATATACTGGCATATAACTTTTTTTTAAATAGTATTTTTATTTTATATAAAGCTATGGCGTAATGATCACAACATAAGATTTACATTGTTAAAGTAATTAACACCAAAATAACTCCAAAAGGAAAAAAAAGAAAAGAAAAGAAACCACAGCAACAGGCCAAGATGACTTTAAGACCTGCAAAGCTTTTTGTTTGTTTTTTTAACTTCAAAAAGTAAGAAATACGTGATATATGATTTTTGAATTTTGGTATAGCTCGCATAAAGTTTAATAGATTTTAGTCTTATTTGCCATTTCAGTTCATATAACCTTGGGGAGGTGGGGGTGGGGTAATTTATTCAGGTGCAGTGATATGAAAAGGAAAGTAAATTTTCTTATAAGGTTTTATAAATAAAACAAAATATATCCTCTGGTCCTTACCAGGTCTTAATGTTAAGTGCCGTAACTGTATGAGGCAATTGCAGCAACAGGGTTCAATTCAAACAGATTTGACTCAGATTTTAATTTTTATCAGTAGGCCTTTACCAAAAAAATAATCTTGGCTTGTGCACTGGAACATATGTACTCACTTGTGAATTGACTAAATGTCAATTACTTGTGGAGATCTCAACAGATATGCACAACTCCTTCACTTTCTCCTTTCCAAAATTTGCCTATGTTCAAGTGCTCAACTTTTGTTGGACGGTCGCTTTGCTCCAACCTCCTTGGGGGGTGGCCCTGCCTCTTTTGGAGACGACTCTGTCTCCCTTGAGGATGGGGTTGCCTCTTTTGGAGACTATTCTGCCCAGCACCAGTCACACCCGGCATTGAACAGAGTTGGGGATTATACGTTGTGGGCATACTGGGGTCACTCCAACCAACTGGAGATTAACCATAAAGCCCTGTTAGGGTGTTTACCAACTGGATCCCCATGAGGAGTAGTAACACTGTTGTGGTCACCAACTGAAGCTGAGCAAGCATAGGAGGTTAACGTCACTGCTTTATGACCGACTGCTGAACGGCTTTATTTCTGGTGTGGATACGAGGGTTACGTACAGATCACAACACAAACCTCCACACATTCATTTATACACACACAACCACCAAATGCACCATCATACTACACACATCACAGTCTGTCATTTTCCAAAGAGAAACTGATCACTCCTACCTTAACTTTCACCATCTAATCTTAGAAAAAAGGGATTTAGGGGTTGTATTGCAAGGATAAAATAGATCTCACCTGATTTGGTCCAGGAAACGGAGGTACGGGTTCTGAGGGAGATGTCGCACCAGTAGAAGTCTTTAAATAAAAAACAAATAAAAAGAGGAAGAGAGAGAAAGATTGTTAAAAATTGTTAAAATGCATTATGACAATAAAACTGCAATTATTAGGGTTTTTATTTTTGAGCCCTGCATAGTTCACAGACCTGTGCCCCAGGTTTAGACGGAGGAGTCTGAGCATGTCCTGCTGGTGTGGATGTGGACCCCAGAACACCTGGCACTCCACATGTAAGAGGAAGGTTAGATGGGGGTACCATGACAGTTCCAGGTGGAGGGGAGGATGTTCCAGTTGGAGGAGAGGAGGTCCCTGTGTTCTGACTGGGATCCACTGGTGCTGAAGAGGCAGAGCTCTGGTCTTTGAAAAGAAATCGTAACTTCATATCTAGGGTTTGGATATCATCTCTCCCAGCTGTCTTAGACTGGAGCTCAGTCCCCTCTGACTCCAGTGGTTGTGATTGTGCCTGTGTTTGACTAGATAGTGAGGTGGGAGGTAGGGGTTGAGCGTGGGTGGATGAATTTACAGGCTGGGAAGACATAACGGCAGTATTAAGTGGCAGCTGCTCTGAAGTGGGTACAGTTCCAACACTACTGGATGAACCACTAGCAACAGAAGAGACGAGGGTACTGTTTGGTTGAGGCCCAGATACATCAGGAATGGCAGTCTGTGTTGATGGAGGGGAAATGGTGGAGGATGTGGAAGGGATGCTAGAAGCTGGTGGAAGCTGTGACTGAGCCATTTCATGGGAAGACTGGGGTGGTGGACTGGGATCACCGCTTACAGTTTGGGAATTAACTGATACTGGTGGAGGTGAAATCCTGCCAGCTGAATGAGGTTGTAAGGGTGTAGCAGTAGGTGTGAGAGACATTGTTTGAAAAGACTTGCTAGTGGTGGATGCCAAGACTTCTGGAGGGGACAGGATTTTGTTAGATGTTGGGCCAGCCTCAGTGGATGGGAAAGTTGCTGGTTCTTGCTCAGCAGCTGGGGGGTCAAGGGTGTTGCTTCTGTCAATACGAGCTTTTTTCATTTCTTTGAAAGCCTCCTGGAGAGTCCCAGATGGAGCAGAGAGAGAAAGACCCAACGGAGCTACAAAGTACAAAAGAGACAGCTGAAGTTGACCACATGAAAAACATAAACTTGCCATTGTATGTTGCAATACAAACTCACTCACCAGAGGCAGGTTCATCTCCTACAGACGTATTAGCAGAAGAGGCTCCAAAGAAATGATCTTTAAGACGACACTCTGGCACTGGGCTGACTATGAACCTTCGTCCTGCTGAATGAACCACCTGAGCAGTAGTGCTGGGGGAAATGCCTAGGGGGAGGACAAAGTCACTCAAAATCATATATTTGAAATAAAATGCTATATAACACTGTAAATAGCAAAATGTTTATTTACCTGGTACCATAGGAACAGCCAGCTCAGGCTGTTGTTGATCAGTCATCTGCAAAGAGATCAAATTTAGGAAATAAAACATTCAGATTCAGTAGGTAAGAATAAAACCTGAAACAATGGAAATCTGATAGTGTAACGTAATAAAGACAGACCTGATGGAAGCCTTCCTTCATGCCTTCTCCTTTTTCATCAGCCATTTCTATGACCTCACGGACCTGCTCAATGAAGGACTCGCGCTCACTCTCCAAAATGAATTCACTTTCAACCTGAAACACAACATAAAGGAAGTTTACGTACTGGGACTAATGAAACATGTATTGTGGGAATGATGTGCAAAAGGCTCTTCATTTTTGATGGCCATAGTCCTTGGATCAGGAAGCAAATATCAGAAATAACAGGAAGTAATGCTGTTCAGCAACATTTTCATTGCAAATATTTGGGATTGGGTTTGTTTTTTGCAAACAAATGCAGTGCTTAGTTAATAAAAAAGAAGCACCAGTACCATAATAAATGCTATCTCCTCTGGGTTATCACCATCCAGATCAAATTTGAATGTCACCATCTTCCTGTTGTGCGTTTCCAGCTGGCACTCTGCTACTCTGTCTCCAACATTAGAGATCTGCAAAAAAGTTCTTCATGTTATACCTTATTTATGGTAAATAGGTTATAGACAAATAATGAATGGATCAGGTTAAACGCGTACACTAAGAACATTCAGCTTGGCCTTTCCAGTCTTTTCATGGCGAGAGCGGCTGCGTACAGATCGCCGCGGGTGACGTTTCACTGTGCGCCCCTCATGGCGACCCCCTGATGCAGAACTTCCATCATTACCATCACTTAGTCCTGAAGCTGCATCTGAAAGGCAGCTAGAAAAGACAAAAGAAAAAGAAAAAAAAATTACACAAGAGAAGTTGTGCAAGTTGTCTGGTGGTGCTTGGGTATTTGCTTTTTATTTAAAAATAACAAACAGGTTACCCATCTCCAGATGGCGGAACTAAGACAGAAGACACCGCTGGTTGCTCCACTGGTGTCGTTTGAGGAATAGTCACAGAACTCTGAAATACAAAACATTTAGCAATGAAGAGCGTAATCTCAAAAAGAGACCGGACTATGTAACTTGTATGAATGTACTTTTTAAAGAATACAGGTCAAACAATGTAAGCTATGATCATTTATGTCAATCTCAGTCAACCAGTTTTTGTTTATGATAATTAATGATTTACTGTTTACAGGAAAGGAACTGATTTAAAGCAGAACATCCACCAGATGGAGCTGTTTCAAATGGTGACACTAAATGTGGGCCTGAAAGAGATGGCGTAACTCAAATTTCATTTGGATTGTAAATGCTCCAAAATTAAGATTTTATTTCACCTACTTCAGAATTGAGACCTTTGTCTCTGCTATACTTGTACAAAAGTTAAACTTATATAGTTACTGATGTCCTATAAATACCAGTTATAAAGTTGCAGCTTTGAAATTTATAATTGCACAATGAGGAATGAACCCAGTGCTTCACATGCCCACATGCATTCAACTGGTGCTCTGTAGAGTACCTGCAAAACAGACAGGCATGAGGCCTGATAGAGGAAGTATAGATGCTCTGCGTTGATTGGTGGAGACATGATAGGAGGACTTGGATCATTGGCCCAAGACTAAGTCATGCAAGAATAAGCAGCATGTAGACAAAAAGAGTGGAAGAAAACAGGGGACAGACATGGTAATGAGAGTTGCTGAGTGTCCAATGAAATGAGAAACAAAAAAAAATAATTCAGACTTCAAACATAAAAACAGGAGGACATTTATGCAGTAGAATGGTTAAAGACAACAGAGACTCTGACAAATTAGACACCTACATTTAACATTATGTGTTCAAGCAAGATGGAAAGAAAAATGCACACATAAAGCCTAGCCGACATAGGTTTATGTGTCACCTGTGTCTGCTGAGTTCCAGTCTGTGCCTGTGACAATGCAGAGCTGTTCTCTGGCTGTTGCTGGGGAAGAGACAATTGAGCAGATGGTGTTCCCATTACTTGATGAGAGGAAATCTATAGGGGAGAGAGGGAGAGAGAAAAAAAAAGAAAAAGTTAAAAATGGAATCGCAAATAATACAACACTCGTTAAAATGATGCTAACTGGGGGGGGTAGGGGGATTGGGGGCCTAAACATTTTAACATATAAATTCATTTGCATTTGGCCACTTCATGAAGGCCTTTTTTTCTTTCTACAACAGTCAGATTTACTTGGGTGCTATTGTAAATCACATAAACTTACCAGATGGATAACATTACTTCCCAGACATTAGCTCATCTATTAAATACAGTGCAGTGTTGAGGCATTGCCCAGCAAACACTTAATGCCAACTGCAAAGTGCATCTTGTAGATACAGTATATAGACTGGATGCCGGTCAACATTGCACTAGTTGTTTGTGTTTTTTTGTTTTTGTTATAACCTTCAGATATCACAAACCCCCTTTCAAGGCTTCTGCATTAAAGTAGAAAGTTACAAGAGCCTTTGTACAGATCAATGTAAATACCCCGTTTATTAAGTTTCCAAACACATGCTACACTTTACACTAGGGTTGTATTTTAAATTTGTAGCAACATAACGGGTCATTTTTATCTACCTGAGGGGGAGGCGATGGTTGGTAGTAAACTCCATACTATAAGAAACAAAGCACAGCACAGGTAAGAGTAAGAAACTATAGAAAGAGATGAAGTTATGAGAGGGGACAAGGAAGACGGAAAAACCAAGATTTAGAGAAATGCTGACAGCAAAACCCTGAACCCCTCACGGATTTACAGATTGAACAGCCTTAAACACCATTAAGGTTCTACTTTGCACAGTTAAAGTTCACATATTTGCTGAGGTTTTATTTGTGTCATCTGGGTTTGTTCAGTGCATTATCTGGAAGTGCGTTTTTTTGTTTCCCCTTTTTCCCCACTAGGTGTAACATATGATCCGAGTGAAATGTTTCCCTGTGAAAATCATTGTCAGGCGGTGAATTATTCTTTAAATCCATCGTGACATGTGGTGAAATGTATACCTGTGGAGGTGCCACTGAAACAGACTGGTTGGTGGGTGCACCAGGAACAGGAACAACTTCAGGCTGGACGCTCTGCATGTGAGGTTGGGTCTAAAGTATCAGAAGTTAAAAAAAAAACAGAAAAGAAGCACATGTGGGAAAAATCAGACAAAGAATTTTATCAATCGGTCTTATCTCTTAGCAGGGGAGCAACAGAGCACATATGTAGTTCAGAGATAATTTTTCTTCTTTAAATAGCAAGAAAAACATCTCTGCTCCTTTTGAGGCGTTTATTAGTCGTTGAAATTCTCACCACTTCACAGCACTTAGATAAATGGATGTTTAAGCACAGGACACCTTTGTACACTAGAATTGCCATGGGGCAAGAAGTAAAATGTCCAAACAATAACGGGGAAAAGAAACAACAATAAATTTCTATCTGGTCTATTTATTTGAAAATACAAAATGTTGAACTTAAATTCTTAAGAGGAAATCACCCAGACAACAAAAATTCCATGTTTCCTCACCCCCAACACCTGCTGCGTTGGATCATTTTGCATCTGCGAACATGACACCTGGGGCTGAAGGGGCTGACTGGGAGAAGTGAAGGATAGTCCAGCTTGAGGAGGCAAGGTCTCAGTCAGGATGGAGGAGCCTGGTATTTTGTCTCCCGTATCCAAAGCTGTAATAGATGAAATGTATCCATGTAAAGCCATTGCAACAAACAAACCATCAGAACCCAACAACTCCAATATCATATTGTGGCTTACTGGTGTATTGACTATAAAACATATAGAACATACCTGCACCAGTATGCTGCAGCTGTTGATCATTCTCCAGTTCTTCAGACTCATGTTGAATGCCAGCCACACTTTGACCCTGAACTGGGACTTGCGCAGGCAACTGGCAGATGTAAGGGGCTCCCTGTGACATGCTAGTCAGTTGGGTAGACTGAGGAGTGTAGTTAGAGCTCTGAAGGCTCTGCTGAGATCCTGGCTGGACACTCACATGTGTGCTGTGTTGGTTAGGTTGTGGAGCCACAAAAGAGGCAGGCTGAGTGATTGGTTGTGACATCTCCATACTAGATTGTTGTCCTGGTTGCTGTACTGGTAGTGACTGGCTCTGCATATCATCTTCCAGCTTTCTCTTCTCCAGATCTTCTCTGACCTACAAGATGAAACCAGTAAAGTGTTAAGATTGCTAAGAGAGCAATGATTTCAAATGTGAACATCAAAACACATTTATAAAAAGAAATCCAAATAAAAACTGAACACGCAGATCAACTAAACTGAGAAGACGAACACACCTGCTGACGCTGGGCTCTCTTGCGACTGATAAGAGACACCCTGTCCTTTATGGCCTTTGCAATGGTTTTGTGGTCACCTTCAAACACATATCCAGACTCGACCTATAGCACAATGATGCAACATACAAGTCAGCAATGAACAATTTAATGACTAGGGAAACAAAATCCTCAGTGACAGTATTAATGTTTAATTCACCATTTCTTGAGCCACATCCTCTGGAACATCTTTATTTAGATCAAAAGAAAACTCAATAGCTTCGTTGTCTTTGTACTTCCCCTTCAGCTTTTTTATATCTTCAATTCTGAGCCACAGCTTAATTGTCTCCATCTCTCCATCATCTTCTTCTGCCAACTCCACACGCACACCTGTATCCTCCTGGAAGAATGCGTGGTTCAGAAGATCTTTGATTGAGTACCTAAATAGAGGAAAACATTCAATGATCAAATTAAGACAATTTTTTTTAAAATAAACCACTATCCAAACTTTCTTCAATGTGCAGGTAAGAGACCTCTCATTCTTGTTTTGGCGAATACATCCCTCGATGATCTCCTTTACTTCAGGAATAGCGACTTTGTCAAAGCTGCCTGGCTTCACGCCCTAAAGGAAACACAGAACTTTGAGTAAGAATCACTCTCCAAATATGGTTTCTGGATATAACCTTGTACCTTCTAGTCTTTTACAGATTATCACAAAAATAGTTGTCAAATCTCACTGGAAAAGCAGACTGAAAGCTGACTGAACAGCAAACATTCCTAAGACAAAGCTCTCTATCAATTTGGTAAGTCAAATAATTGAAAAGTAGGACTGTAATGGACCATAGATGATCCGTGGTTGGTCCAGATCCATCCCCAATCTGAAGCAGCAATGTGAGCCATGGAGTGATGTCTTTTCTTTTGACAAAAAAGGTGCTGTGGATTGTAAATGCTTTAGATGAATGGTAGTGGCAATCACTTGGAGGAGCACAACATTAATAAGCATCTTTTAAGTCGCCAGTATGGTCTGCATTGTTTCCACAATATGGTGCACATCAGACTACGGCAGAGGTTGTAGCGTAGGGTCTTCAGCTGTAGTGGCCATACATTGTTGTTTATATAAAGCATAAATAGCGTTGTATGCAATTGATGCTTTACTTAAAGATGGTGGACAAAATGGTAACGGTGTGCAGTTATTGCCACAAGGAAGCTCTATAAAAGTGGCAATAGGTAATGCATGGCAACAAATATGAAACATCATCCCACTGTGCCAATCATAAGAGAAAAACCAAGAAACTTATTTATTTTATTTTTTTTGTAAAGGTATATGATTTAAGAAAACTTTCAAGTTTTACTAAAAAGGCCTAAGCAAATAAGGCATCATACTTCTTTACTGCACTGTTTGTAGAATTGTCATTTTTCTTTTGGAATGCATGTTTTTATTTAAAGGAAGACAAATTCTTTGGTGTGAAAGTGTTCAAATTCAAATAGGTATCACTTTTGATGCATCTGTTGCACTTTTATGGCATTGTTTTAATATTATTCCCACATTTAACCTGTTGAATGTTGTTCCTTGCTTGAATTTTTTTTTTAAACTTATAAATATGGAGTTAGAACAGTCTGAACAGGCACAAATGCACAGCACGATGCGCAAATGCACAGGACAAGATTCGTAAATGCACAACATGATTCCAAATGCACAGGACAAGACTCACATATGTATTTCTGATGCACACACAAATTCGATTTACTCATACTCATACTATATATTAATTTTGCATTTTCTTTGATTGAAAATATTACTTTTTTGATTGAAGATAGCAGTAAATCGGTTCCCATGTGGGATGCGCTCTTATGATTGGCTGAAACAAGGAAGATATCTGATTGGTTGCAGATAATTCCTGTTAGAAAAAATGCATTTGTGAGTTGGAGCCATGACAGGTGAGTCTCAAAATTCACTCGCAAATGCAGGGAAGTCCACAGACCAGAAGCCGTTTGTAAATCGAATTATATTTGTATGTGCATCAGAAATACATGTGTGAATCTTGTTGTGCATTTGTGAATCATGTCGTGCGCATTTACGAATCATCTTGTGCATTTACGAATCTTGTCCTGTGCATTTGCGCATCGTGCTGTGCATTCGTGCCTGTTGAGACTGTTCTAACTCACTTAAGCCACTGTCTGGGTCCACGACATTAAAAATAAATTCCCGTATACAAATCAGTATTGGCGCGGTATAAACCTGGCGTGAGCCGAGACCAGAGGGCTGCTTGTTGGATAGCATCCTATGGCCCTTTTCCACTAGTATCTACTTGGCTCGGTTCGACTCACCTCAGTTCTACTCGCTTTGGTCTCAGTCGCTTTCCATTACACTTCAGTAGCACCTCGAAGTGGGTGGGGCCTTTGTGGTAAGGTGGCCTGAAACATGGTGACTTCTTTATAAGTTTTGTTGTAAAAATAAAGTTGTAAAGGTAAAGTAAATCACAGTCGCTGTTGCTGAGTTTTTAATATGGCGGTTGTAAAGGAGTTGCTCTCAAGACTCAGTGACGTCACTTTCTGGCCAATCACTGGCCTACATCCTGGTGACATTGTATTTTGAGCCTGAGTCAGCTCGGTAAGAACCCCAGCCGTGTAGGATAGAAAAAAGGAGGTACTAGCTGGTACTATGATCTAGTGGAAAACCCTTAAAACAGAGTAGAATTGAGTCGAGCTGAGCCGAGTAGGTACTAGTGGAAAACGGCCACTATTTTTGCTTCTGTTGGATTAGTAAATCATTTATTATTGCTTTCAACATCCTGTGCATTTTAGTTTGGTTGATATTCGGCTGTATTACTAAAGTTCTTTGTTTGCTCACTGGTTCATAGTTTATTTTGTAACAGAAGCCGGTAGATGAAGCAACAACATATATATGATTGGAACAGGCAACTGCACTTCTCAACCAGAGAGGGTGTTAAACAGCACAATTTACATGGTGTTGCTTTAATGATGAGGTGAGGTAGACTGACTGCGGGTGGATTTCAGTTTGATTTAATGCCATCTACAACCACAGACTGATGACAGCAGGAAAGAGGGAATGATCAGTGCATCCACGTTCACCATCTCTGATGGAGACGACAATGGAGCATGTTGGTAAACTTGTGCTACCAAAGTGTTGGTGACTCAGCTTCACTACTTTCTAGTTCTAGAGGGGTATTTACTTTGTGTTTTGTGCCTTCTGATATAAAACAATGCAGGTGCAATCCATGTCTGGACTTAGTGTTCCAAACTGTACTTTGTTACTCTTAACTCAGCCATACCACTCACTTGAAACTTAGTTTTCGGCTGACGGCAAACAAAGTTTGTTTAGATGAAACAGCTAGAACAATCTTTCTAAACTAATTATTCTTCAAGAGAGGTGAACTCGAAATGTTGCATTGTAACTGGTTGTAAGCTGCAGACACCTGCATGAAAGTCAAATGTCTTGCATAGCCAAGCACCATATCCACATTTTTCACTGTGCTACATAAAGGTCACACTGCTTCCTGCACTTGCACGGAACATTTGCTCTGGATATAAATCATGCACTGCACAAACATCGAAATGTGAATGTAATACCCCGATATACAGGACTGCACATACCACTTAAAGGATTTTTTTTTCTTTTGGAAATACATCACAGGGTTATTCATCACATCAGATGTGTTAAGCTGATGTTTCTATGAGCCACATATTTTCTTATAACATCTTATAAGATATTGCCAAATTGTGAAAATGTGCTATATGTAACTGTATATTTTAGCCTTATGTGTAGACTAAGCAAAAAAAAAAGAAATCCCTTAGACAAAGTCGGTTGGTCTAACACACACAAACTTTATCCCATGTTTCAGATTTAAAAAGCCCCATTCTCTCCATTTTCAATTTACAGGTACAGCACCAGCCTCCACACAAACCTCCATAATGTTCACAGATATATTGACCAGCTGCTGTCACACCATCTGTTGGCTCGCTGGCTGATACGTGTTCTGAGCACTTTCGATGCTGTCAGAGGACAATGCCTTTCTCGGGCAGAAACTCTTCAATTTCCTCCTAACCAGAATGGCAGTGATGGACATTCGGAGAGAGCGGTGAGAGCAGGGGCTGCAATGCTGTCTCTGGCTGTAATGGACAGTGTGCTGCTGGGTGGGGAGTGTACAAGGGGACCATGTCCACCGTGTTGTGCTGACCTTTAAAGTGATGGACAGTTTAGGGATGGAGGGACCCAGAGTGAGTGAAGTGTAGGTGGTTGTAACTGTCGTCCCCATGAGAGTTCTTAGAAGAGGAAGGTAGTGAAACCTGGCCTGTGGTCTTCTCGTCAAACCATCAAAGACCATTAACATCACTATGACAGTATGCAATATAATAGGTTTATATAGATTATAAAACTAATTTAAGAATCGCTTTTGTAATCCAAATTTATGTTGAATTTAAGCAAATTAATACATTTTGATTTAATTACAGATTGAAAATGTAGTTCCTTGTTTAGACTCACATATTTTGCAATTTGATCAGCACCGCAATGATTTAAGTCTAATTTTAATCTCATTTTAATCAGCCTTTTACTGTACTTTTGATGAGTGCTGTCTTCACACAGTGTGTCAAACTGACCTACATCAGTGTTCGATACTGGTACTCCAGTTTCCTTCTGCAGGCCAAAAATGCGCATGTAAGCCTTGAATTGGCAGTCTGTATTAGTGTGGGCAAGCACATTTATCTGCTTCCCTGAGGATATGAAAAAGTATATGAACCGACTGGAATTAACTGGTTTCCTGCATTAATGTGCAATAAAAAGTGATTTGATCTTCATCTAAATCACAATAAAAAAACAACAACAAAACAGATACAATGTCTTTCAGCTGATGAAACTCAAATTCAACAAATTCACTAAACATTCATGGTGCTGGAGAGAAAGGTATATGAAACCATAGGCTAATCTAATTAATTAAAAAAATATATTGAAATGAGTGTGGAGGTGTGGTTCAGAGCTACTTTGATTAAGTTTTTTGTCCACAAGAAGCATCTACTGGTGTGAGTCATGCCTCTCAAGACACGTGATCAAGAGCAGTTGATCTGGAAATGCATATGAAGTAATCTCCAATTGTTTAAGCGCGTCAATTCGTCCATAATTTAGACAGTTTAGTACTGTGACTTCTCCTCCTAGAAGTGAGCATCTAGCCAAGATGACTCCAAAGGCAAAACCAGAGGAACTGAGGAGTAACAGCTAAAGACTTCAAGACATCTCTGGAACTGGGAAACATCTTCATTCATAAGTCCACTGCATGTAAATTACTGAGTAGGCAGTGTCCATAGTGTCCACAGAAAAAGCTCTCCAACAAGAACGGAATTTGAAAGAAAATGCTGAAGTTTGAGCTATGGCAGAGGGAGCATTATCACTTTGGGCTTTGCTGCCCAATGGCCTGTACTCCGACTAATATAAAGATGAAAGTTAATTTCCGAGTTATCCAAATATCCTACAGGATGATGTTAAGGCTGCCAGCTGAAACATTGTAGTAATCGTGTCATGCAACGTTGATCTAAATCCACCAAAGAATGGCTTCAGGAAAAACAAAATCTACCTTTTGGCATTGCCTAATGAGATTCAAGACCTTAATGTCAGCTGAAGTAGCTCAGTAAAGAGGAATGGTCAACAATTCCTCATGAATGCTGTGAAGGTCTGACCCAGAGTTGCCAAAAGGAGGTTCAACCAACTATGAATCAAAGAGTTTGCTTGCTTTTTCATCCCAGCACTGTTAAGTTGCATTGGTGTGTTTAGAAAAGACATGAGAAATTCTAATTGCTTGTGTCTTATCAGTCTGAGCCCAATCTTTGTCTATAATTTAGATAAGGACTACCTCGTATCTGATGTCACAATGCAGAATACCGGTTAAATCTGCATTTTTATT
>JBAMYA010000021.1:10437518-10457152 GCA_037176975.1 Arrhamphus sclerolepis | reverse complement strand
CCCAGAGGAAGACCCAGGACACGCTGGGGCGACTATGTCGCTCGGCTGGCCTGGGAACACCTTGGGATCCTCCTGGAGGAGCTAGAGGAGGTGTCTGGGGAGAGGGACGTCTGGGCGTACCTGCTCAAGCTGCTACCCCCACAACCTGGTTACGGATAAGCGGAAGAAGATGGATGGATGGATCAAACAAAAGCCTTTTAAATTTAATTTTCATCTTTCACTAATAATTACAGGGACACAGTTAAAAAATAGTTTCTAATTATTGCATCCCTTATTCTGAGGTATGGCGGGAGGTTGTTCTTGGTCCTCAGCAGGTTCAGGTGCATCATAAACATCATCACAGAGAGGAACATGGCGGCTGGTGGCAATATTATGAAGCGCAATACAGACCAGTACCATGTTGCATGCTCCCAGTGGCTCAATAGCACAAATTGTCATCGTCATGAATGAAGAGTTTTGAATGTACTTTTACGTTCTGTCTATTGGGCATTTATCATTTGTTGTGATTTCCAACACATGTAATTATAAATATATTTGTGAAAAATAGCTTATTTTTTTCATGGGTCAGATGACTGTTTAAAAGAAAATAAGAAACATCCATATTTTGTTAAGTGTTGGATTTTCTTTTCTTTTCAAATAAAATCTTGGAGTGACCCTACAATATTCTACTTGTTATTCTTCATATAGTTTATATTGTAATATTTAGTCCCACTTTTTATCCAGATTTGGTAATCCTGGAAAATGTGGATCTGGATCAGAGTTGAAGTGATTTTTTTCTTCTACATTAAGATTCCTTGTTTGTTGTCTTGCTTAGTCACTTATATCTTCTTTTTCTCTTCTGTAATTATGTGCATTCGTCTCTGACCCCTCACTCACATGTACATGTTGGAAGCAGAAACAGCTTGTTGTCCACTGATTTTAAATGGGGTCATGTCAAGCATTGCAGCACTGAAACTGTAGCTTTGTCGCTTCAGGAAACATGGCTCCAATCAGCTGCTGTCAAGTTCTTGTTTTTTCACGTGTCAGCGCAAAATTTTACTGGCTGAGGTGTCCGCCAGTCAAATTGTGGTTACAGCCAACTGTTAGCCAAGAAAATCATATATGGAGGGTAAGGACCATGCCAAAGTGTCCAGCTTTCCTGTCTACGTACCATTTTTAGTCCTTTAAGCAACAACAAATGGAATTACCATTTTTGACTTGGCTGATTACTTTTATTCAGTTATTTTATGCAGACAACAGTGGAGGTCTTAATGGATTGTTATATAGTTTAAAGAGTCAAGAGTTAAGACTGCATACCTGTAAAGTTGCATACCCGTCACTGTTTCCTATTCTTACTGCATACGCACACTTTTACTCCTTCTGTTAGATCATATTAGACTCTTTTGCACCAGGCTGTATCCTGATGCAGCAGTTATTCTTCAGTTGCATTTTTGGACTATGGCTGCTTCTGAGAGAATTAAGGTCATCATAGCTCACACATCATGAACCACAGAATATTATGTTTAAGGGGGCAGAACTCACTCTCTTCTGGGGATTTGCAGATCTGCTCCTTTTTGCTCTTTGGCTTCCTCCAGTTACTCTGGACAAAGACAGGATCACGACTTGTCTCGCCATCAGTGTTGATCTTTTCCTTGGTGAAATGACAGCCTGGAATTTCACCACGTCGATGTGCTTCCCCATTTTGTCTTTACTTTTGCAGTAAATCAGTGACTTTGGTCACTACCGAGTGTTTTAAAATGAAAAAAAAAAAGCTCTGGGATAATCTTCAGGAACTGTCTATTCTTCTCATTGAGGGAGGTGTATATGAGTAACTTATTAGGAAAGCTTATTTGCTAGTAGAGAACTGGAAAGTATTTAGAAAGAAACGTCAAGTGTCAGAAATAGGAACCACTTCTTCCAGTCTGAATTAGCAGCAAAAACAAGAGGCAGAGATTTGTGGGTCTTTCCACGAGCGTTGAGTTGAATTGATAGGCTTGGTATCAAGACACAGCTAATGATGGAATCACACAAACTCAAATCAAAGGCAATGTAAGAAGACTTGCAAAACTACGCTATGCCAGTGGTAGATACTAAGTTATCACAATTGCACCCCAGTATGCAAATGATACGCAGATGGTGTTGCAGGAAACATTCCACTATTCAACTGAAAAATGTATGTGTTTTGACTTTCATGAAAATGGTCACAGTTCCAAACTTTTCCTTGGTTCTTTTGTCATGAACAAAAAACAAAAAAAAAATCTAGTACTGTCTCAGAGCATGTGTGTAGTTTGTGTGAATGAGGAGCGCAAACACACTCACATTTTTATATAAATGCATTTTCTTTTTTTATTCAAATTTATATCAAACCATTATCTCTTCACTCCTGTATATTATCCACATTGTTGCTTTGTTTGATGGACAGAAAACATGCATGAAGTCTGGATCACACAGGGAATGCCAGAGCCATGAACTCTCTCTCTCTCTCTCTCTCTCTCTCTCTCTCTCTCTCTCTCTCTCTCTCTCTCTCTCTCTCTCTCTCTCGATTGGCTTCACCCTTAGGCCTCAGCAGGAATGTTTAAAAGCCGACCACTTGCCAGCTCCTTCAGGGCTAGAGTCGTTTGATTGCAAGTTTACCCAGAGGCCTCAAGATCATGTGATCACCCTGTATATGGGTAGTCTGCACCAACTACAGATCAATTGGGCACATTAATGCATATCACACAAAGCTAACTAGCAGTTAACCAGCAGAGATTGTATCTTGGATGTATCCATAGAAGCAGCTGAAAAAGGAGCTGCTAAATCATGAGTTCTTTATTCTGCACTCAGCAAATTATTCTAAAAACTGTATCAAAGGCTCTCTCCTGAGGATACAATCAAAAAATGCAAATGCAAGGCAACTCATATGCTGATGTAATTTAACTATAGAGAGGCAAGCAGATAATGAGCACAATTCAAAGCTAGCGTTTCCACATCCTGCGTATGCTTTTATTTGGGCCTATATGACATGAAATATGCTTTAAGCTAACTGGAATTAATTGTTTTTAGCGCGTGCCTTGCAGTCTAATGAGATATAGGGTTATGCTCATTGTAATGATGGTGCAGTGTTGGGGTCAGGGGTGGTATAAGCGTGTGCTTTAAATGCATGAAACCCCAGGAAATCAAGATTGCCGTTTTTCTTTATTGCTTCCAATCTGCTTTTTTAATGTTACTGTTATTGCAATCCACCCGCTCTTTATTATCTGAGCGCACGTAAATGTTAACTTAATTACACACTCGATTGTGCTTGTCTGTTAGACATGGATGCTTTTCAAACTGTTCTGATGTACAATAAATATTCTCAGCATGCAACACATCTGTAGTACTGTATATACAGTACATTTTATTCTTTGTATTGTACAGGAAAAAAAAAACTCACACAGTTATGATCAACTGGACACTATGATATGTTCCTTAGCTTTTGCACTATTTTAGCATTATTGACATACTAAAAGCTATTAGGAATTAGCCTACAGGAATAATCTGCACAGTTATATACATAAATATGGTATATTTATGTATATTCAACTCCAAGTTTGAATGCAAAAAGCAGCGGTTTCCCTGACACATCACTCAGGCTAGCTCTACAAGCGGGCCAGTCTCCATGTACTCCCATACTAAACTGTCCAAATATGCAGAAGAATTAAACATATTTACAGCCTGGTTCAAAACCCAGTTTTGCTCTCCATGGTTAGATTACACATCCATGACAAGGGTATAGAGGGTGAATTTTTTCGCATTGCATCAGGTAAAATCATTTTGGTATGATTAAGGCCATGGTCTTTAAGTGTCATCTTAAGTGTAAATAGAATATTGTTGTGCTGACAACTACTGCTGTCACTGGTTTTGGGTTGACTCGGAAGGTTTTATTAATGCCATGTTGCTCCAAATTAGCATATTCATCAGAACTTAAACATAGTGAACAGGTACTATTATGTCTGCATTTGAGCATCTACAGTACTGTCTGTGGCTGTGGAGGGCATATGAAGAGATGCTGGAGGAAACAGAATTCCTTTTCTTTGCAAGCTGTTGACTTATGAATCCTAAAGCAGTGCAGGCAACCATCAATATCCCTCATCTGACAGGCACCAAAGATTACACAAGTTTGAAGCCACTCTGTAAGTAATTTACGCTGCACTATTTCTGTTACTTGTAGGCAACTGCAACACTCATTTGAATAACTTGTACTTGAATAACTCTCTGGTTAGCATTTAGTATTTAAAGCCAAATTAATGTCCCTCTGTGCATGAAATCGGAAGACATCTGGCTCCTTTTCTTTGCCAGGCTGCGCACAAAACCTACTGTAGGAGAGCTCCACTTTCACAACACACACATACTATTTATATATATGTATATACATTTTTTTTTTTGTTTGATTTTCAACATTCAGCCTTTTTATATTTTTCAGCTACCTGTGACGCAGGTCAATCTTCCATCTCTTTTATGGGCCATTTTTATGGCTTTATGCCTTCAAAATGTTTATCTGGAAACCCTGTAAATATCCTTTTGAGTCAATTTAATTTACTACTACTTCACACTTAAATGTGTGAACAGTCCAATAGCACAAAATGGTCATTGAAGTCTAAAGACCTTGAAAATGGCTTTAATTATTAGACACTATAGCCAAATAAGGGGCAATAAGGGGACTTGCTCCTATAAGGACACCCTGTAATCCCAGCATGTGTGTGGACTAAATGCCGAATGTACAAATCCAGAGATATTGCATCTGTGAGAGTAATCGTTGAGATATTGGAACTGATAAATAAGGCAAAAGCTGTGATAAGATATATCTAACATATTTATACCGTCTTATCAACACAGTGACCATGTCTAAGCTACGGGGTTGAGCAGATATGCACACGTGTGCATCTCTTTCTGTGTGTCTGTTTGATATAACCGTTCAGGTGTTCTCCCCCAGGACCCCAGATATCATCAGTCATTACCCTCGTCATTCATCAAACACTGCAGGTGCACGTGAGCATGTGTGCTTCACCAGTGCCCCCTCTCTCTCTTCTCCACCTACCCATTTTCTGCTTCTTCTTCATTCACTTTCCTCATTGGACCCCTTGGAAAGTAACTCCTGGGACACCAGGAGGAGGGAAAGTTGTACATTCTGGAAGGGCATGCTGATGCAAGGAGTGCAGGGCGGTGGGGAAGTAAATTTATAAATGCAGTCATGTGGAAAAGAAAACACTCCCTTTTTCATTTCTTAGTTTTTATCAAGACATTGTAAAAGTCATCTGAGTGCTTATTTATAAAACTGTAGAGTCCTTAAGAAAAGTTTCTGTATGCATAAAAGCTGAAAATGGCATGTGCCAAAAAATAAAATAACAATCTAATTTATAAAACTGAAAGAAGTTCCCTTTTATAAATCACAGACCATTTGTGTAGATGGATTTGCTGCATGTCCCGCCCTCAACACATCCACGTTCTACCATAAATGGCCAATGCAAAGGACCTCGTGAGTGTTTTTCCAGATAAATCAGCTGCTGATCACACTGAATCATGGCAACCAAGAAGACGAGGACACAACACTTCTCTGACACCAAAACAGGAAAGAAAAAAGATATAATAATAATTTGGTGGTCACAGAAGTTGCATTAGAAAAAAAAATAAAGGAAGTTAGAGACTCTGCACATTGTTACTGCTGTAAACCACAAGGGTGCTATGGAAGGAGACACGGATTTGGCAGAAACCACAGAGTAGAATTTTCTTTTTATTAAAAGTACAAATTGAATATTTCAACTGGAGACTTGTGAAAAGGCACAGTGGACTTCAGCTATGTGTTGTGTCCCCGGTTACTTTAGAGTTGGAAAGCGGTTGGTGATGAGGAGGTTCCTGGCGCAGTGAGTCCTGGCAACGTCTGGCTGTTTCAGGCACGAGTGTGTTTGGAGTACATGCTACAGAACCTGTACAGTGGTCAGGTTCTGAGGATGCAGAGGGACCACCACTAAAGGGAGTCAGAGATGAACTTGAACAGATACATGCAGTGATGAGTAATGTGGATGATATTATGTCTGAAACTTCAAACTCAACTTACTGTTTTCTGAAAAGCGCCACCTGACACCTTCACAGAGCTCCCATCCTGCTGACATTCCTGACGTCAGGGAGGCAGCTCAGCACTGGGGTCCTCGTGTCATGGGGGGTGGAAGAGGAATGGCATTTGTCAGTGCTACATTGTGCAGAACACCACGTGGCATTGTGGTTTTGCACACCTTTTAGGTGGTACAACAGTCTGGAGGCCGATGGCTTGTTCCACAATGGAGGATGGGTCACATCAAAACACACCTGCGCGCTGTGATACTGCAGTCTTGGGTGTTTATGAAAATGTGGATCTGCAAGACTGATATGGCATGAAATTGAATGTATGACATCAACATTGCTTCAAGTCATCATCTCCAAAATGTTTGTGTACGGGTGAGTGTATTCACCGGAGGTAAAAGGAGAAAAAGGGAGGGGATTTTTTTTGCTTTTGTTTCAAATATCCACAGATGTGATGTCACCCAGCCTTTATGTTATTCATCTATCGTTTTTTTCCCCATACACTTCCATTCCTTTTACTGCATTTCAGCACCAACTGAGCTGCAAATGGGAGTCCTTTTCCCACAACAAATGTTTTTGCTCTGTTGTTGGGGAATTTCTGGTGATTGTGACCCTATGACCATGTGTGGCCTTGTTAGGTTTTTAGCCTTGTACATATTTTTTCTTGCTTTGATCTGGAGCACCTGCAATATGCTATTATGAAACACCAACCACGAGTAGAGAAAGGTTTCTGCATATTTCATACAATTTTTAATGCCATCGAAAGGTTAACTCAATGAATAGAGACCAAAATCCTTAACAAAGACTGTGATAAATACCTAGAAATTGCTTTTTGTGAATTGGTGTCATACAAATTGAATTTAACTTTATAAGATAATTTATAGATGAGCTGCGGTTATCCAAGCAAATACAGTCCTTCCTTATGTTATTGGATACACAAAAGTTATGTGCAAAAAGAAAGAAAAATGCTTTCAGTCTGACCTTCAGTAATTATTTCTAAAATATCAATTGTATTTTAGTTGCTTTAATGTAACTTCTTTTTCAGTTTACAACCTCTATTTACACAATAAACTCAAACTTTAAAATCATAAAAGTCTCTAGACTGGATGGAAGTGTCTGAGACAGAAAACTAAGAAAGCATTTGTGACATTATGATAATTTAAGATAAAACACCCTAGTGATGGTTATTGCTCATTGTAGTTCTCCACTTGTGGTAGTTTCAGACTTTTTTGCAGGGATGTCAAACTCTATTTCATCCCCAGCCACATCATCACCATGGTTACCATTAATGTGCTGGTTATTCTTTTTTTTTTTTTCTCAGCTACATTGTCAGATCTCAGTAGTTCCTGGACTTGATTGTATCAAAAAAGCAAAAACAAAACAAAAAAAACAGCAAGTTTTTTTTTTGTTTTCTGAAATCATAAATATCACAAACTTTACAAATGTTATCATAAAATTGATGTTTTTGTACTAAAATGTTTTGATGTTTAAATAGCAAATAAAAAAAAAAAAAGTGAGGCATATTTTGTTGTAAAATAGATACAGTATTTTTTCATGAAAGTAAATTACTGTCACAAAATCTCAAATTTCACAGAAATCATTACCTTTGTAACAAATTTTCGTATTTTACTTTGACTGTACTAAAATCACATTTTTTGTTGTTGCGTTAAAAAGAAAATGACTGTTTTGTAAAAATAAATAAATAAAATAAATAAGAGAAAGAAAGACAGACAGAAAATATCTAATTTGTCATAAGATTGCAAATCTTACTTTCAGTCGTACAATCACAATTACATTACAATTTTCCGTCTGATTAATTTATTTATTTTAAACGCTTTGACATAAAATCATCTATTTTTCTTAACTTTTACTGAAACTGATTTGGCCGACGGGCCTTGAACGTGACACGTGCAGTATTCCATCCTCATCATCTCTGGCCTCCCATTAGTCATCTGTACTCACGCTTGCCAAGCTGGTGTATTACACTGAGTGCTTCAGACTTTAATAATTTTCTCATTAAGAAGAACATTTAAAAAATACACAATTTAAACCATTTTTGCCTAAATTACTTCTTTTGTCTCATTAGTTTTGCTAAAATGACTAGTATAATAAATTTTTAAAAAAGCGAGAGCTAGATTTTTATTTAATTCTTTTTTCTCCTCTCATTGCTATGCAGTCGCTGACACTGATGATCCTTTGCTCTCTGAAGTCATGTGCCCCAGACTGACTTGGCTCCACCCCAGCCACAAACTGCCTCGTGGTGGATTGAATGCTTTAATTGGGGTTTGTGCGATACATGCCAAAGACATGTGCAGCTGCTCTGTGCCTCCTCTGCCCTCGCATCCCCACCATTCCTCCTGCCTCCAAATGCTCTCTACCAGAGCCACAACAGCAGAGCAGCAGAGAATTTTTTTCTCGTTTACAAGGTTGGCACAGCAAACTGGTAAACACCAGCCTGCAACTAAGAGGAATCACTGGTGCAGGCACCAACTGTTATGACTCTAAAGTGGGTGCAGTGCAATACGAGTTAGCAGCTTTCTCTACTGCCCCCAAAATGAGGTTCCTAAAACTGATATGATGTCGCGCATCTGTTGTCACTGATTATTTCCTAATTTGAAGTGGTGTTTGTGCCGTTAATGGGACACTTCTATTCACTCCAATTTAAATGCTTATTTCCACGTCTGCCTCCCCTCAGTGTGATTTTATTTATTTTGCTAATTATCAAGTTTTTTTTTTAGTTTTTTTTTTTTTTTTTACGTGGAGACAATCACATATGCCGTTAACATTAAATGAACACATCTCAATTCCTTTTTCCAAACACCCAGATGGTGACCAATGGAGTTGTTTCTCCAAAACAAATTAAGGACGAGAGCAAATGTACAGATGGAGGGTAGAAATTAATTTCTTGCAAATTACATTTCATATGAGGATTACCGTCACATTAGTAGTCTGGTTAATGCCACTGCAAACTAGGAATAAGAGGAGAGAGCCCACCAGGGAGAGGAGGAAAGTGAATTGAAAGAGTGAGACAGACAGTGAACATGAAGTTCCTCACAACCTCAACTTTCTTCAGGGTGTGCTGAACTTTGTCTGCTACTCGTATCATGCAATAACCTATACTGTCATGCAAAAGGTAATAACCCTCCTCAAATTCTGTTTTGTTTCTTTTTTAGTCATTAAAATCATCCAATCATAAGGGGTTTTGCTATTAGGCAAATGCAACCACACAACAATTCGTTCTCTCTCTGCAGCTATTTATTCAACAAACTTTGAGAGAGAAGATGTGTGGGCAATACTAAGTAGTAATTAGCATTACCATTTAAGAAAGCAGGCAGCAGCCAGATGCTGCTGATAATCAGCTATTGATGAATTGATCACCAGAATGTCCGGAGACCTTTTTAAAAGCAGATATCTTTTTTTGTCCGTTTGCTGATTTGAAGCATTCAGTTATGCTTTAACCCAATGCCAAGAGGGAAAGACAAAAGTAATTATCTGAGAGATTTACTGCACTTCAATCTGGAAGTGAACAATGTGGCGACTGATGTTTTGAGAATGCTGAGGCCAAACGTAGGCCACCAGTCCAGTGGATAAAGGTCGGTCAAAATGAGGTCACACAACAGGACATTCTTCCGAAGCAAGTCAGCAAATGTACATTGGGATGTTTGAGAGAAAAAAATAAATAAATGCACACAAACCTCTAGGCAAAGTTGTGACAAAAAAATGGGAAGGAATACCAAAATCCTCTGACTGTTTTAATTTTTTAGCTTTATTTTTGTTAGTAAGATGAAAAAAGAAAAAAAAAACAGTAAAGTGGTTGTTTTTCATCATGTTTGTATTTGCTTGATACTAAGACCCACTAAAATTATGTTTGCCTATGATGATTCATGTTTATGTTTTTAGACATACGTGTTTACGAGGGCTGAGATCTGCAGTGAGGTAATGGTGCCAAGCAAAGGCAGAGGAGGAGGAAGATGAGGGAGTTTGTGCCTGTGTGAAGTCAAGGAAAGGATGCTGGCAGAGTTACTGCAGCATGGGGAGTACCTTTACTATTTCTGTCTGGGTCTCCTCCTCTCTGTCATTCTCACACTCATGCAAGCACAAAGATAAGCACATTTACTACTTGACCTCAGCAGCATTCAAGGCTCACACGGTGGCAGCGGTGGAGATTTCTTTGGCCTTTTCCAACAACTGTGGGTTTATTATTACAGTTTGTCAAACTGCATTTCATGCCTGCCACAGATTTTAAGCACTCACATTAGCTTTTGTAAGTTCCAGGATTGTGTTGGAATTTTTTCTCTTCAATTGGTGTAAATTATTTTTAAGAATAAGACTTTTTTTCTTTTCTTTTTAGATGAAATATAGAATAATAGATTTTGTACCTCTAAAGAACAAAAACTTGCAGAAAAAATATTAACTACAATTCGAAAAACTCATTTTGGAGGAAAAAAAAAAAAGAAGCTTAATCATAGAGCATAAAATTACTCAGTTGACAGCTGTAATCTTCGTCACAGTGGAAGGAAAAGATTGTCCCGTTGAGAAAATGATGTGCATCTCTATTTGCTTGTGGATCGCGGCGGAGTATTGGGTGAACCAAGTAAGTATGGAAGGGATGATTTGTTTACAGCAAAGCTTTTGGAGTTTGCAGCTTTGATTCGGGCATCAGACTTTCTGGCATTCTTTATGAGCATCAAGGCCCCAGGTAGTTTGATGTTTGAAGAAAGATTTGTCCTAAAATAAGGACTGAATGATTGGTCCAATAATGTCCAGTGGAGCACTTTTTATTTTGAATAAACTAGGAGGTATTTCATAGTAGCATATTACATACGGGGCAGCACGGTGGCTTGGTGCTCAGCACTGTTGCCTCACAGCAAGAAGGTTCCTGGTTTGAGCCTCCACAGGGGCCTTTCTGTTTGGAGTTTGCATGTTCTCCCCATGCTTGCGTGGATTCTCACCGGGTACTCTGGCTTCCTCCCACAGTCCAAAGACATGCATGTGAGGGTAATTGGTGTTCCTATATTGTCCCTAGGTATGAGTGAGTGTGTGAATGGGTGTATGTCTCCATGTGGCCCTGCGATGGACTGGCGACCTGTCCAGGATGTACCCCTGCCTTTCATCCGAAGTGAGCGGGGATAGGCTCCAGCAGACCCCCGTGACCCTGCACAGGACATAGCGGCTATAGATAATGGATAGATGGATGGATGGACACCAAGGAGGGAGAGAATGATTCATACAAGTTGGTAAAGCAGAGAGATAGAGATGGGAAGAATTTGAAGCAGATGTAGATGATTAAGGATAGAGTGTGATGGGAAAATGAAAAGAGTACTCTGAAGAAATAAATGAGGAAAATGAAAGAGAACAAAGAGTAAAAGAAGGTGACCATTGTGGACCAGGAGGTAGCAAAATTTGTCAGGATGGAGTGGAAGCCCATTGAAAAGGATGAAGAATGGAAAGACAGTTGGTCCTGAGGATAAAGCTGTGAAGGTATGGAAGTGTCTTGGAGAGATGGCAATAGAGTTTTTGTCTAAGACATTCAACAAGACCTTAGAGAGTAAGAGGTTGCCTGAAGAACTGAGAAGAGAAGCATGCTGATGCCAATATTTAAGAACAAAGGAGACAAACAGAATTGTGCCAACTACAGACAAGTTAAGTTGATAACCATACAATGAAGTGTATGGACATGAAATTAGTTAGTGTGAGAGAAGAAGATGCAGAAGATAGGGTTTGATGAAAGCGGATGATTTGCTGTGGTAACCCCTCAAGGGACCAGCCAAAAAGTAAAGAAAAAAATGTCTGATATAGAATATGGAAAGGAGTTGTTGCTTATTTATTTATTATTATTATTATTATTTTTAAGAAAATGAAAGAACAAAAAGCCAGAAGAAAAACCTGTGCCATAAAATTGAAAATAAAACTTTTACTTTTGGTAAATACTGCCCCCTGGTGGTATGCATGAGCTAAAGCTGATGTGCTCAAAATACAGTTTCACACAAAATGAAATTCTCAATGTGAAAGCAGTCTACAACTATCTAACAACTTTTAAGATACACTCACCAGCCACTTTATTAGGTATGACTTGCTAATATCGGTTTGAACCCCCTTTTGCCTTCAGAACTGTCTGAATCTTTTCTAGCATAGACTCAACAAAGTGTTGGAAACATTCCTTAGAGAATTCTGACCCTACTATATGAATATTGTAGTTGACATCGAACCTCACCAGACCAGGCAATGGTTTTCCATCCTTTATTGTCTAATTTTGGTGAGCCTATGTGAATTTTAGCCTCAGTTTCCTGTATTTAGCTGCTCGGAGTGATACCTGTTATGGTTAGGTTTAAAGTTTTTGTGCATTCAGAGGTGTTATTCTCCATACCTTGTTTACTTGAGTTACTGTTGGCTTTCTATAATCTAAAACTAGTCTGTCCATTCTCCTCTGACTTCTTGACATCAACAAGGCATTTTTGTCAACATAACTTTCACAACTGGATATTTTCTCTTTTCTGGACTATTATGTGTAAACCCAGATGATTGTGCATGAAAATCCCAGTAGATCAGCAGTTTCTGGAATATTCAGACCAGCCTGTCTGGTATCAACAACCATGCCATACAACATACAAAGTCCCTTAAATACCTTTTCTTAAATTTTTCTTTTCTAAATTTTATACTGTTGGAAAGCCTGTTTACTTCTCTTTCAAATGGTACCACATTTGTAGGGAACATGGATTTTTACATTTTTGAGCAGCAGAGCTGAGTATGTGGGTTGCACCCATAAAAGATTTGCCAGTGTGTTTCTATCAATGCCAGGCAGCTAGTTTATTATTATCATTTTTATTTGTTTATTTATTTGCTGTTGCTATTGACTCTTGTTTTTGGACTTACCCTTAAGTGCTTAACATGTGCTGGAAGTTCATGTTCAGCAATCAGTGCAGATTCTGCCTATGGAAGTGTGGAGAACACACAGAGAATGTTCGGGCAATTGCTGCACCAATTGAGTAACATCTTCTGGTGGAGGCACTATGATGGTGTGGGGTGGCATCTCCCTCCCTCAAAAATCTTGGCTTGTCTTCAATCTCATCTTCTCGGAAGCAATCTCAATGCAGAGATATTGAGATGAAATTCTGCATCAAGTGGCATAGTCCCAGATCTCTACAGCCGGGGACCAAACTCTATCCTCCAAGGTGACGCTAACCCCCACAGTGCAGGGTTTATCAGAGATTACCTCCAAAATCTGGGGGTGGAGTGAATGGAATAGTCTGCCAGCAGTCCTGACATCAACCGCATTAACACTTGTGGGATCGTCTTGGGCATGACCAACTTAATTATGTTAGCTGACTTACAACTACTGGTGGTTCAACAATGGGATGCCATCTCACAGCAGTCTGTGACCAGCAGAAACAGGCGGTGCCAGGCTGTAACGTCTGTGTGTGGTTCTTCCGTACACTACTGAGGCCCCTGTTGGTCAAATTAATGAATTTAAATTGTTAAATTACCAATGTGTCTTGTTTCTTAAGACTTCAATCGTCCATCCACCAAACAAAGGTCAACAGCAGAAAAAAAAGGGCCGAAGATTTTGGGAAATTGTTCAGGGGCACAATCCACAAAGCCTACTCAGCTATGCTGCTTATTCCACAAATGCATGTTCCTTATAAATGTGGCACTACTTAAAAGGCAATAATCAGGCACCCCAATGGATTTATTACTACGAAGAATAATTACAATAAAGAAATGATCTAGCAAACACAAATTTCCTTACTTTTTGTGTTTGGTAGATCTGTGATAACAAGCAATTGAACAGGTGTACCCAATAAATTGACTGGCAAGTGTATATTCTAATGGTAATATCAAGGAGAGAAAGATTCTTAATCAGACAATGGTAAATTACTCATCCCTTGGTGCATGCTTATTGCATTTAATTTTTAGATTCAGAATCAGAATTAGCTTTATTTGCCAGGTAAGTAGACACATACAAGGAATTCTTTGCAGATGTTGTGTCTTTGGTGTGATAAATAATAGGAAAATAATGTATAAATAAAAGTAAATATATATAAAGGTCATGTTAAAAAAGATATATACATATAAACTGGCTGTAAACATAAGAGTTATTTATGTGCAATAGACTGTATTGAAACATGAAAATAAGGATAGTGTTTTCTGTAGTTTGACAAAACATTTGACTTTTTGTTACCTGTTTATTTTAAACAATTTTTTTTTTTTTTTTTTGTCATCATCATGGCAAGGAACAATAATTCAGTTAGCTTAATAGGCATATGGTCAGGGGCAAATATGGACTCTGGAGACCCCTTGTTCACAGTCTCTATTTAAAAAACAAGAAGAAAACAAAACATGAAAGAATTTCAAAAATTACTAAAGTATGATTCAAAATGACTCACAATGGATGGACTGACAATAAGAAACTGAAAACAACCGGAAAGTTAAGTAAGACAAAATTACATGGATGTAAAATAAACAAAAGCGAGCACAAATTTACTATAAAGACATGAAAAGAAACAGACACAATAGCACTGTGAAGTGTCCCACAATATCAAATAAATAAATTAATACAAATAAATCTGATCCTCAATGTTCTGCTCAGGGGCAGATTGGATTATGATTATTTCATTGATGTGGTAAGTTGCTGTCCAAATATTTCAGTCATGGGGATTCGTGACCGCGCATTTAAACTTCAAGCGTGGCGAGGATGGCTACCGTGAACGCGCACAAGAGGCTTGACGTCACTGATGCGCCCTGGCTCTTCTGAGCCGCTTGTACTGCTGGCAAAAAAGATGGGAAAATCAGATAGACATTTATCGTGAAATTATCATAAAATGACAGATTTTGCCGACAATACCCATTTAACAGAGGACTGAGTTCTGGAACCGATTTGAAGTCTACCAGACAACGAGAAAGGTAGTTTGTTTGAAGCGGTTTTTTTTAACCACTGGCTATTGTGTTAGCGAGGAAAAAAAAATAAAGATTCTGTTTGAGCATAGAAATTGGGACGGACTAGCCTTCATATGTAACGAAGAGCTAACGTTAGAGTCATATGTGTAAAGTACTTAGATTATGTAGGTAGATATTTATACGGCTGGCACCTTTTGTAGGCAAGCCTCTGAATGAAGAAAAGCGTCGCTGAAAATGAAAACCGTTGAGCAGCAGAGGAGGAAAATGGATATGGTTTTATGGGTGTCTCCAAGCAGAAGCTGCACGGAACCGTTGGGATTGTGCTAAATGCTTCAATACTATAAACGTCCCACATTGTGTCACCTCACACAATTAGGTTTTTACATGAAACGATCAGCCATTTATTTCACTAGCTCTTATTTCCCTTTGTATAAAGATTTCCAATCTTTTTTTCACCCCACAACGTTCACCATGGACAATCCCCTTTTCCCTCCCTTGCTAGTTTTCATCTAAAGCGTCATCAGATTGAAGAAAGAAAAAAAACGATTGTGAAAGCTAACATTTGTTTCACAGGTGGGATCTAGGAGCGGTTTAAACACGGCTGAAACAAACTACAGGGGTTTACGCGAAGTTAAAGACACGAAAGTCAGACTTTGCTGTTAGCCACAAAGTGTGAACGTGACATTAGCTGCTAGCAAGGCCACGCAGCCTGAAGTTAAAATGAGAAACAAAATGTTCTTTTTAGTATCATAAATGTTAACTGATCCCATGCACATGGAGACTGGATAACCAAGTTTGACTCCGATTTTAGAAATATGAAAATTGGCGTTAAACCAACGTTCACATTCAACATTTATTATTATTTTTAGATATAATCCTAAAATCAATATATACTGTATATATTGCAGTTATTACTTGAGTAGGAATGTCGGTACTGGATAGAAACATCTAATTGAAAGTAAAATACTATGAAAAATCAAATTGTGTCTATTAGAAACACCTAGTTGGAGAATTAAAGTTAAATTATGGTTTAGTCCTTCTGACTGACTTCACCAGAAACATCAGTGTGTAAAAGCCTGTTATTGAAGCTGGTGGAGGTGGAGCCCCATTTAAGCTCCTTTACATAAATTCTTATACACTTAGATACTGTGTGAACTTAACTACACTCAAATGTTTAAACTTTTATGATTTTGCTGATACATTTTTTTTTAGTTATGGGATCATATGGTATAAGCACCTATAGTATAGAAAGTGACGCTAACCCTGGTAAAAAGTTTAGAGGGAGAAATTGCACTTTGGATGTGGTCTTGCTTTAACATCACAATTTGTAAGATTTTGAAAATTACACCTTTAATCTTTAATATTGTAGTATATTTTGAAAAGAAATTGTGTCATCCATTGTGTAAGAATCTTATTATTAAGAAGAAAGCATTCCAAAAAAAAAGTACTAGATATAAAATTACTGAGTTGATTTTTTTTTTCCCACGTGGATTGAAAGCATGAAGTTGCAGAATTTGGAAAGTCTTATGTGTGCTGATTAATGGCTTTCCTTTTTCATATCTGGTCTATACTGTAGTCTCATGTTGTGTTTTGATACCACTTTTCATTTTAATATGTAATACGTATTTATTGCATTTACCTTTAATTTGCTGTTGATGCAAAATTTTCATCAAACTTTATTTTTTTGCAGATTGGTGCTGTATTAAGATTGTCAGTCCATAAAGTGGAGAACAAGAGACGCCTGTCATGAATATTGTGCCCACTGTACTCAGCTGAAGTACCACCACCAACACACAGGCACAAAATCTGCAAGGATATACCCACAGATAGTTGGGACCGTGTTTCAGTTTTGCTGTTAGCTCCTTTCTTCTATCTAGCAGAAGATGTATGGTAGTGCCCGGTCTGTTGGCAGAGGAGATGCCAACCATAGTGGAGGAAGAGATGGGGGTGGTGCAAGTAGTCAAGGATCTGGTCGTTCACCCCGACTTCCTCGCTCTCCTCGGATGGGACACCGACGCACTAACAGCACTGGCGGTAGTGGGGGAGGTCCTGGAGGAGCAGGAGGCAAAACACTTTCCATGGAAAACATCCAGTCCCTCAATGCTGCCTATGCCACTTCAGGACCCATGTACCTGAGTGATAATGAGGTTGCCATGGCAGGTGATCACATTCCCAAAAGTGGAGGGACAGTGACCACCATGAGCAGACAGAGAGTTACGTATGGGTCAAGAGGTAGTAGTGGTGGAGTCGTAGCTGCCAGCACTCCCAATATCTCTACCTCAGTGACTGCTAATGCTGTGCTGCCAGCAGGCTTGATGGCAGGCGATGCTTTAGCTTTTGGGGACCACCATATGGCTTCCACAGTACCCCATTCCCTAAGGCAGGCCAGAGATAACACCATACTTGATCTGCAGGCCCAACTAAAAGAAGTATTTTGCTAATATTTCTCCCAGATTACAAATTTATATCAAGTATTTAGTGATTTTAATGAACAGATTGACTTCATTGTATGTATTATAGATATCTACTCCTCGCTTGCCTTTCAGGTACTGCGTGAAAATGAGATGTTACGGAGGGAAGTGGAAGTTAAGGAGAGCAAACTCAGTTCCTCCATGAATTCTATTAAGACCTTCTGGAGCCCAGAGTTAAAAAAGGAGAGAGCTCTCAGGAAAGATGAAGCTTCTAAAATTTCTGTTTGGAAGGAACAGTACCGTGTTATTCAAGATGAAGCACAGGTGAGTAGTTATTTGTATTTATTTAAGTAGAATAGATTTCTTTCCTTTAAAAAAAGAAAAAAAATATTGTTTCACCTCATCAATCCATTCAAATGGAAGCATCAAAGTTCCTGTGTTTAAACAGTGTATCAGCTATAGTACAACTGCACTTCTCTTTCATTCTTCTCTCTGCATAGTTTAGAGGTGGTTTTGGAACATCTATGGTGGTTAATCCTCTTATATGCGGCTATATGCTCATGTGTTGTCGATGAAAGGAGGTGTTAGTGTAGTTAGTAGGTGCACTGGTACGTATTTCCATTTATACTTCAGAAACTGCCGTAAGTGGTGAGTAAAGTAAATGTATATTATGGAATGTGTGTGTGTTTAGCAATGTAACAAGTGTATAAAAGGAAAGATGAAACCTTTGTAAGTAGCAGTAACACAGGAGCAGAAGTGAATTGTTCCTTTTTTTTTTTTTAAGATTTTAGCTTTGTCTAGCTAATGTTTTGGACACAGTTGGTAACTCATTTACTGAGCAGAAATGATCTCCAGTAGATAAAGACACAACACAGAGTACAGGAGTGTCTTAGTCTTATGGTGATTCTTGTAATTCACAAAATAATCTGGATTTAATATATCACGACATTCAAAACTGATTGTGATAATCTGTCAATCAGTTATTTAAAATGTGTTTTATTTTCTTTAGCAGCAGTGCTTTGCAACATTGGGTAATTATGAGATATCTGTAAAAAAAGATATGCATGGTTGCTCTTGTATTTAATTGGATTTTCTGCACTGAACTGATTAAAAATTTTAGACAACATTTTACATATTTCCAATTTTTTAATCTTTACCAGTGTGAGTGGACATCAGCTGGACCATACTGCGGGAAATGATAGATAGCAAATAGCTTAATCTACATAATTTTGTTTAGCAACACTTCTTTGGATTATTGTAAACTTGAAGAAATATATATGTGTGTATGTATATATATATATATATATATATATATGAATATGTAAAAGGTTTTTGTTAGATTTGTTAGACTTGTTAGATTTTTAAATTGGCACTGAAACAGTTTTTTTTTTTTAAACCACCTATGGATTTAAAACCCCAAAATTGAATTAAATCCCTTGCAAGACTTTACTTAATTGCACACTACCTCAGGATTTTGTTCAAAGATTTAGGAAATCTCTAAACTACTGTTAACTGCAGTGATTTCTTTCAAAGTTTATTTTTGTCACACTTGAAATTACTTTGTGAAAATTGTGTTATAGTTTCCTCACATTGTATGACTAGTTGGGTTATTTTCTTATTTTCTTCAGGTGCAGAAATGCAGAATTTTCATGAATCTTTTAATGCTGCTTATTCTGTGCAAGTTTGCTGCTTTTTTAGTCTTTTATGTGTTTGTATAGTGTAATACAGTGACACAAGCTAAGCACATTTTCAAGCTAGTCCTTTGATCCCCAACGTGGTCATGCAGATGTACAGACACAACTAATAAAATAGTATATAATAGTGATGACTGGAATAAAACAGTTAAGGCCTTAAAAAAATCTACAATTTGTTGTTGTGTTTGTGCAAATTAGGCTTCATTAATGATGAGGAATCGTCCTTATTGTGATTGTTAATGGATGAGCAGACCTCCTGTATAATTTGCTGCTTTAACCCCTGCTGACTCACAGAATCCTGCTCTGGACTAATTCCCAGTAATGGCTGACTAGTGCAGGGCTAATCAGTGGGTGCTTTAATTTAGAGATGTCTGCTTTCATATGTCTGCCTCCATCACCCTGGCTGGCACACACGCAACAGAAATCATGGACACACACACTCACACAGTCTCTCTCTCTCTCTGTCTGTCTGTCTGTCTGTCCCTCTCTCTCTCTCTCTCTCTGTCTGTCTGTCTGTCTGTCTGTCTGTCTGTCTGTCTCTCTCTCTCTCTCTCTCTCTCTCTCTCTCTCTCTCTCT
>JBAMYA010000021.1:10420748-10431643 GCA_037176975.1 Arrhamphus sclerolepis | reverse complement strand
TACATACTTTTATACTGTGCTCATACATTTATTTTTTTTCCTATAGATATTCTATATAGCTTTCATATTTTTCTTATAATGTTTAGTATATATTAGAGATATATTTTTAAAATATTTTTATTTTATGCTGTATGTAGGCTAATTATTGATTGTTTGAATTGAACATTTGAACACACATCGTTGCAGCTGTTTTGTCTTGTTCAAGACAAACCTAATACTTGAGTAACTATGGTTTTCAAATTTGTTAATCTGACTGCAGAAATTATTAAATTCTTTTGTGAATGCCAGTACACAATAGCTTCTCAATGTAGATATATGTTGATTTCATATAACATATTTACTTTTATCTTTCCACTTATTTTAGAACATGAAACTAACTTTGATGTGTTTTTTTTGTCAGCCTGGAATGAGAAGTGAGAAACTTTTTCTTTATTATTATATATGAGAAAAAAAAGAACTGGAAATCTATCAAAAGTTCACATGGGCACAACTTAGTTTACTTTGTGTTGTAGTTGCCATGTTATGAGTCTGTCCTGCAGCAGTTAGAAATAAATATAGTTAGAGCGTCTCCTTTAAGACTCATGGTTAGAAATGCTGGGCCCCCTAACAGCAGCTCACTCAGAGCCCTGAAACAATAAATATCTACAATTCCTGGCATATTTCCTGGCTCCTGCCTGGCTCTGGGCCTTTGGATCACTCATGATCTCCACCTCTAACCTTCATGCCATGTCATACAGCACATGTGTCTATGCAGCTCTTTACTCCAGAACTTCTGCAGAAGCTGCAAAAATACAAAGGATACTGTTAAGCTATATCACAAGAAAAAGTGTTGGTGCCAGTTTTAACCAAAAGAAAAAACTGTAAGCAGTTTTTTCTTTTGTCAAACATGATTTACTTTCTTCCTGATAGTGTATGTATAATGTATATATTGGTCTTTATGCTTTACAGCATACACACAGTCCTTTTAAAGAGTAGGCTGGAGGTTTTCTTTTGAAGCATTTATATATTTTTTGCCATATTACCAGAAATTTTCTTTACATACTTAAACAATTAAATGCTCTGATGAGAAAAAAAAAAAGATATTAATTACAAGTGTATAAGCGACATGGCTCTAAAACCCCCATCCAATGATTGGAACTGACCCATAGTCACTTTCTTTCTCCTCAATGAACAGGCACTGGACATTTGTTTTGTAAAATTACTTTTAATTTCCACTTTATATGACCCGTCCCTTGAAAGTCTTATTGACATCATATTTTGTCATGAAACCCTGCAGATGTTTATCTTATCTTCTTCCGGTCTTTAGGAGACATCCTTAAAGAATAAAGAAAAGGACGTGACTTGTAACTTTTGTGCTCTGTTCATTGCTTCCTCTTCGGTATCTGGTTTTTATGGCGATGTGATGGTAGGACCAGAAGTGTAAAAATCCCTAACCCATCTACTTTGGTTATATTAATTCAAAGAGACGTGCTGTCAAAATAACTTTTTTCTTCCACAGTGGCAGATCTGACGGAAGGAAGTTGTACTTTTTAATTGTTTTCGAAATCTTGTTGACTCCTTGCAAGACGGTGACAGAAAACATAAGAGGGCCCTTTCTCACTTTTTCAAATGGGTCCTTTCTGCTTCTACTGACTTTTGTTTAGTCTTTTATCAGTGTGGTAGCTGAAAGCTGTGATTAATGACAAGGTGTGTGTGTGTATATTATAGGTAATTATGGTTTGAAAAAGAATAGGAGTCCAGACGTCTCTGGTCAACGCCTGCTAAGACCATTACATTAAACTGGCAATTAAAAATAGCAAAAATTGCAGAAGCAAAAAACAACAGAGAAAAAAAAAATTCATATCTGAAATTAGACACCAGCTCTTTCATCAGTATTGCAACAACTCTTGCAGGCACTTCTAGTGTTTCTCTTCAAAGAGGAATAAAATGAGACCAGTCTAACCAGTGTGGGTGGTCTTGGTTGGAGGTGGGTCTCAGTCATCATTCCTGCCTCAGTGGACCCGCAGTGATTCAACGGCCCGAGATAACAAGAACCTTCGGTTGACTTACGTTGAACTATCACTCTCAGACTCTATTACTCTCCCCTCCCAGTAATCTGAGACATCCGTTTAAGGGCAAGAGCTGGATTCAGCGGTATCTGAGGACACACTAAATGTGCCCTCAGTGTTTATTTTTAGAGAAAGTTGAAGCTGAATACACCAGAGGTGAACTCTAGGAGATAAGTAAAAACTATTTTGTTCAAACAAACACTAGAAAGCCAAAAATGGGGCCCATTGATTAAAAAAAAGAAGTGTTTGAAGTACAAAGAAGAGTTTGCACAAATTACATGACCTTTTTCTCTGATCCAGATAGACAAATTATGAGAACAGAAGAATAAAAAGAAGCCCTTTAAGGTATGCTCCATATTTGTGGAGCATCTTTAAACACTATCCTGTTCATGCTGCAGCATAGCTCCTCTTTCAGTCCTCCTAAGTACTCCTGCACCACTTAGTCGTGTCCTCCCATCAATAAAACTGCAGTCTCACAGAGCTGGCACAAGGTGAGAGTTTCACTCTGCACGGGTCACCAGTAGATCACAGGACAAAGACATCCAACCAAGCATACTCAGTCACAATTATATCCAAGTGAGAATAATGAAGCACCTAAAGAAACCCATGCAGGGACAAAGAGAATTCAAACTCCACACAGAAAAGACAGCTGAAACCCAGATCCCGAGTTACTTTAAATCCAGTATCAAGGCTTTTGTTGTTGTTTTTTTGTTTTGTTTTAAAGGTCCCATAAACTGCATTAATTAGCTGATTAAATTTGTTTTTTTGAGATCTCTGAATAGGGGATGTAATCTTTTTAAAGAAAATTGCCTTTGTGCATTTTTACTCACCCCATGAAATCTCTTAGATTCCCCTGTCAGGAGAAAAGGCTGTTTTGAAGTGTTCATTAATAATTAAGTAGGCTGCTCTCTGATTGGTTGTTGTCTGATGTAGGAGCTGCGCTGTGATTGGTTGGTTTACTGTAAAGCAGCATCTCCATGGAGTCACTGGAAGAAGTTATCAGCGTTACCATTGTATGATTGACTGTATGAAGATAAGAGTAACAGCGACAATTGTAGTTAACCCTAAAAAAACAGTAATTATTCCTCGTACTCAGCTGATGTCCACAGGGAGTTAAAATAGTAGCAATCCTGAGGTCAAAGTTCAGAGATAGCACTGGGCTCACTATTGCTCGGACACATCGTAGTCACAGAGAAAATCCAGTCTTCTTGAGATCCAGAGTTCAATAATCCAAACTTGGCTGGAGCCAGATTGTGCCGTCAGACAGACAGCAGAGGATGCAGAGGTTCCCTGCCAGCAAAGAGGAGGAGAGCAGGAATCGTGAGGGAGCCAGGACAGGTACCAGCCAGGTGTCCAATGGATCAAACACACGCCGGGATACAGAGAAGAGACACAGCTGCAAAAGACAGTCCCAGATCTGCAGAAAAAAGAGCTATAACTTCAGCAGCGACTGTATCTTCTGCAGGGATGGAGATGTTTTCATGCTCTGAAATGAATCCCCGACAGAAACAGCAGCAGCGTTTTACCTCCACCATGATCACTCTTTTTCAAAATTTCACTCTGTTAGTTGCCATATTGTCTGGCGTCAAGATGTTGGCGTTCATGGGCTGGAGCTTACAGGTCACGATTGTGATGTTAATGTGGTAAAACAGCTCCTCATTTGAGTGTCAACTGCTGAGAAAAGTCTTTTTTAAACTTTCTAAGGTTGGAGTTAAAAAGTATATACATTTTTCATCTTTGAACAAACTTATTTTCCTTCTTGTATCCAAACAAGTTAACTGAGCCTGGAGTCCAGCAGAAAGTGGGCTGGTCTTGGATAATGTTGGAGGACAATCCAGATGAGTCCGTGAAAAGTTTTACGAAACACTTTGCAGGTTTTCAGGTCGGATCCTGTTTCAGCTGAATGTTTAAGTTGTAAAATTTACATATGAAGGAGGTGACAACAGGATTTAAGGTTCACTGCATGTCTGCTTGACACTCCAGACCATTCTTATTTATTTATGCCAAAGTAAAAATGTATTTAAACTTTATTGGAACTTTAATCAAAGACTCACAAGGTATAAAATATATACATTCAAAGTTTCAACATTCACATTTTACTACAGTAATTATATTTCCTCACACTGACTGCTGGTAAAATAGTCAACCTTGGTATTATTGTTCCGGGTAATTTAAACTGAAGTGAGTTACTGGATATAGAGATTCAATATTCAGTTTTGTTTAATCAAATTTAAAAAGTGCTGCGTATCGTTAATTTAATTCAGGTGAACAAGAATGATGGGGTTTGTTCCTTCTTGTGGAAACCTCACTGACGTGTTACAGATCTGAGACGTGGGGCCCAGCAGAGGGCAGTGCTGCCCTGTTTGAAAAAGAAAAAAAGAAAAAGCTCCATCACTGATCTATCATCATCCCTTTACATTAATCTTTTTGCTAATGAAAGACTCAAAATAAATGAAAGAAGGACTTACAATGATTTCTTCATTCTCATCCTGTCCATAGTAGATCAGAGGAATTTAAACAGGCAGTGTGTAATGAAGTGAGATCAAACCATTACAAGCACGGGGAGACAAGAGAGGGTTTGGGAGATGAAAACGAAATGAAAACTGAAGACAGAAGGAAAGATAGCAAGGGATGATGATTCCCCTCTCGGCCTCCCCTGTGGCTGGACTTGTCTCTGCTAATGACCCTGTCTGCTGGCACACGTAAACAGATGGTGAATTAACTCCAATTAGCCCACTCTCACCAGATCTTCTCTGACAGCTCACCACACACACACACAAACACACACATACATATATACATACATATATATGGACATATGTAAATTGAAAATTTGGGGAAAAGTTTGACAAAAATCTGTTATGAAGTAAGAAGTTAAAAAAAACAAGTTGCACATTCTCAAGTAAAAGTACGACAAGATTAATGTTGTCATGAAGCTTTGTTAATCGAAGAAGCATCTCAACTGAAGCATCATGGGTAACTGCTGCCATCACCTGGAAAACATGTGAATTATGATAATTATTCAAAAAAGCTAATTTGGTTTGTATTTAGTTCTCAGTTGAGTGTTTGGAGGTTGGGGAGTGTTTGTTGTCTTTTTTTAAAGTACTTTTTTGAACCTGAAAATCCGTTAAACATACGATGAAAAAAAATATTCTTTTTAAAACACAAAACATCATAAACATTTTAAAAACATCTCTAAGTGTCTGAACTCAAAACTTCTGAATTAAAAGACAAAATTTTAGTTCAAAGGCAAAGTTTTTTGACTTTTTTTAAAAAGTGATAATATCTGCTTAGATCAAATATTCTACTTTAGACCTTTTTCCCCTTCAATGTCAAATTTTTCATGTTTAAACTTAAAAATGTTTACAGTCATATCTAACATTGGGTCTAATGCAAGATCATTTTCCTATTCTTTTTCTAAAGTTCTCTCACGTTTTCTGCATGAAGGTCTGGTACAAACACACCAGGGGGCTCATTCACTAAACATTGTGTAGGATCGACACTAAAAATGTGCGTACGACCAAAAAAAATCCCGATCTGCAAACACCAGCAGCAGTTTCTCCTTGAGAGATCACAGCTGCACTACAGCATTTGCTACCAGGCTCCGCCTCCTGTCCTGCCCTCTACACGCCCACATTCAACCATAAATGGTCGATGCAAATCACCTCTGAATGTCAATGTGTATTTAAATGAGCAGCTGATCAATGTGAGTTCATGGTTTACAAACACGGAAAGGAGGAAGAAGAGAAATTTTAACCAAGTGGAAATCGACGCGTTGGTGAGTGAGGTGGAGACGGTTTCACCGGGTTTTATTGGTTTGGTGGTTTTTGTTAGGGGGGCCAGCCAGGTATCCATCCTGACATGTAGGATTTCCTGTTTTCTTTGTTCATTTTGCTTTTCTTTTTGGTTTTTACGTGACCGTACACACGAGGACCCTACACTGTACTGTGTAGACCCTATGAACGACAACTGTTTCTTTACACACACAAGACCGTTCACAATTTCAGTTTGTACTTTTCATTTATATCCATAAATAAAATAAAACACAAACCCCTTCCCAAACAAAACAAAAAGTGTCCGTGATTTTTCCCCAAAGTTCATAGTCAGGCAAAGGTTCCCACACAAACTGGCCCACAGCAAAAGCTGTGAACAAACAAAAGAACAATACATAAGTCCCAATAGATTCACAGTTCACACATTTCAGAAAATGAACAAACTTACAGATCATGTGATGAGGATCTCCTGAGGTAAACCGGAATCATTTTTCTTTTTTTTTTATCTGCACTGGACATGGAGAACATTTAACTTAATTTAAAGGGGAGCACGAATAATTAGATTTTGGGAATTTTAAGTTTGGAGCAATTCCAAAACTTACAACCATTCTTTGAGGCGATGACCTCAACGTTTACAGATTTCTGGGATTTCCACGTCGGAACAGCTGGGCAGAAGCGTCGTTGTTTATTGAGTAGCTGATGACTCCCGCGCAACGGAGATGTGTAAAAGAAACGAGGGATTAACGGCCTCGTCCAGTGCTATGGTTCCTGAAAATACTGACGGACGGATGGACAGATGACGGCGACTGAAAACGCTCCGGCTCGAGGGACACCGCCATTTTTATTGAGAGCGGGCAGGAAACAAATGGGACAAATCGGGTGAGTCCACGGGGGAGACTAGGTGTGTTCTGGGCGTGTGAGAGGACGGTAACGGCCGAGGGAGACAACCAGCTCAGAGCCCCACAAGCGGGTTGTTACAAGCTAACATCTGTGAAGACACTATTAATGCTGAATGGTCCATCCAGGTTTTTTAGCAACATATGCTGCCATCCAAGCGTCATCTTCACGTCTTTTTCGTCCCTGCTTGTTTCATCAAGACAAGTAAAAGAGTGCAGGTACTAGACTGGCCTGCCTGCAGTCCAGCCCTGTCCCCCATTGCAAATGTGTGGAGTATTATGAAGCTAAAAATACAACAACAGAGACCCCAGACTGTTGAGCAACTGAAGTTGGACATCAAGCAAGAATGGGAAAGAATTCCACCTCCAAAGCTTCAACAATCAGCGTCCTCAGTTCCTGAGTGTTAAAAAGGAAAGATGATGGACCACAGAGGCGGACATGCTCGTGTCCAGCTGTTTAGGAACGTGTTGCAGGGTTCACTTTCATAAATGAGTGAATGTTTGTTTTTTTGTTTTAGGAAAGTTTCTCAGTTTGAACATTAAATATTGTGTTTTTGTCATGTATTTATTTGAATATACGTTGAGGATTTGCAAATCATATTCTTTTTTTTTCATCTACACTTTATACAAAATCCCAACTTTATTGGAATTGGGGTTGTAAACATTTAAAAAGTTCCTTTCTACTAGTTTAAAAGTAAGCTAGCTAACAAGTCTACCCTGACCTAATGATTAAATACCAGCCAGACCACGTCATAGTAGACTGACTAAATACCACCCAGACCACGTCATGGTAGACTGACTAAATACCAGCCAGACCACGTCATGGTAGACTGACTAAATACCAGCCAGACCACATCATGGTAGACTGACCAAATACCAGCCAGACCACATCATAGTAGACTGACTAAATACCAGCCAGACCACGTCATAGTAGACTGACTAATTACCAGCCAGACCACGTCATAGTAGACTGACTAATTACCAGCCAGACCACGTCATGGTAGACTGACTAAATACCAGCCAGACCACGTCATGGTAGCCTGACTAAATACCAGCCAGACCACGTCATGGTAGACTGACTAAATACCAGCCAGACCACATCATGGTAGACTGACTAAATACCAGCCAGACCACATCATGGTAGACTGACTAATTACCAGCCAGACCACGTCACAGTAGACTGACTAAATACCAGCCAGACTACGTCATGGTAGACTGATTAAATACAAGCCGTTATTAAAGTTTACCAAACCAGTAAATCAGACATGTTGAAATTGCATAACGGACTTTTCAGGTGAATTATATTTAAGACATATTGGCATATTGGGTCTGGTCCAAGTCACCAAAACATGATGTTCTGGACTCATCTGTATCAGAACCAGGTCTAGACTGTGCTGGGTTGCATGGTTCTAGTTCTGCTCACAGCTGGGTCTGGTCCAGGTCACCAGAACCAGAAGAACATGATGTTCTGGATCTCACCTATATCAGAACCAGGTCTAGACCGTACTGGGTTGCATGGTTCTGCTCACAGCTGGGTCTGGTCCAGGTCACCAGAACCAGAAGAACACAATGTTCTGGACTCTCATCTGTATCAGAACCAGGTCTAGACTGTGCTGGGTTACATGGTTCTGCTTACAGCTGGGTCTGGTCCAGGTCACCTGAACCAGAAGAACATGATGTTCTGGACTCTCATCTGTATCAGAACCAGGTCTTGACTGTGCTGGGTTGCATAGTTCTAGTTCTGCTCACAGCTGGGTCTGGTCCAGGTCACCAGAACCAGAAGAACATGATGTTCTGGACTCTCATCTATGCCATGAAACATGAACATGGTGTTATTAACATGAACATTTCTTTCAGACCTGCACTGCCGGTTCAGACCGGGTCAGACCAGTTCGGTCCGGTCGGGTCAGGGAAGACAAAAAGGTCAGGGGAGTTCGGGCACAAGTGAGTTAGGGGGCAGGTGAGTTACCTGGACCAGGCTGAGCCGTCCAATCCTCATCAAAGACGCCATCTCTGCAGCTGTGAACGGACGCACGGTCTGAGTGTGCACACTTAGAAGAACAAATAAACAAGAAATTATGTTTTTGAAAAAAAAAACACGGGATAAATGTGCACGAGCACGTGCATACAGGAAGGTGACGTTACCTCTGCGGGATCCTCTGAGTCCGTGAGCTCCGTGAACGTTTGTCTGCTTTATGCAACACGCGATAGGCACGCCCCCAGGCCGTGAAGTCGGTTTCAGGTTGGTGGACCGATGAGGAACATGGTCTTTGTAGTTCAATGGCTTTGAAACCACGTGACCAAAGAACGTCAAACTCAACAGCTGTTGAACTGAATGAAATGTACCCCGTTTTACTGTAATTGAGGGCTTATTCTTTGATATTAATATGTAGATGATTTTTTTTTCTGCATCCATGTTGGTGAAGTTTATTTGACTTATCGTCTGTTTGAATCAAATCAAATTTATTTATATAGTGCTTTTTATTCAAAACTAACACAAAGTGCTTTACATAATAAAAGCAATCATTAAAACAAACAATAAAAACACCTTAAAAGCTATCACCCACCTAAGGCCAATATTAGAAATTTCAAAAAAGTATCTGCACCCAGTCATCCTCTCTCTCTCTCTCTCTCTCTCTCTCTCTCTCTCTCTGTCTCATTCACACACACACACACACACACACACACACACACGCACACGCACACGCACATGCACATGCACATGCACATGCACATACACTCAGCACACATAGCCTCCCACCCTCCCTCCTCCCCCTTTGGCTGCACTCTAAACAGACTGTCATCTTGGCACCGCTGAAGCAGGCAAGGAAACGATATCTTGGGGATCAGACCACGTCATGAGCTCCACCACCAACAGTCACCGAGGTCGACGCCACAGGACCCATCCGGACCCAGGGTGACCTGGACCCGCACTGCAATCAAGTCAAGTCTGGCCTCAATTCTTTTTTGTTTTCTTTTTGACAAGTTTTTCTTTCTGAAATTTGTCGCTCAGCTTTTCATCTCAATGGCTTCCTGGTAGATGAAAAAAATGAAATAAAAAACGAATTAAAACCACAGGACATCCTTAAATTATTCATATGGTACAAAAAGATCCTCAACTAGAATAAAAATATGTTTATTTGTATCTTGTGGTACTAAAATAGGTTTGCTGTCTGTGGGTCATGTGGCTTTGAAGAATTTTTTTTTTTAAAGAACACAAAACCTGTTAAAAAAATCATACAGACAGTAATATGAGACAGAATATGCACTCAGTTATTTAAAAATAGAAGGCGTTTCTGATTCGTCTCTTGTTGCTCTACAATTCAGCTTCAGTTTGGAGTCTGTGAGTCACATGGTTTGGAAACTTTTTCTTTTTTTATTGAAGATTCGAAAAAAAAAAAGAAACATTATGACAAGGCACGCATCACAAGAAGAACATACATGTTTGACATGATAAACTGAGCAGAAAAGAGAAAAGAAAAAGAAAAAAATGGCTACAGGTATATGGAAAGAAAACCAAAAAAAAGTGCTAAAATCATAAATGACAAGTAACAATCTTCTCTTCCTTGAGGATAACTTTTTAGAATATGATAAAGACTTAAATTTAAGTTAATTGGGATATAAAGATATAAATGATTTTTACTTTGACGTGGATATTGATCCTGACATGTATCTATTTAATCTATACAACATAAATGCTTCATACTATTCAGAGGATCAATTCAAACATTTAGATGTAAAGAGTTTCTCAATTATTCATTTTAATAGCAGGAGTCTCCGAAAAAGTTTGAATATATTCAAGAATGTTTAAAATTCTTCAAATTTAAATTCCAGGTCATAGCTATAACAGAGACATGGTTAACTGAGGAAATAAGTGAAACGTACACCATAGGAGGATATGATATTTATAATGTAAATAGAAAAAATAAAAAAGGAGGTGGAGTAGCTTTTTATGTGCAAAAGGAATATTATTGTCAAATTATTGATAGTTAAGATCAAAGTATGTTTTTATGTTGCATTTCTAGAATACCTGGAACAAATATTGAGCTGTTTACTAATCAGCTACCTAAACTATTGGAAAATTTAAGTAATAAGAAATCATTTTTGTTTGTGGGGATTTCAGTATTGATTTATTAAAATGGAAGACACAAAGTAACTTCTGATTTTATAAATGAGAT
>JBAMYA010000021.1:10402055-10420648 GCA_037176975.1 Arrhamphus sclerolepis | reverse complement strand
CACCATCAGTGGCAAGAAAAAACTCCCTCATGGGAAGAAACCTGGACCAGAACCTGGTTCTTAGGGGGACCCTCCTGTCTATACACATATAGTTTAGGTTACATATAAATATGTATCATGATACTTGCTCCACCATGCTTCTCTGTGGCTTGAATTCAGTGTTTGGGAGTTTTCTGTCTGTGGTGTTTAGATCAAAAAAACAGCAGTCTGGCTTTCATCAGTCCATAAATCTTTCTCTTTAGACCAGACAGTGTGTTCTTCTCTTCAGTAAGACTGTTTTTTGTTTGTTTTTTTCAACAATGGGATTTTGTGGAGGCTTCTTGCTGATATCTTGTCCTCACACAAACGTCTTCTAATTGTCCCAGTGCTCACAGGTACCTTTAGATCTTTGTTGATGGAGCTGATCATTGGTGGAATCTTCGATATTTTCTCTATCCTTCCTTTCTGTTTTCTTCCAACTCTTTCTGGTTTTGTTCCTATTTTAAAGCATTTCTGATCATTTTATCTGAGCAGCCTCATTTTCTACACTTCTTTTTATGTTTTCTTTCCTCTATAATCAATGTTTTATTCAAAGTACATTGTTCTTCTGAACAATGCCTGGTACGACCCATAATACTCAGCTTTTCAGAGAAATGCACTGAAACAAGCATGAACAGTATTTGCTGCCTTCATCCTTAAATAGGAGTCACCTGAATGACCTCACTAACTGCTCTTTCTTCTATGAACAGTCTCAGCAATTATGAGGATTTTCTTCTCCAGAGTCAAACAATCATGATGCCAACTCTCCAAAACCCTCACTCCAAACCCTCATTCCAAAACCCTCTCGCCAAAACCCTCTCACTAAAACCCTCTTACTAAAACCCTCTCACTAAAACCCTCTTACTAAAACCCTCTCACTAAAACCCTTGCTCCAAAACCCTCGTCCCAAACCTTCACTCCAAACCCCTCACTCCAAACTCTCGCTCCAAACCTTCGCTCCAAACCTTCGCTCCAAACCCTCACTCCACTGTTACTACCAGTGACCTCTTCCTCATAAGGTAGTCCTTTAGGAAACTGATGAGCTTTCTTCTGTCATATTGTGTCATATTGTCTTTTTTTCTCCCAGGACTTGTTCTTCATGCTCATTACAGACATTGATGAATTCCAAAGTGAATTTATTAGCGGTGACACCTGATGCACCAGAAACAATCAGGCTGACTAATTACCCAATGAGGTGTGAGAGCGACGAGGAGTTATCAGCAACGGCAACTGAAGCCATCTTGTTAGTGTACCGTACATAGACGTGCAGGTTTTTCACGCTCGCTATGGTTTCTCTGCTTCATTTCTGCTGTTTCTTAATGCTGACTTCTGTTTCTTACCATGTGTGTATATTTACAAACCATGAAATGCTCGATAAGAATTTCATCTACTGGGTGCTGATCTACTGGGGGGTGGGGGGGTTGGACTGAGGACCACCAGGAAAAAACCCCACACACATAATCTAGATATTGCTCAGGCTTTCTTTGAACTGCTGTGACAAATTCACAGCTCAGTAATCCCACCCCTGCTCGATTCAATTTTTATTTGTACCACTTTGGAAAAATATATATATATTGAAATGCCATGCTGCTAATTCTATAATTTGCTTGAAAAGTGTTCTCCTCTCATCTCGTCTCATTCCACACTCCAGCAGTTCACCCCCTCAGACACTGGAGCAGATCTGCACTGATGTAAAGGCCAACGCTCTTTATTCTTAGACTGATGGTTTGGTGGGTGGTGACGGCTCTTTGTGTGTGTGCACGAACTTCTGCAGGTTTATTCATAGTCCTGGATGGTTGTAGCACATTTTTGAGATGTTGATGGTGGCAGAGACCTTCCCTGGAGAGTCAACTAGAAGAATTTATGAGGGTTTGTTTGGAGTCTTCTCGTAGACCAGCAACACAGATTAAGCTAATGCAGGTACTGGACTTCCATGTTTTCCCACCTGTTACAGTTTTATCAGTCCTTTATTGTGATGCGTAGGAATGAGGTCACACATGGAACAGTCTTTGACTGGAAATACTGGACAAACTCTCCGGTGACCTAGATATTATACAAATACTCTACGAAACCCATTATGTCCAAGCATGAACCACTTTTTACTGAGTTTAATGATGAAGAAAGCTATTAATTCTGTATAGAGGTGAGCATGTTTGTACAAAGCTGAAAATATGTGAATTCGTGTCTGTGGGTGTGCGTTTATAAATAAATTGATATAATGTGTATATATTACATATTTTAGTCATAGAAATGATGGCAGCAGGAAGTGAAACATGATGTAGTGTTAAATAAGCTTTGCTTCTCCAACAGCCTGTTATTATTATTTTTATTATTGATAACACTTGTTTGAAATAAAGCATTCCTTCAGGCGTTCAAAGCCAGTGGCAGAGCCAGCGGCTAGCTGTCAGTCAAGCACATAAAATGATATCCAGGCATCTGGTTGGTCAGATTCTTTGCTTAATACAAATTTATCTGATGTGGTACAAAAAAAAAAGCCATTAAATTTATTTAACTTTTCATTCACTATTTGAGCAACCTCAAATAGAGACGTGACATTGATTTTGTAATGAACAGTAATAAAAAGAGTTCACATCATAAAAGTATAAGCTACCTCACACCCCAGTGAGTCACTTAATAGCCCACGTCCACATAAAAGGCCTAATGTACGCCGCCTGTGCTCCCACACATATAAAGCTATAAGAATCAAATGGAGTATAACTAATACAATTGATTTTGATCAGGCAGTACGAATAACACGATAAGTGTGTCTGCCTAAGTACTCCTCGGGGACGCACACAAGATCCGTGCATCCTTTACAAGCTGCTATTTATTGTGCTTTTAATGAAGCTTGATTGGCAGCGTGTCCTAGTGCCCATTATCATCAGAGGAATGTGCTCATTTTAATCTGCAATTATTGCCATAATTGCACTGAGAATCCTCTCGGCCCAAACAAGCAATCACTTCCACTGCTGGTGTGCCACCTGTGGATGCTCCTCAGGAAGACACGCACCCTGACATGCTGACAGGTCCTTGCGCCAAGGGTCCATTTTAAAATGTTTTTGTCTTTGTCTCCACTTGTTCCTCATTTCATGCGCTCGTGCTTCGCTGCTTTCAATCTTGCCGGCTATTAGAGTAACTTTGTCCTGACTGACTTTGTTTCTTTGCCTCCTCTCACATGCTCTTGATTAACCTTTCCCTTTTTTCACTCAGCACCTTCCCCATGAGCAGCCCTCCTACTTTTATCTCGTTCTCCTTCCCTCACCCCATCCATCCCTTTCTCCCCATCTGCAGGCTCCCAACCCCTTCCAGCACAAATTCCTAACCTTTGGTCACTTTCATCCCTGTGGTATGCATAAATACAGGCTTATTATCAAGCCGGTTGTCTCATCATAATTATGTGTTTTGTCATGTGCTGCCTCTGTAGCTGGTGATAAAAGGAGAGCCTGATTAAGCTGAGGGAGCGCTATTGATTCCTATTGACAGCCTCCTCAAAGGCCTTTAATGAAGGAGATGTAAATGAGGGTTTTCCACACTGGTTAATGACTGCGTACCATAAAAGACCAATGTTCTGCAAGAGACATGCATCACTCATAGCGGTGCACTGGGGACACTTTTAACACTGGGGATGATCACTGAGGGTGTGGGAAGAAAAAGCATGCAGACGTGTCAGTCAGATCTGCAAACAGGTATCATGACTGTCAGATCCAGGGATCCCGACTCTGGACCATCACATCTTTTTATGTGGCTCCCTGTGAGATCTTGAAGGCACAAAAAAGTTAAAACGTCACTCCAATTAGCCCACTCTCACCAGATCTTCTCTGACAGCTCACCACACACACACACAAACACACACATACATCACTTCAGAGGGCATTTCATTCATTTCCAGAGGAGACGGTGATCATAACCAATTACATAAACGCAATCCTACCCCCAACCAGGATAACCAAAAGAGTCCTCACAATATGACGTATACGTGAATAGGCTGGTGTTCTCACATCATATCTACATGCAACATTAAAATAAAAAAGAATATCCAGAGCTGTTTTATTTCACATTCCAGCTGAAATCTTTGGATATTGTGCCTTGTCAAAACAATTCACCAAACAGTAAAAACTGATGAGTCACTCATAGATTTTGTGGTGCACATGTGCGCTGTTTCACACACACTCTCAGACACATGCTGACGCAGGGACCGGAGACAGTTCCTGCCATGTGACCTCCTGTCATCGTGTTCATCGTTAGTGAGGTGTGACCGCTCATCATTCATACTGTGCACATGTTCTTAGAGACTAAACTCACATGACATGTCAAACAGAGCATAGTGTGTGTGTGTGTGTGTGTGTGTGTGAGTATAATTGTCCCAGGACGTGTATGTTGTGCATTCAGTCACTTGTGGGCCAACACTGCTGCTCAGCCAGGGCATGTGTTGTATGTGTGTGTGTGTGTGTATGTTTAACAGGTGTTGTCCCTGTTTCTAACAGAGCTCCATCTGGGAGTGTGACCGGGCACTGATCTCTGACCTCTCCTGTAAACAGGGTCGGCAGGTGCTGAGCGCAGGTCAGAGGTCAGGAGTTCAGCTCATCCACCAATAACAATGAGTTTACTGAAGATCAAAAAGCAGCAAAATAAGCGCTCTTATAACGCACTAATAGAAGAGTCAATGTATTTTTTTTTTATCTTTGTACAGTCCTCAAGTCCACACTATATGTGTCAGTGTGCTTATAAGTTAAAAAAAAAAGAAAAGTTGTTTGCGTGCCTGTGAGATAGAGTGAAGTAATCCACTGAAATCTCTTCAGCTGCTGTGATCCTTACTTCAGGGCTCAGAGGCAGGATGGACAGCAGCTGTCTGCGAAGGATGCTCGACCCCGGGAGCACAAAGGCTTCCTAACACCACATGACCTCTGACCTCAGCTCACAGTACGTCTCAAATGCACCGGTCATTGTAGAGCATGGATTAAAGAAGACCGTCCAATACTCCATAAATCATTCCAGCTCTTCTGTGTGCATGCGCGCTTGTCTTTTTTGGCACAACGCTGAAGTGAAAGGACAAGTGTCACTGAATCATTATGCTGAGAGAAAGAGAAAGGGAGAGGGAGAAGACAGTTGGCAGGAATTGTGCGACAAACGAGGAGCGCTGAGCAAGATGTGGGTTCTTGTCGATGTGTGGATGCTTGTCCATGAGTGCAAAAGAATTTAAAAAAAGGATTATGAATGAGCTGAGATTAGGAAGGTGCAACAAATACAAGGATAGAGGAGGGGTGGACTGAGAGAAATTACTAAAGAGTAAAAAAAAGAGAGTACATCTTGAATTTAGTTCAGTTTAATACCTTTTTTTCTTAGTCTGGCTCAGATTTATTTAATTTTTTTTAACTTGAACTAATCTTATTTGAGTGTTTTTTTCTTAACATCATTTTAATATGATACTTTCTTTTCAAATGCATTCGGACTGTGTAGTTAAACTGTGTGATCTCAAAGAAAAAATTTGTTCATGCTAATGCAAACAGTCAAAAAACTGATAAAAAAAAGAGACTAATTAAAGAAAAGCAATCATCAATATTCAATATGGAATACAGTTACAGGTTACTAGCCACACAAAGAAGTAAAATAATATAATATGCTGTATTTTTCATAGCCGGGGCAGTAGAACTTCAAATTTTTCACATATACAGTGTACTGTGCAGAAAAAAAACAAGGTGAGGAGAGTGGGGGGAGGAGGGGGATCTAACACCTCAGAGAACCAAACAGAGACGCCTCATGCTGACACAAAAGCTGAGTGAGAAAATAGTTTGTAAAATATCCTAGTTTTCCTTGGCTCTCATTCTAAGTGGTTTCTGTCTTGTTGAGAAGCCCATCAGTGGGGCTATGTCACGTTTGTCACCGCGGCATACAGTCACGTGTAACCACTCATCATGGTGCTCAGTGCCCTGCCAGTTATCTGCTGGTTAAATTGGGAATTTTGGAATGGGAGTGGCTCCATAGTTTCAGAGTTGCCATGGGTCAACACAATTTCAGAGTAAAACGTGAAAAACAAATGGTGATGGACACAAACTGCGCTTTTTTTTTCTTTTTTTTTTTCTCCTGGGACATAAGCAATATCCATCCGCCATTCCAAAAGCAAAGGGACACTGTGGAAACTGTGAATGAAAACAGAACTTGATGATCTGCAAATTTCAAAAAGCCATACATCAGCATTGTCATTAGTTATTACTCCTTCAGTATACTTACTCATTCAGCATTTATATTTTCTGGTTTTCTGTTCTCATTTGCCAGTTTCATGGTCTTTGGAATCAATGCTTCTGCAGCATATTTAGCTTTGCAAAACAGGAGTTTGTTTCTTATCCTTCCCCCTGAGTTGGCATTGGGTTTGCAGAGCCGTAACAGTTTTGCTCTAAGGTGGTCCTTTGTGTGCGAGTTGCTTATGTTGCGTGTAACTTACCATCATAGATCTGTTAGATGAATGAAACTGTGGCAATGTGTGCAGCAGATATGTTGAGATAATAAAATGCTTACTCCTAAACATGCATGGGCGGAGGTTGATGTTGCTTACTTTAAAAAGCTGTACAAAGTTACAGAAGCTCCTAAGCTGCACATTTCAAGTCTAAAGCGCCTAGAGATGACTTGTCGTAAACAGGCGCTATATAAATAAATTGAATTGAAATATGTATGTATTGTATATGGATGCTTCTGGTCACAACTGATATTACAGATGATGGATTTTGTGGTGTTCAGTAACCCCTGATGAAAGCAAGAACACAAGACAAGACTGAACATCAAGAAGATAAACCAAGAACACTAAAGCAAATCCAGATCCTAACTGAAACATGAAACCAAATCCAAATCCTGACAGTGTTTGGATGGCTGCACTCAGATAAAAATCACAAATCTTAGGAAACGTGATCTCCAAACTGTGATGGATATTAGTCGCTTAATTCACTCTATTTATTTGTATGGTGCCAATGCAAAAAGAAAAGTCCTCTTAAGCCACTTTACACAAATAAAGATGTTCAGCGCAGTCCAATTAAATACAGTCCAATCTAATTCCAATAGAGTGTATTTTGTGGTAATTTAGGTCAGTCCATTTCATTTCTACTGAGCCCCAATAAGGAATTTAATATAATGCCATTTCAACTCCACAGATGCCACCCCCACCTCCCTTTAGCTTTGTTAGTAAGTTGTTTGTTGTTGTTGTTGTTTTTTTACACCTTTTGTATTTGTTTAGTTCGCTACTTCCCTGAGGTTCACAGTGTGCTCTAAACAGTGTACATTTATGCCAAGTGTGATGGAGCTCATCATTAAGAGCTTTTTTTTTTTCCGTTGTACTCCGCAGCTCAGTAATGTGCTGCTGTCGTACAAAGAAAACAGAAAGGCCCGAAGACTAGCAGTGACACATGTGCAAACACACACTCTCCGTAATCACGTCTTCTTCTCCCTTTCTCTCCCCACACAACTCAGTGTGGGAAATCTCACTTAAAACAACAAGTCTCGTTTTTATGCTGCATAAATTGATGCTTTCTTGTAATTTTGTGTGTATTTTACCAAAGCTGCAGTGCAGTGTGCCTCATGAGTGCTAAGATTCTCTTTTCTCCTCCTCCCTCTTCATTTGCTTCCCCTCTGGGCTGATGTGATTTAAGGGTGTGCTTGAAGACTGAAAACTGGGCAGTTATCTGCATGTTATTTATGCGCGCTGGGTGTCTCGTTGTCCAGGGGTGGATGGATGAAAGAAAAGCAGATATCGCCAGCAGACTGATGGCTTTTCCCTGCAATGTTGAGACTTTGACAGTGGTGGTGTTTTTCAATGATTTTTTTTTCTAAAAAATGTGTATGGATCAGTTTTCTCAGCATTTCCTCCCCCCTCTAAACCGCCCCCCCCCAATCCAAACTGCCACGCTCTTTCTCTTTTGCCTTCACCCCCTCCCCGTAACACCACCCCCTCTGTGACTGTACATTATGTAGATGTCAATAATTCAGCACAAGACTTGAGAATTCAGCACTTAACAACAGGTTACGATCTTTGCTATAAAAGCCATAAAATATGCGTTTGTGAATAAAATATGATTTTGTCTCTTTCAAAAGCAGCTGAAACCTGTCAAGAGTGCCATTTGTTTTCTGACAGTATCGCAGTGAAGTGACAGTTCAAAAGCGGAGGGTTGTCTTTATCTTGGCAGGATTTCAATCTTTGCTCTATTTCTGCACACTGCAGAGCATTATTTTGTATCCATTGTTTTTCAGACCGTCTTTCATCTCCAGGGCTTTGTTGTTTTCTCTCTCTCTCACTTTCTCTCGCTCTCTCTGTCTCTCCCTCTTACGTCGTGACTTGTCTTTTTTTTTTTTTTTCTCGCTTCTTTCTTCCAGTATCATCTTGTACAGTAACAATATTTCTGGGCTTGAAACACAAACAACTCACACTTCCCACTCTAACTGGCCCTACAACTCCTGATCACCTGCCTCAGCAAAATCACTCTGCTCACAATGCACTGACACTTGCTTCGTGCTTCTTGATGTCCCTCCTCCCTCTGCTCATCCTCTGCTGCACCATCTCTCTTTTACCCCACAGGCCTGGAGATCGTTCCTTTGTTCCTGACATCTGTTTTGTTGGGTGATTAATTGAGATGAGCATGTGGGGTGAAGGCCCATAGAGGAAAAGCTCAGACCCCCCCCCCTCCACTCCCCAGGTAATGTGCTTCTGTCTGTGGATATGACTATGAAGGTGTGTAAATGTGTGTCTGTGTTGGAGGTGAAGAATTATCCTCGATGTGGTTAGTTAGTGCAGACTGCCAGGACTTCCCTCAAGGAAACATGAAACATTTGAATCGCTGTTATCTTCATTTAAAAAAAAAAAAAAGAAAAGGAAAAAGATTTTTTCAAAAAAAAGAAGAATTAGAGACGCTTTCCCTCATCAGAAAATCTCCTCAGTCTTTTTCCTCAGTGTTTGCATTCAGCTGCACAAGATGTTAAGTGACAGCTGACTGACAACTGACAACACCCACTACACACACCAGTATGCCAGAAATCCCAGAAGGCAGAACTGTGGTTCACAGAGAAATCAGGATACAGCACAAGTGCCAAAATGTTTCAGTCGCACACATCTGTCTTACACGTAATGCGAACGAGAGCCACTCTAGGCTACTAAAGTGAGGGGGATCTGAGGACCATGCTGAGGACCTTTGCTGGTATGATTTGGAGCTACTTACTCCTGTGCATATCACATAAGGAAACGTTTCTGTAAAGTTGATGTTTCTTTCAAAATGCCAATATGTCTAGAGAGCCTGAAGGGTCACAGAAAGTTTGTAAATAACAGCGTGAATCACGTACGATGGCCACTGCGTCTTAATTTGACTAAGCTCCTGTTGTAGCTTGGACTGATGCTTTCTCCACCATCATTAATAAGAAAATATTTTGGGAAAAACGGTAATAATTTCTGAATTAACATAGTAGTTGGCGTTTATACTTGTTCTGTGCTGTTATTGTAACTCTGGGTTTCTGCAGCACTGCAGCTTGCAGTGCTGTGCTTTCTTTTGTTTTCTTTCTTCAGACATGGGAACCTAGCATATGAAGCGTTTCTCATATGAGTTGGAGCTGATAAAGCTGAGCTCCAGTTTACCCGTACATCCAGTACCCTTCCTGTTACAGCCATCCGCACCTATCCAGCCTTGGGACCAGCACTGCGGCTGGTGACCTGCTATAGTCTGGCATGTAATTGGGCTGAGGATCAATCTCTTGTAGCTATGCTGAGGCTTCCATCACCTGATTTTAATTTTAGTATCACCACTCAACCTGACATGCATGTTTTTGCTGCCCGCGATCTCAAACCTGAAATCTATTTCAGCAGAACACCTGCATTTTATTTAATATCAAACACAAAAAAGGCATCCGTTTATGCAGTACAACCAAGTATATAACCAACCAAGTGTAAAATGGGCCAGTGTAAAATTAAGCACAGGTGAGTATTTCATTTTATTTGAAGTACTAATTTAAACTAATTAAATAGGTGATATTTGTGTCCAGGGACAACTTTAGTATCACTTTAGTATCTTATCCAATGTTTTGCACAACCAAATTAATTCATTCACATTTATTTCTTGATGTTAATTCTAACTGAGGCTGGATGATGGTTTTTCCTTCAATTTGTCACTTGCATGTTTGTTCAGTTATGTAATTACTGTGAACTTTAAAGACACCATAAGTGTGTTTTTTTTTTTTTGTTTTCTTTTATTGTCTTTTTTTCTGCATCTTTCTGTTCACATTATTGATGCATTAAACATGACATACTGAAACTACAAAGGTGTCTCTATTTACGGTAACTTTCTGCAGTTTACAGTAGCTTGATGATCTTAATCTTCAGTTGTTAACGTTCTGTGATGGATGAATCTCACATCTCATGTTTCTATACACTCTGAAGCTTTGATTTTTGACACGGATTTGTCTTTAACGTGTTCATACTTCCATTGTCTACTGGTTTTCTTTTATTACATTTTTTTTATCTTTTAATTCTGACTTTGCCTTTTGGTTTTTCAAAAAAATATTTCTTGTTGTGTTTTTGAGTAGATTTTTCTTCTTTTTCTTCAGTTTAGGAAACCTGGCGTCAACAGCGCTTTTAGTTTTGTTTGATAAAGTTTATCATTTTCTTCCTCTATCTTTGAGCCTGTATCTGAATTATGAAAGTTGATCCTTGAAAAAGTAATATGGTTGAAAGTTCAGGCAACAGCTGATAACTGAACCTTATACATGAAACCTTTACAATTTTCACTTCAAATATGATATCCAACACATACTCATCTTTTTTTTCAGTCATCTTCCACAGATTTCTCTCTTTCCATCCTGATTTGTAACTTTCCATTCATATGACAACAAAGTATGAAATTTTTAAATAATCTAAGATAAATAATGCATGTTTTGCAACCAGAGCATGCTACTCCCTCTTGTAGCCTGTAGCACAAGTCTCCTCTGCCGTCTCATGCCTCACCTCACCTCCTCAGGCGAGATGTAACTGAAATTTTTTTCACAACGGAGAACTTTCTGGGTACAAGAGATAGACGAGAAAGGCTTCAAAGTCGGATGGTGTCTACAGAAATGATTTATGATCCTTTGAGGTCAGAAAGCATCAGAAGGAGCAGACACAAATTTAGAGTTCAGAGAGTCATGTCAGAGGTCAGAAGTCACCTCTCAGTGGGCAAGGAAATGTGCTGAGAGAGGCTCAGACTCTTTCGGGGAGCTGTGTGTGTGTGTGTCTTTGGTTTCTTTTTGAGGGCGGGGGCGTAAATGACATGGCACAGGGGACAGTGGCAGGAGACTGTGAGGGTTGTGTCCTGCTGACACAGAAGAGATGCAGGGTGGCGGATGTACATGCAGAGGAAATCATGAGATGTGGTCAGAGTAGGGCCAATCAAAAGAATTTGTTGCAACATATATACATACATATATATATGTGTGTGTGTGTGTGTGTGTGTGTGCGTATGTCAACATTAATACACAGACATGAACACAAACAGAAATGCTGCCACATGCAGAATCAAAGGGTTGAATGTCAATTTTCCACTCAGTATACTTGTCTTTGATCAGTTCATACTTTCAAACGGGCAGATGGACGTGGGGTGGGAGGGGGGTGGGGGTATGGGGGGGGGGCGTGAGAGGGAGAGAAGTACAGTGAAGCCCTGTGGCTCAGGCCCATTAACAGCCTTGATTTATGCTGCTCTGCACGCTGTGGTGGGACACTGTCAGCCCAGCCAGTGTGTGTGCTGATTCAAGGCTTCAGCCGGCTGCGCTCTGGTGTCTATGCAAGCGTGCGCGGATGGTATGTTTTTGGATAGTTTTGTGGCCAGACAGGCACCAGACAGCCTGAGTTTGAGATTTTAACTTGAGGGGTTGAAATGAGGGGCAAAACAAACACTAATATTCTTCCCTTCAATTCTATCCTGCATGCATACTTTGCAGAATGACATCGTCATACATATGCCAGCTCGTACCACACAGACCAAACCAAAAATAAATTGCCAAACCTAAATGAGAAAGCAGTTTAGGGATTACTTCTGAACATTTGAGGCTGAGGAGAGGAGACGCTTCAGTCCTGTAAGTGGACTGCTTCAAGATCATCTGTAAATGTAGACTAAATGGCCCCATGGATTCATTTTCATGTCCCAGCAGTTCTTGTGCCCACAACCTGAACTTGTTTTTTTTTTTTTTAACTCTCTTAAGGTCACAAAGAGCCCATCAGTGTCCAATTAAAACCCTGACACAAAGGAAGACACTGAGAAGCTGATTAAGAGGAGAGGAGGAATGATGAGTAGTATTGTTTGAAAGGAACAAGATTCTTAGTACAATATGTGCATAATGAGTTCTACTGACAATTATCTTTGATCCAACATGAGACACTCCCCCACCAGTACCGCTTTATCCTCCACTCCACCCATCCTCGATTCACTGTCTTTTAATCTTTTTGCTCCTTTGTGCGAGAGAGTGCCTTTTTATGCCGTATACGAAGCCGCCTGAGTGACTTCAGCAATGACAAATATATTCAACACTCACTCGTGTACACACCGAGAGACTCCTTCCTCCCGTGCTACGTGAGTAGATACAGAGTGACTGGGTAATGAGGCTCACTCACTCGGGGTCAGTGACCTCACCGGCGCTGAGATGAAAAGGGAGTGAAAAACAAGAGGTGAAGAGAAAGAAAAAATAAGAGCAAGAAGGAAGAGGGAATTTCTCTCTTTTAAAAAAAATCCCTTTATTTGTCATCTTTGCGGTTCTTGTCAGGCTTTAGAGTGTTGCACGGACACAGGGGAGCAAAGGGGGGGAAGTAACTGAGAAAGAAAATGTTTAAGTGCTGATGGTAGCCCCTGGTGGCTGCTGGGACCGAGGTGTCAGCTCTCATTGTGCCACAGCATGCATCTGACAGCCAAATGATAGAGAAAGACCCGAAGAGGAGGAGAGGTGGGGGCTGCTCCTTGCGTTTCTGTTTGTGTGTCTCTTTTGAAGGCACTTTAAACGCTAGAATAAGAAAGAGCAGGACCGTGAGATGGGTGAGATTGGACCACATCTCTTCACATCATTTCATTTCTCGCTGCTCTCCTTCTTCCTCCTTCCTTTTCTGGTGATTTATTGAGTTATACTGCTCCCCTGGTGACAGGCATTCCCTCATGTTTCCACGGCATTGAGGTCAGGGGTGGACACTCGTTATTGGTATTTTGTGTGTGTGTGTGTTTGAGTGTGTAATCATCATAGACTGTGCTGTGTGTGTTTTTGGCCCCAGTTCCTCCTCTTCTCTTGACCTCGGCAACCCTTCTCCATGCAGCCGAGCGTGACCTCCGGGGGCCAAAAGGTCTCGACCGTCTCGACCTAGAAGTCACGAGTGTTTATGCCAACGTTAGTGGCTGTTACATGTGTGTGTGAGAATGTGTAGAAAAAGGAGGGGGATGATACACAAGAAAGATAACAAAAATGCAATCCGATTAAGCCAATTGAAAGAAAGAGACAAAAAAAAAAACAACTATCACACAACACAAAAACAAACATTCACTTTTACTTCCCTCCTCGCACCCCGACCTATCCATCCTGTTTGCTGTTTCTTAAGTATTCTTTATCTCTTCTCTCCAGTCTGCCCCCTCTGTCAGTTTGTGGTTAGCTGATGTTTCACAACTGCTCCCACAGCTGTATGTCAGTCTTTGTGTGTGTGTGTCCATAAATGAGTGAGGGCTCGTGGATCTAGCTTGCATGTCCAGTGTGCATCCCCGCACATGTTGACATGCAAGCATCAGTAAATGTTTACATGTCTGCGCTCTATACAATGCATCCGAGAGCAGTTTCTCTTTATTGATTCGGCGGTGACAGGAGGGGTTATAGATAGTGCTTTGAGACCCTCACGATCAATCTTATCGCAAACACACTTCCTCCTCACCACTCAAAGGGAAGATGCAGGAGGGTGGAGAACAAAAGAAAGGCGCTGGAAAGAGGAACTGGGAGGAAATGGGGAAAGAGGAGTAAAATATGCATCTTGAGAGTGTGCGTACGTGTGCTGGAGCTGAGACAGTGCAACTACATGCCTGGTTGTACCGTATGTGTGAAAGAGGAAGTGACGGAGAAAAATGAAGGCTCCTCTGTGGAGATGGAGACAGTGGTAGAGATGCAAAGATCCTCTAGGCTGCCATGGACACAGACAGGAACTACAAGTCACAAAACGACCCTCGAAAGCTGACAATATACCACCAGTGAGCGGGTGACCACAGAGGCATATAACTGTAGCTGATCATTTATCTGTGATGATGCTCGGTTTGATACTGTTTTCCTGATAAAAATCGTTTTCAGCAACAGTAGAGGGGGCGTTAGCTCACCAAGAGTGGACAGTAATTGATGGAAATGTGCATCAGACATATGAGGCCTGTCTAATCAGTGGGAGCATGTGACCGGTGTGGGGACTACGTACATGTGTTGTGTGCATGTGAATAATATAATTATGCTGGTCACATCACGGCATACGCGCCAGCGGGTCTGCCATCCAAACCAGCCGTCTGTGGATTTCAAGAACTGAAGACTGAAGGAAGTGGAGAGCAGAAGAGAGGAAAAGAAGAGATATAAATGAAGCAGATGCTTAGGGGCAGGTTTTAACTCCCCCCACCCCTCCACACACTTACACATACTTTCCTCCCCTTCACTCTCCCTCCTTCTCTCTCTCCCATGATGAATCAGCTGTCACTCAGGCACCAGTCCAATCTACTGATAATGAGAACTGCATCAACACCCTCTCTCCTCTCTTCCTCTCTCTTTCCTTTTCTCTCACAGTCTCTTTTTACCCACACCAGCTACATCATCCTTCCTCTTCCTTTCAAACTGCACACATTCACGCTAACACACACACACACACACTTGCAGAGTCATGTGTGCGCACTGAACTCACATAGAGTCATTCATCTTTTTATTCAGTCATCTGTCTTATGATTCTCCTCCCCTCTTTTTTTCTTACTCCCTCCCTTTCTCCCTCTTTTCTCTCTCTCCTCCTCTTTCCTCCTCCTCCTGTGTGCTCAGTGAGCTGAGCAGTCAGTGGTGGGACTGAGGCAAAGGAGGGAGGATAAAGCAAGAATAGAGACAGAAAAGGGAACAGAGGCGCGGAAAAACAGATCATTATACAGCAAACGAGCAAGAGGCCGCTGAATGAATAACAAGGAAGGGATTACAAAAGCACAGGACTGAAAAAAAGAGGAGAGGACGCTGACTGAAGATTCTTTCTCCCTACTCCCACTCCCTCCCCCTTTTTAGCCTTCCTGTCACCCTCCCTCCTCTCTCGGAGGCTCTCCCTCCCAGACGATTTCAGTAAAAGATGGCATGAGCACATTGTCACCCAGCTCGTGGAGAATCTTTCCCCTCCTCTGTTCCTCTGATTGTCTCTTTCTTTTCATCTCTGTTTCCCTACACTGTTGTGTTCTCGACACGGGTTCAGTTCAGGAGGTGAAGAGGAGGGAAGACAGAGCCTGACCTCCCTCCTGCCCTCCTTCAGCGCACCCCCACAGGGCCCAGAGAGGCGAGTAAGAAGCTGTCGGATGACTTGCACCTACAACAAGCTCCTTAACTCGGTTGACCAAGCGCTAGTTGCTCTCCCTGCCCTCTCCCTGTCTCCTGTAACAAGACCCCGCTCTCTGGATCGGTGCAGGAGGGATCCGGAACCATGTTTGGATTAAAGACCCCACACTTCTACCTCTCAGGTAAGACCTTTTTTTTTTTTTTTTCTTTTGCAGAACTTAGTGTTTCTGCAGCCGGCTCAGCAGTGCAGTCACTTTCTACCATGCTGTAACAGACTGGTGAAGTGTCACAGACAGTGAATGTCCCTCTCAAGACATAATTAATGGCTTCATGAAGTCACTTTCTGCCTCTGGACTGGTTACTTTGATTATTTCAAAATAGAACAAGTGAAAAAAAACTATCCAGTAAGAATAGTTGTACTTTTCTATAGACAAACAAACAAAAAAGTGTGTTTCTCAGTTTTTCTAATATTAAAATACAGACGCTTTTCTCTTTGCTGTTGTGGTTTTATATTTGGAAATGTTGCATGAAGCTAATGAAACAGCAACTCAGAACAAAGAGGATAAAGCTCAAATTGTTTGTCAGTCTATGAAATGAATGTCAACCGTCCCGATGACTGACTGATAATGTTAAATCAAGTAATTTGTAAAAGAAAATGTAAATATAAAGTAAAATCAAGGTTAGGGTTACTCTTACATGAATATTTGGTGCTCATCTTGGACTTTGACATTTAACTCAGTGCTTAAAATGTTAAATAATTCATTTTAGGGCTGATGTTTTGAAGAGCTTTCGCTTCCACAGTCACACAACCTGAACGTTTATTGTCTGTAGTCTTTTAGGCAGCCATGTGACATGCAAGCATCGGTGTGGAAGCAGGTGTGAGGTGACCTCAGAAAGGTGCTTGAACATGCCTGGGAGCTAGATGACGGAATGACATCAGAGAGAGACAGGTGGAGGGGGAGCCTGAAGGAGGGGGTTAAAATAACAAGCTGAGGAGTGAAAGGAAAGGTGCTTAAAATGGGATTTTGTTCATTTAAAAGGAATAAAGTGAATGATAATGTATGAAACACAGTAGTGTCTGCAGGAAGTCAGGCGTGTCTTTCTGCTGAACCCCATCCCTGATCTCTGACCTTTCAGTTGTCTCGACCAGACTGTGGTCAATGATTAAAAACCCTCCTGTGGCAAAAGGTGGGGGCATACAAGAGGGACACAGGGAGGGGAGATGAAATGGATCAAACAAAAGTTCTTCACTTTGTGAACCTTTTTCATTGGTTTTTGAATTATACCCCTGCTTTCATCTGATTGAATCAGAGTGATAATGTGCTGCCTTGTCATTGTTTGTATGTTTCTCTCTGTCTGTATCTCTTTCTCTGTGTTTGTAAGAGTGTGTGTGTGTGTGGGTGTGTGTGTGTGTGCTTGCATTTGTATCTGCACGTGCATGTGAACAAGGGAGGAAAAAGAAGAAAATCTCTCCAGGAAGCAACAGCCCCCCGCAACCACCACTACTACCACACACACATTCACGCACACACACACACACACACCCTTGCTTTCATCCTCTTTTTTCAGTTTCCCAGGTTGCACTGACTGTCTGTGTACTGTGTGTACTTTTAAACGTTTGTTAGTGTGAACTTGTGCGCGCGTGTGAATAGTTTTTTGTCATAGCTGGTATCTTTGTGTGTGGCTGTGTGCACCTGTCTGTGCTGCGTGTGTGTTTATGTAGGTTTGTGTATATTTGCTGTGAGCGTGTGTGTGTCACTCACACATTTGAAGATGCCCCAGCCCCCCTCCTGGTCCTAACTGCCGTTGCTGTGGAGACTGTGTCAGCCACACACTCGCTCTTCAATGATCATTTGACAGTGCAGAGGGTGAGGAGTAAAGGATGTGCACACATGTGTGTGTGTGTGTGTGTGTGTGTGTGTGTGCGTGTGTGTGTGTGTATGTATATATATGTACACATATACATATACATATACATATATACAACCTCAGTCAGTGCACAACAAGCATAAAGATGACTCAAATCAAAATATTTTTGATAATTAGGAATGGCCCACTGTCTTCTCAGATGACTCATCCAATGCACAGCATGTCTCTTAAGTGTTGATGACACTATTCCTCCACAATGGGTGCTTATCTTGCTGATAAAAACCTCATCAAAACTGAACTGTGTCAAACCCCAATAGAGCATTGTGAGTTCTGTGACACACTGAATCAACCTCAATGATATGGAAAGATCTTAGGACAGCGATTTATGTGCTACAGAATCTACTCAAGCTGAGACGAAATTGTTATATTTTTGCCAGCCTGCCTTTCGCTTGTGAGGATTCAGAGACTCCTGTGAACTCTTTCCTTTAACAAAAACTCCCACGGCCCTTCATGCCTCTGCTCCTTCCACTAACTATGGCAATATTAATGATCCAATATAATCTTGAAAAGTCATGATAAAACACCACTGAGTTGTGTTGCATTTCTACGTGCATACCACACTGCTTGCACTTTGCATGCGGAATGTAATTTTGGTCAAATAAACATTTCCTCAATTCCAAATCTGAAAAGTTAGGAACATATGAAAAAACAAAAATGACAATGAGTGTGCAAAGCTCAAAGGAAGAAAAACTTTCTGAACACATTTAAAAAGTGACAAATATGTGGTTCACAAGCATTATAGGCAGGATGCTCAATGCCAGCCGTGCAGTTCATTAGAGGGTTGCAACAGGGCAGATGCTGCAGCCGGCTGGCAGCCTCTCTGAGCTCTCAGGTGTGTGTTGGCTGAAACAGCTGGGTCACTGGCACCATGGTGAAGCTGACAGCAGCCAGAGGCTGAAGATGACCTCAGCTGGCTGTAAACTGCTGAACCAATGTTCAAAGAGGATTTCTTTTAGGACTGAAATGCTTTTTTATCACATAGTAACTATGCTAGAATTTTCACCACAGAATAATGTTTAATATAGGTTACTATTGATTTATTTATTATCAGCTCTGGGGCTATGGAGGACCAGAACTGACATAATCAGAAATAAAAGCAGAAATATATTTTTTGTTTTTCTTTTTCCTTATACATG
>JBAMYA010000021.1:10352245-10373422 GCA_037176975.1 Arrhamphus sclerolepis | reverse complement strand
TGCACTAGGAAATCACTGCAAAATAAAATTACAGAAAAAAGTGGAAAGGTTTTTTGTCAATTTTGAAACTAAATCAAAGCAGATAGGCAGACAAAAAAAAAAAAAAAAAAAAAAAAAAGAAAAAGAAAAAAAAAAGAGTATAAGTCACAACAAATTGTAAAAGGCAGTTTGACACGTAACTGTACAACAAGATGTAGCCTTTTATGAAACAGTAGTTTCCTGTCCAGGAGCTTTTACATTACATTTAGCAGATGCTTTTATCCAAATCGACTTACAACAGCAGAATACAATCAAGCCACAGTAACCTAGTAAATTACAAAGTCAGTGCAGTTAAATCAGCATTCAAGTCAATGCAGCTGGGACACGATTCAAGTTCAGGTTAGAAAGGAGCTTTTTATGCCAAGAAATCAGATGAGATGTAGTCGGATGAAAGAACAACACCTCATCTTTGGAAAAATTTAAAACAAATAAATAAATCTCCTCATTTCCTCCAGACAAACCAAAGGACTCAGACCACCCAAGTTTCCCCGCACTTAAACCTCTGCCCATGCAGCCTGGACTTCACACCTCCAGACCATCTGTCCAACACCCAGTTCCCAGCCTGTTGCCTTCTCACGTGGGGAAGCATCGCGCTACTGTCTCTGGGGGGATCCATGGAGCTCTGGTGGCTGCAATGATGACTCAAAGAGCTAGTGATGAGGCTTGGTTATCACAGCAACGGGCACAAGCGCAGGACAGAGAAGGTCCCCTGGAGGTGGGTCTAAGGTCACCTGGGAGAGAGGTGGAGCCAAGAAAAGAAAGCCATAGGTGAGGATGATAAATATGTGAAATATTTGTTCTTCTTCTGCGATTTCACGTGATTCTAAATGGTTGATGTTCTTGTTTTTTTCTTTTCTCTTTTTAACAGAGCCAATTCAGTCTATCCCAACCCCAGCAGCAAGGATGTGCCCCCCTGCCTCGGCGCACCACCTCCCTTGATTTCCCCTAAAGGTCCTAATCACCATCCAGCCCCTCCAACCACACTTTGGAACCCAGCTTCCCTTGTTGACACACCTACAGACTCCCGCAGAAAACTCAACCCTCCCACACCACCCAGTCGACCGCCCCCGGGACTGACCAGAAGTGACAGAGCTCTAATTAGCTGGGGGGAAAGGATGGAAGATGGAGGAAAGAGGACTGCAAAAAGCCCAGAGAGGTACCCCTCACTGAGGGGAGCAAGTCTGCAGGAGTCCTGGAACAAGAGCGAGGAGGCCCGAGTCATTCAGAGCCTCTTTCCCCGGCATCACATCAATAACCGCCACCACAGACCGTACATTCCTCCGTCTGTCCAGAGTGATCAGGGGGGTCGGTGCCATGTGGCCTCTCCATCTCTGCTGAGGGAGCCACAGAGACAGTCTTCTGACAGCATGCTGGTTTACGACGAGGTGCTCCAGCAGCACCGCCGGCTGCTCAGTAAACTCGACCTGGAGGAGAGGAGGAGGAAAGAGGCCAGAGAGGGAGGTGAGAGGCACAGAGACTGGCCGTTTATGAGCAGGGTGGTTGACTGCTTCATTAAAAATGGTTCCTGAGCTTGTGACTTTTTTTTAAATAATAAATGATCATTTCTCTCCTGCTCTGCTTTTACCAGGTTATTACTATGACTTGGATGAGTCATATGATGAGAGCGATGAGGAGGAGGTGAAAGCTCATCTGAGGAGAGTGACAGAACAGCCCCCACTCAAACTGGACACATCCTCTGAGGTTTGTAAATGCAGAAAGATTTTCATCACAGATTTGAAGTTGTTTTTTTTTTCTCTTTTCAACTAATAAGGATCTATCCGAACTCTTCTCTCCAAAGAAAATGGACTTCCTCAGTTTGTGTGGTCTCACCACGCTAGCACATCGCGATGAGCTTGTGGCTCAGAAGAGGAGGAAGAGGAGGAGGATGATGAGAGAGCGCAGTATCTCTCCACCGGGAGTGCAGGGCAAGAGAAAGGTCTCTTCACCTTCAACACCCACGGCCCCCCTAACCACACCGTTCTCTGCCGAGCAGATGGATAGCACCCCCGAGCTGGAGGAGAAAAAAGACTTTCTCCTTATGTTCAACCTCACCCATGTCAGCCCTCAGCAGAGGAGAGGTAACAACCTTTTCAGTATACACACATCTTATGCTCTGCTCTGCAGTTGTTCTGGTGATTCACAGCATGTACTTTCTCTCAGTTTTGGGTTTGCACTGAGGCTGTAGGTGGGGGGACGGAAAAAAATAAATGAAAATAAATAAAAAGGTCAATAAGACTGAAGCTGCAGAAGGAATTTCTGCTTTCTGCTTACTCCAAGAACAGTTGATTGTAATCAACATACAGCTGAAAAAGTGATGACTTAAAATAAGTTACGAACAAATCTGTCCAGCTTTGTAAAAATTTTGCAGAAACCGGAGTGAATAAATGCAAAGTGGGTCCGCGTTCTAAAGTGTCTCCATGTAACATAGATATCTGCATCCTGTAGGGCCAATAGCATCTTTTGCAGAACCTTTTGAACATGCGTTCTTTTGACTCTGTCTGGGGTTGTTGTCATGCTGGTTGTCAGCACATTGTACAAACAATTTGAATGATGAAATAATATTTTGGCTTGGTAACTTTTCACAATTATGTTGTCCATCCTCCGTCACATATTGGCTCAGTGTCGCCTCGGCTCCATTCCTCTGCAGCTGATGTTAGCCCATATAAGCAACAGTTCCTATGGGTTTGTTTTTGTAATACCCAGTTCTGGTATTGAGCTACTAATACCATACTATTTACAAATGTGAACTTTTTTGACCTTTTACCTGGGGGGGCTGATTAATTCTTTTTTTTTTTTTTCAGTGCCATAACTGGATGCTATAAACTTGAGTTACTTCCTCCTTCCAAATATATCATGGCATTTTTTTCATGGCATGCCCTCTTTTATTTATGTGAATTTCTGTAGCCATTTCATATTCTACTGCGCTGACTCGGATAATGTATTGATTGACATTGTTTCCATCAGTTCTCGGTTCTCTCAGTCACTCTTTTTTTTTTCACCGTGAGTGACAGGTGTTCTCATTCTGTCCTTTTCTCTGTAGATAAGGAGAGGACAGAGGAGCTGCTGAGAGCCATTCAGAGGAAGACTGTGACATTAGACACACTCAGATATAATCCTTTTCCACCGTGTAGGAGTCCTACTGCTCCCTCAGCTGGTGAGCCACACACAAACACACATGCACATAAAGGCAAACAAACATGTTTAAAACTCCCTTTAATAAACTTTGCTCATTTTTAGGTGATTCCTCCACCACTCCTCTGCCGTCTCAGTCAAATGGACACCCGTACCCAGACTCTCCAAGCCCCTCGCCTCCCCACTTACACAAATCTATGCATCTCCATAATGACACACTGAAGCCCTCCATTGATCCCCAGGTGGCCCGCATCCCTCCCCCCTTAGCCCCCCATCATGAAAAGTCTGAATCCATCGAAGCTCAGTCAAACAGGAAGCTCCAGACCCTTCAGAATAGCATCGCAGCTCCTCCTCAGAAAAAGGAGTCCAGTTCTGTTCAAAACGGACAGAATCGGCCCTGGGAGAGGTTTACACCTGAGGCCTTTGCTCAGCGCTTCCACCAGACTGTGCTGAAGTCCACACACAGCACACTGCAGAACAAAGGTTAGCCCTTCACTGCCATACCTGCACTGTCAGCCTTCACAGGGAACGTTTAAATTAAAGTGTGCTGCCATCTAGTGGCCACTTTAATATCTGCCAGTCTACACAAAATACTCACTTTTTCTGATGTGACATGGATGTCTACAAAAAAAAAAACCTGACTTTTCCTTTTAATCTCATGGGTTTGTTTTGTTTTTTTTTTCTTTTTCTGCTAAGCAGTTTCAAATAATGTCCAGGAGGCCGGTGGGAAGACTGATCGCTCACTACCTCATAACATCCCTCAGCTGAAAACATCAAATCTAAACCACGCCCCCCAGCATGCGCACGTCAACGGCCACCACTTCCATCCCTCTGTAGTCAACCACAATGCTACAGCTGCGTGGGATCACCTGTCTGATGAGGATGAGGAAGAGTCAGGTCAGGAGGATGAGGAGGAAGAGGAGGCAGCTCCCAGGAAGTGGCAGGGCATTGAGGCTATTTTTGAGGCCTACCACCAGTATGTGGATGGTGAGTCCATGTCAGATGGGATTGTTTGAGAGGACTTGCAAAATTTTGCTTTATCATTATCACCTAAAATATATTTTATGACATTTTTTTCTAAGATAAATTAGGTTTCTTCAAACTTAATTTGAAAATCATTTTTCTGGATAAAGCTCCGTGTTCACTTTTGGACATTCTGGGAAATGAGATCTTCACAGTTTTAAAGGTTATCCTGGTTTTTTCCAAAATGTAGTATTTTTTTTTTTTTTTTCCCTGTTCTTCACCTCACCTCAAAGCTTTATGACATTCAGATTGAAACACTTTGTTTGCTTTTGCTTGTAAAATTATATGCATAATTAGTCTTTTTTTTTTGGAATCTCTTTTTTTGACCGGCATCACTTTTACTAAATTATCTCTCAGTTGCTTTTTTTTTTAGGTTGAACAAGAGAGAGTGAAAATTTTCAAAGACAAAAAAGAACAGAACAAATCACACACTTGCCTCCTGTGAACTTGTCTACAAGTAAACGTTTACATCTGTCTGTTGCTTAGTGTTTACTAAATAAAATGCATCACCAGCACAAAGTCACAAGGTTACTTTCATCCTAAGATACGTCCTATTGGCTGCAATGCTGAGACGCATCGTAGCATGGTCATTTTAGGTTGAAATAACATTACTTCATAGTTGTTACATTTGTTTGTAAAGCACAGTTTGATTAGATCGTTTGCTGGAGCTTCAAAGATTAAAACACCTACAGTAGCTTCTGTAGTGTGAAGCAAATTACTTAATCTTGAAAAGTGACACAGCTTTTTTTTTTTTAATTATTCTACTGAAAATGTGTGATTTCTATTTCTATTTCTATTGCTAACCCACTCCTTCAACTGTGTATGTCTTCTCTGGCCACTGTGTGAATGATAACTTAAAATGCCCAGAATTCTCTCAAACCAAAAGCTCTATTGCTCTCTTCACAGAGTGGAGCATAGAGCGGCAGGTTCTCCAAAGTCAGTGCAAAAGACTTGAAGCTCAGAACTACAATCTGACCAGAACTGCAGAGCAGCTTTCTCTCACGATGGGGGTAAGAATCTTATCCTTACGTACTGCATGCTTGCACCTTTGTGAATGTGTGCATGCTCAGATTTGCAGAAGCGGTGTTGGCATTTTCTGTGGCGCAGCTCGGTGCAGAGAGCAGCAGCTCTGTAACTGAGAATTGTGCGTACCCTTCGTTTTGTCAGGAGCTGGTGAGTCAGAGGCAGAAAGTGAGGGAGGAGCGGGAGAGACTGCAGGCAGAGCTGGAGCACTTCAGGATGTGTTTGACACTACCTAACATCCACTGGGGCAGGGGCCAAGTCAACGGACACGCGCCGAGGTGACCTTCGACACAGACGGTTACGCCTCTGACAGCAAAGGAACAGTAACAAGAGCAAGTTGGACTGGAGCCAGGACACTTGAAGCACTTGAAGGAGCCAGCTGTTTTCATGTAAACCTCTCTGTCTGGCCAGTCAGTCATGTTACCTGATTGTTCCTAGATCCAGTTTATTACAGTACCTTGCCTGCCATGTTGGACACGTCGATTATAATCCACGGCAGATGGTGACAACACTCTTTCGCTCACAACTCTTACTACCTATGTTGGCTTTAAGGACTGTCCATCATTTCACTGATTTCATATCAATTAATATGTTTAACTGCATCGGTGTACACCATTATCACTAAGCACACATCTTCTGCCTCTCTGGACAACAACAAGAAGTGTCCAGCTGTGCAGTGAGCTTTGAGTCGAGGAATCAAAGCACACCTCAGGCCTTAAAACTTGACAAGATGCACTTGAAATGTTTTTAGAAAAATACTTGACAGCCCCCTGTATGATAAAAAGTTGTTTTGTCTGCTAAGTTCTGTATCTGACAGATGGAGCACTGTGTGTGTGCTAGTAAATTATCTACAAAGCATTGGAAACATCTAAACTGAATTTCAATAAAAAAAATTTATTTTTTATTTTTTTTGTTATTATGTTTCAGTGGTGATGTTACTTGTGATAGATGAAGAGTTTTGTATGTTTTACTGCTTTAACCATTAATTATGGTAAGCCATATGCTTTTAATGGAATTGCTGCTGGTCGGGATGAAAATGTTTAGAGAATTAGAGGACAGCAGGACAGTGGTATTTTGAAAAATGTTACGTTATATCAAAATGTTCAGAGTTGAAAAACATGCACTGAATATGAATGATGAAAAATACCATTCATTGTCTTGGTTTGGGTGATTTATCCAAGAGTCTTTGTCTGAGTTTGTCACATGCCCATGAAAATCAGTCAGTTCCCCTGCAATTTTTCATAAACTATTAGATGACTGGCATCACTGGAATGAGCCTTTTTGAGGAATGATGCTTTTTCTCTTAAGTGCAGCAAAAACAATATCCAAACAATATTCCATTTAAGTATGTTAAAACCTTTTCAAGAAATATATAAAACAAATTCACTTATAGTTTATATGTGACATATACAACTAAATGACTGTTTCCATCTCTGGATGATAATCAGCTGTGTTTTTCTGTCCTGTCCTGTTCTGTTCTTCTTTTTTTTTTTTTCTTAAGAATTACTTTTGCTCAAGGCAGGTAAATCTAAGTTACATCACAGATAATATAACAACTAGGACGGGCTCCAGCAGATCCTAAGACCCTGAATAGAACTGAAGCAGTCACACAAAGCGTTTGGATGGATTACACATAATGTTAAGTCTTAACTTTCTTTCTTTTTTTAATGAGACTATTAAAAGCTCTTTAAGCACAAGCTACACTAGCGGTTTCCCTCGATCCCCTGACTTGCACCCATGACCTGCTCAGTCACCTCTACAAACTTGCTGTGAACTCTTGAATATTTGCTTCAATCAGTTGTTATGTAATGTATTATTTGGGCTGTATAATTGCAATGAATTATTTATTAACATATATCGCTGTACATTCCAATGGAAATTTACATTAAAATATTTGTAAAATGTCAAATTTTGTCTAGTGCAGTACCTGATTTACACATCAGGCAGATATTTAACAAGATTCTGTGTTTGTATTCACTCACCCAGTTTTTCACGCATCAAAGACAAATGATTTTGTCTTTGTGCTGTAGTTCCACCTAAAAGAACTGCCATGTGTTGATGTAATAATGTGTGTCACACACACATATTGGCCCAGTCATCCATTCACATGGCTCATCACATGCCCAGATAGATTAAGAAAAGCCACGTTCAACTGAACCACTCAAAGACTGATTAACTGATCACACCACCGACCACCTCTAAAACTGCCTCTATAACTCTCCATAAAAGAACAAACTTGGATGTTATGACCCATGTTGAAAGGAGCATTTTACAACCACTTCACACTTTATGTGGAAAATTTTAAAGCAATGCCTTAAAAACGTTTGACTACGATACTGTACAGGTGTTACACACTGACTCATCTCAGTCAACAACAAATCAGTTATGTGTATTAAAAAAAACCCATAAACGATGCCATACAAATGTTTTCTAAAAACACTATTTTATTTATTCATCCTGCCGTCTATTTTCCTAAAATCTTTTAACTTTTACATGGCCTCAGAACTCTTTGTCTTTAAATACAGTTTTGATTAGGACTGTCATAGCTTATTTTTTTAAATATATACTTGACTATCCAAGTTTTTTCAGTAGAGAAAACTAGAGTAGAAATTTTCCAACGAATTTGTCACTCATCCGTACGTGAATGGAATTACAAAAGGCTGATAGTAAGCACTGTGCCTTGACCGGGAGTTATATTTCACAATTTGTTTACAGCAAATATAAAACAAATGAAAATATTACAACAGGAAAAACAGTAATACATATAACATCTGAAGAAAACATACTTGAGTGCTAAATATTATGCAGCACAAGGAGGAACAAAACAGGGAAGAAAAAAATCTTTTCTTTTGAGAAAGCACCGCTATAACACAGATGCTGAACGTCTGGCAGCTATTCACGTGGGTTCTGGAAGACTATCAGCAGATGGTTGTTCTCTGTGAAAGCACAAAAGAAGAGAAGAGTGAGAACAGATTAAGGTATAACCACAGTGTTTAATAATATTACGACACTCATACCTGGTGCAACCATGATCTCGTGTTTTTTGGTGCGGATGCGTAAGACGGTGAGGTCATTCTGAGGATCGATATTTCTGACTATGGTGTTGGCCAATGTAGTGATGCCGCGAAGAAGTCCTGAGTGGCGAACGCTTGTTAAGTTATCTAGTGTTGTTCTGATGGGAATACCTTAAATAATAAAACAGTTCGGATTTAGAATCAAACTTCCTTTGCAAATATGTTTCACAGAAAAAAAGAACAGTTTGTAGCATCAACACACAAAACAATATCTGTAGAAACTGTGGTGGGATTGCTGTTTACGACTGACATGTTTCTTGATCAATGCTTAAAAGTTGAATCTATCAAAGTGCATGCACATAGACCAGGCAAAAGCTGCTGCAACATTTTATCTAACACAGACTGAAAATTCAATGAAAAAAAAAAAAGTGTCAAACACAGCTGTTGAGAATGTGCAAGAATCCCTCCAGTTAGGGACCGCTTTTGGTTTAATTCACCTTTGGGATTCACAACCACTACTCCAGTTACATCTTTATGGGCTTCAATCCTCTTCAGTATTTCCTCAGCCTGAGCCTGGTGGGCAAAGAGGATAAACATTGTTTAATTACTTGAGTTTGCTTAAGCCCATTAAAAAACAAACAAACAAAAGAACAAAGTCAACAAAACAGCAAGTGGTAGTAAGTGTACTGCGTAGGGCTGGGCAATATGACCTCAAATCAATACCACAATTAAATGAACATGTTCCCTCAATTACAATTAATGAACAATTTTAGTTTTGTTTTATTTTCGGCATAATAGATCACTGAAAAGGTGATATACTTAACTATTAAAACTGGCGTATCTTTCTTTTGAAAGAGTAAATACATATCTTTGTAATTTTAAAATGGGAGAAGGGAAATGCACAGCTTGACTATTTATGGTCATCTAATGATTATTTCAAATAATTGAAATAACTGACATTTTCGGTTATATGTTCTGAATGTAGGTTTCAATTAACTTCAATTCACAAATTTTTCCCTGCAAAATAAGTGCATGCATTACAATCCTTTGTTCTCTCTAACACATAATGTGTTTTAATTTCATGTTTATTATATTAGTGAAAATGTAGGTTTTATACTCCACAACAATTGTTGCCGGGGGAAACCACAATTTAAATTCACACAAATCCTTCACTTTGACCTGTTTACGCATATATAAAAAATAAAAGTAACACTAACATCAGGCAGTTTCAAATACATCTTTTTCAACTGTAGAAATTAGTATGATGTAGTACACCTAACTTTAGGGTTCTTTAACTCTTTTAGAAAATCTCTGAATAAACACCCAAAACCTTTGACATTATGACTGTATGTTATACTAAGCTGACATTTACTCTTCTTGTGATCAAAAGATGTATGCAGACATATAATTCCAATTATATATGCCTAGTAGACACTTCAAAGAATATTCAAAATATTTCTGTTACATCTGTTAATTAAGGTATTTTACGTACTTCCTTTTGTACAAGTTTGAAGCAGACATCTCCTCGTCACACCAGTTACATGACGGTGATTCAATTTAGAGGAGACAACCTATTTTCTTATTTTAAAAACCGCTTTAGATGCTCAAAGCCAAAACGGCACTTTTTAGATTTTCTAGAAGTTGAAATAAATGGGATTAAACGGGTTAATTGCCCAGTCCTACTGCCGGCCCATCACAATATTACTAGCATGTAATAGCTGCTTAATGCAATTTCGAACATCGACAATTATAAAAAAAACAACGTTGTTTTGGTTTTAATTATGTTAAAATTTAAATATGAAAACGGAATAAAAATGTTTAACGGCGTTAACTCTTACCATATTGCCTGGGAACACCTGCCTGAAACAACCTCTTTTCTTTTCTCCGCGTCTTTCTGTTGCCCTGGGAAACGGAAAAGACGTCACATGCGGACGGAAGTGAGAAACAGTGGTCATCTGTGTTGAGCTTGTGTGCTGCTTTTGCTTCATCGCCAACATGCCAGATTTAGCTGTGGAAAACGTGGTCGTTCACCCGCTTGTGTTGCTCAGCGTGGTTGATCATTTTAACAGGTCAGTTGGTCCAGTGTTTGTTCTCCGTTTATGGTGGATGATGGAAGTGAAATCGTACGGGAGCATAGCTGGGCTAGGCTAATGTTAGCTCTGCTGAGTCAGAGCGCCGTTGAGAATGAATGCAGTCCTGACGAGGCTAGTTAGCTCTGTAAAACTCTCAACAATATCAAAATAAGTTGTTTAACCAATCAACAAACAGCATTGTAGGACGTATAAATAAATATACCCCCTTACACTAATGCTGATAACGTGTATTATTTCCATATGCAGGGAGAATGTTTTCGAAATGTTCACTGACGTTAGCTTAGCTTACAATGATGTTTACGAAATACATAGTTTCATTCTTTCAAAACAAACTAACAGCTTAATTTGATCTACAGGATAGGAAAAGTTGGAAATCAGAAACGAGTAGTTGGTGTTCTACTGGGATCTTGGCAGAAAAAGGTTCTTGACGTCTCAAACAGTTTCGCAGGTAAGTAATACGACTAATAATAACAATAACAACAAACACCTCAGACACTGAAGCCCCCAATGTTATATTTACCTCTTTATTGGGACTACATTTGATGCCATTTCTGTACATCAGACAAAGCTTAAATGAACAAATTTATAGTTAAATTACATTAGGCAGAACCTTAGTAATGTACTGTCCAAAAAAGTGTGATTGATTGATATTGTCAAAATAAGCTGGACATCAACAACAGAGTATATTTTTATGCAATTAACAGTAACAGGTACCAACTGTTATTTTAAACATCAACCTATCAGGATAATCTCACTCTCTTCTTTTTTCTCCTTTCCTCCCTGACTCTTGATGCCTTCATGGCCATGACCAAAAAGGGTTTAACCAGTTTAACAACCATTATGATGATGATGATGATGGATGATGTTATGATGTTTTATGAGCCTGATTGATGGTCTATAGTGCTTGGTCCATGTGTGCAGAGCGCCATCGCTGCATACTCTCATAAACACTGACAGATGACCCCCATCCCTCCCCTTTCTAACACAACCTGAGACCCGGGTGAGCGCTAAGTAGGAAGGGCGCACTCGCAAATGCACGGTAGAAACTGGCACAAATTATAACTAATCCGTTTTTGTTGGTGGCACCACCCCCCCATCCTCCCCCGAGCAGCTGAACATGTCGCCCATAGCGGAAACTGCTACTGCGCCTCATTGTACATCAGCAACAACAGACACCCAGTCCCATTCCCACTGAAAACTTTCCTGGTGAGGCTTTTTTAATGTGAAAATCCTGCATTATATTCATAGATTCAGAAAACTCTGAGCACAATACTGTAATATGAGGATTAGGGTATAATACACAGTTTTATGCTTGTAAATATTATTATAAAGTACAACTTGAAGCACAGTGAGATAAACATTGGGAGACAGAGAAAAAGGGAAGTCAACCCAAAACTAAATCAGAGATGAACCAGCCTAAAGCGGCCCAGAAAGTCAGTTAATCCAGTAACTTTGAGGAGATGACTTTTAGAAAATGAATAACCTTTTTTTTTTTTTTTGCGTTGATTATGAAACTTAGATATGAGTACTGGAATGGCTGAGAAGTTTAATAATGAACAGTGAAATCAGAAAAGTAATTGCAGGCAGGCAAGATAATGAAGTGCTGAATTTTTTTAATCAATGGGATCTTGTTATCAATAAAGGGATGCGATGACATTGGCTGTATGGGACTGAAGGTTAGCAGCAGCCGTGGAGCTGCATTTTAACTCAGCTGCAGAGTAAAAGCAGCTTGAATGAGGTGCGTTAAGGTGGAATTTGAACTGACAAAAATTAAGCTATCAGTCCATTTTTAGGGGTGAAAATCGATGGATCCTTATTTGTTTCGTGTCAGATATACTTTTTTATTCAGGGTTTATACCAGGTGTGGCCAACTCAAGGCCCCGAGAGCTGCAGTCCTGCATGTTTTACATGTTTTCCTGCCACAACACACCTGACTCAAATGGATGGATCAACTTGTCATCCAGGTCTGCAAAGGTCTGTTAACGACACATTCATTTGTATCAGGTGTGTTGTGGCAGGGAAACATGTAAGACATGCAGGACTGCGTCTCTTGAGGCCTGGACTTGGCCACCCTTGGTTTATACTATCAATTTCAAGTATTCAATCCTTGATTGTGATAAAATCTCTCTTTTTTTTTTTTTTAAGTTCTAGAAAGGTCAACCATAAACCAGGGATGACATTATTCAGTTTACCATGAATAAGGCTGTGTAAAAACACCTGAATGCCTTCTAGACATATTTGTAAATGTATAACATTCTTACTGTTGTTGATCTTTTTACAGCAAAAATAATGTGATGTTATAGTTGTGTATTAATCTTATCAGTGAGCAACGTCTATCTTCTAGTATTTTTCTTCTTTTTCATAGTGAGCAGTTGTATGATTTCTCCTACTGAATAACACAACTACTTCTGCTTCCTCTGATGTGACACCCAGCAGATTTTTCAGTTTCCACATTGCACATTTGAAATGTAGTAAGTTAGTTCTTTGAATTATTCTCATCGTTTGTTTTCAGTGCCATTTGATGAGGATGACAGGGATGATTCTGTGTGGTTCCTGGATCATGACTACTTAGAGAACATGTATGGCATGTTCAAGAAAGTTAATGGTAAGACCGTCAGGGTGTTTGTGAAGCTTGTTTTATGATAATGTGATACCCTAAATCATACCAGTGACCAAATATCCTCTGGTTTTTAGCTAGAGAAAGAATAGTTGGATGGTACCACACAGGACCCAAGCTACATAAGAATGACATCGCCATCAATGAGCTCATCAAGCGGTATTGTACCAATTCGGTATGCAACTTATCTTTCCTTATCTTATCGGCATTGTAGCTTGACACATTGCATTGTCCTCCTAATACTCATTCTGATTATGAAGAACTCCAACTTCTACTTTTCTTTCATTATTTACAGGTGTTAGTCATTATAGATGTCAAGCCTAAAGACCTTGGTCTGCCCACTGAAGCGTATATCTCTGTGGAAGAAATACATGATGTAAGTAAAAACTGCACCAAAGAAATTCAATCATGTTTGAAAAATTAATTTTAGTTTAGATCAGAGTTCGAATTTTTGTTTACATGGGCAAATTGCTACTTCTAGGATGGCACGCCAACATCCAAGACATTTGAACATGTCACCAGTGAAATTGGAGCAGAAGAAGCAGAGGAAGTGGGAGTGGAGCACCTGCTGAGGTACTAAATAAATCACACACTGTAGCCATGCTCTTAAGCTGGATTCACACACCAGCTTTGCGTGTGTCGCTTGCGTCCATTGTCTATGTGCATCATCCATGTCCGTTTCCATAGATTTTGAATGGAGTGTTGTCATCTGTTGCCAAAATGAATTGTGTGTTCCATGCATTGCATCGGGTCTGTTGCTTCTGTAAAAAGTTGAGAAATTTTTCAACTTTTGACGCATCAGGGCATACGCCAGCCAATCAACTTGCAGCCAGGCAGCAGGTCCTAGCCAATGAAATCTTACGTAGAGGCTGCTTGATGGTAGCTTGTATCCCTCTATGATTGGTCCTTGCATGGCAGGAAAATGGAGTTAAAATGAATAATGATGGTGTTGCTATTTTGTATGATCAAGGTTTGGTCGCACAGAGACACAACTCTGAGAAATAAAGTTTGGAGGGAAGTCGTAGAGATAGTGGGTGAATCTGGTATTGTCTGCATTTGTGTGGCTGACGACAGATGCGATGTGACATTTGCATGAACGAGCCGGCTCACGCTGATGCTTTGTAGTGAATCAGAAAAGCCAGCTCCTGTCGAGTTAGAACCAGCTTCCTTCTTCTCCTTTCATTATTCAGCTCACTGGCTACTTTCCATAGCGCATAGTTACTAGCAGTTAGCTAGGTCAACACAACAAATACCTAGAGCAACAGTTTGAGTCGTCATGACAAGAAAAAGACAATCAACCCGAAACATCAGAAATACCATCGGACGTACATATGAATCCAGTGTTAATTACATCAGAGTTTAGTACCATTAATAAATAAATGATTATGGTACAAAATTATGTTCTGCGTTTCTTTTTCTTATTTCTTTCGTCGTCGTCTTCTTCTTTTTTTTAAAATAAAGATTTAAGTGCAGTGCCATATAAGCAGAAGTACTTAAGTCAGTTTTGTATCTGTTTGATAGGAAAAATAAAGAATTTGTCAGGTATTTTATGTCTTCTCTGCTGTATCGTGACTGTAGAGACATCAAAGATACCACAGTGGGCACTCTGTCGCAGCGCATAACAAACCAGGTTCATGGCTTAAAGGGACTCAACTCAAAGCTGCTGGACATCCGCTCTTACTTGGAAAGGGTGGCTGCAGGCAAACTTCCCATCAACCACCAGATCATCTACCAGCTGCAGGATGTCTTCAACCTGCTTCCGGATGTAAATCTACTGGTAAGATGTTCATATTGTTGGTGAATGAACCTAATGTTTATTTATAGTAACTGTACAGAAATTGATGTTGAAGTTTACTTTATTAATTCATTGTATCCTTAAAAGGATTACAAGCTGTAACATTTTTTTAGGTTTACTTTTTAAATATTGATCAGACAGCTTGATTTTAACTGTGAATCAAAACTATAGGGAGAATAAAATGGTAGTAGCATGTTTAAAAATAAAGCACCATTTAGCTGCTTCTCATCTTAATTGAATATAGTGAAGGTCATATTTCTCACTTCCTAGTGTCCAGAGGCTTTTCATTTATTCCTCTCTAGCCTGAACTTAAATTTACAAATAAACTATTCGGAAGGTAGGGAGTTATTTGAAATATTCCACCGTGCTTTATTTGCATGTATTTATAGTTATATTTGACCCACATTGCACATCGTTACATAAGAAGCAACTAAATGCCTTTATGTTTCCTGTGTCCCACACAATAGCCATTTTCCCACCATGGAGCCAGGTCAGGCTGATGTTTAAACATGCTGTGAAAAAAATGACCTCATTTTTTACACAGAAATATTACTCCTGTTCCCACTGTTGGGTTGATATCCCCAAGATGGTGCCCATCTCACCCGCCCATAAATGTTGTGCCATTCACAGAGCAAACTAGAATAGCATACAATTAAATTTAACAATAGCCAGCGGTGAATGCGAGTCCTGAGTGATTACTTAAACTGCCAGAATCTGGCACAGTAAATCCGAGACAAACGACAAACTGTACACCAGTTAGAAAGACTTCAAAATAATTTGAATAATTTGAAGAAATGAATGATGCTAGATTTAGGTTAGACCGAGATGTTTTTGTTGAAGTGACGGCACTGGTGGAAGCTGAGAATCATGTGCAGGATCACAAACTGTTGAGCTTTGCTTCATTTCAGTGAGTCTAATTTGCAGTTGGAGCTCTGATCAAGTACTGAACAATTTAGCAACCAGATATTTTATTTTTAAATATGAATTGGTCTAGTTATTTAGTGCACTGAAAAGAACAGTCATGCCCATTACAAGGCAGGAGAAATGAGCACGAAAGCAGCGAGCAAGATGAATAAATGCACTGTGCACATCTGTTAAAGAAAAGAGAGGCTGAACTATTTTGGACAAAATAAATATGTGAAAATGCTGCTGTTGTATTAATATGGTTTTTTGTGTGATGCTAAATGTCATGGGTCCTGTTGCAGGAGTTCACAAAAGCCTTCTACTTAAAGACCAATGACCAGATGTTGGTGGTGTACCTGGCATCGCTGATACGCTCTGTGGTGGCTCTGCACAACCTGATCAACAACAAGATTTCCAACCGAGACGCAGAGAAGAAGGAAGGACAAGAAAAGGAGGAAGGCAAGAAAGAGAAGAAAGATGAGAAAGAGAAAAAAGATGAGAAGGAGAAGGAGAAAGAAAAGGCAGACAGCACCAAAAAAGATGAGAAGAAGAAAAAATGAGCGCTGTTCTTTTCTGCTCCTCACTCAAATCACACCCACATTCGGATGGTGCTCTACTTTCTGCCTACAGTACTCCGTATATGGGTCTTCAACTAAAAGTAGAGCTCTATAAGTGGAGTTGTCATTTGAGATTTGGCCTCATGGTAAGAAATGGCACTCAAAAGACTGTTATCATAAAGAGAAAACGATGTATTGCTCTCCAGTGTTCTGAACTGTGAGAACATGTTTATGCTGTTTTCATAGTTGCCATCCTCTTGGTGTCACTTTTTTTTTTTTTTTTGTAAGATGGATAAAAAATGTCTGTATCACTTATTAAATTGGGGGTCATATTAAAAGTGGGTTGCTTTTGCAGTTTTCTCCATTATTTATCATTGCAAATGAAAAAGCAGTGATATTCATGTTTGTAGTCAGATGTATGGAAAATATGTCTATGATAAATGAGGGGAAGATAACAAAATAAAAAAAAAACATGAAGGTGAGCAGAGATATGAAGCAGGTGAAATGAAAATGAGGACAGTTTAATTAGCAGATGATCAGGTTTTTTATGCATGTCCTAAAAATAGATAAATCGAATCTATCTTTTTTTTTTTTATATACATGCTTTTCAGTGCAAAATGAAGGAAAACCTTTGTGGTGTAACACTTGTGCAAGAATGGCTGCAAACAAACATTTCCTTTAATTTCAAAACTGCAGCTTGGGAGAATGTCAGCTGGACTAACAATATAATTTTAGGATGTATGTTAATATAACCTATAATTATAACTTTAATAGCAGAATCCTACATCAAAAAAGATAAAAGTAATTCAGAATGTTGACTTTATTCTCAATAGGAAAAAAAACACTGGTGAGAAATAGACCCAAACCATTATACTCCCACCACTTCGTTCTGCTGATTCCTGCAGCTGGATTGTGGTTCTCTCTTTGCTGTACATATATATATATATATATATATATATATAAATAAAACAACAACCTTAATTTATAAGCCGAAGCATTTTCAATTCTGGCAGGTACATCTTTAGAAAACTGCAGATGGGAGGAGTTTGTGAAAGCCTGATGAGGTTTTAAATCATAGTTGTGCAGAAATGTGTGGAATTCATTCTCTCAACAGCCCTATTGATCATGTGATCAACATCTAAAGCGTTTTTTCAGCGTCAGTGGGAGTGAAGAATATGTTATAAAACAATAAAACCACACAACAGGGGCACAGCATCACGCTGCGTTTCACCTTTTTTTTTTTTTTTTAATAACTGCGTCATTGGCTTCAAAGCTCACAGCTCGTCACCCAGTTTCTAAAAAACTGAAGTGCTAAGCGACGTAGCGCCTTTAAACTGAGTTGTGTCGGACAAATCAGATTATTGGGAAGGTAAACTGGATTCTGACGTAAAGAGCTTAGACCTCCACACAGCAGCGTCGCCAGCTCGGTACCGGTCCTCCACAAGAGAGCAGCTCGTGCCGCCCACAGTAATCAAATCTGGACGCTCTCAGCTCCCCGAGCATGACTGCCCGGATGACTCTCAGCGACTGAAGGGAAACCAGGACCGCCGGAAAAACAAAAAACAAAAAAACATGGCTTCATATCTGCAGGTGAGGCACACTTTGCGCGGATAACTTGTTCACTTGTCAGGGTGTGGTGGGCTCAGTCGGCTACCGTGGGCACGAGGCGCGCGATAACGGCGTGATCGTTTTGATGCCGCTGCAGTTTAGTGTGCTGATAAACAGGTGGTTGGCAGGCTCGCATCATCTTTTCCGTTTCCACTGACGATCGTTTTCCGCAGAGCTGATGACACCGCTCCTTCTTGTTCCAGATTGCTGATGATGAGAAGGGACACGCTCTGGACCTCTTTTGTATCCCCAGGCATTATGAAAATGATTTGGACAAAGTGATCATCCCCCATGGACTCATCATGGACAGGTGAAACAATCAACAGCTGCATCTCACATTCCTGATTACAGCTTTGTGTCACAGGGAACCTCAGTGCAACTGAGTGTTAGGAAAACAATGTCATTAGTGAAAAGAGTTGGTTACAGTAGTGCACAGTACTTACTACATGCTGCAGCATATTTGGAGTGTGCATTTGGAAGAGGCTGCAGTGCAGTGAAATGCAAGTTAAGCAATTATGTTTAAGTGCAGTATCATGGCAGCGCTTTCCTCAACTGTCCTCAAGAATGATGCTGTCACTGTGTCCCCCTCTCTTTTGCTGCAGGACAGAGCGCCTGGCCCGTGACATCATCCAGGACATGGGGGGACACCACATTGTGGCTCTCTGTGTGCTAAAAGGGGGGTACAAGTTCTTTGCCGACCTTCTGGACTACATTAAAACGCTGAACCAGAACAGTGATAAATCAGTCCCTCTCACCGTGGATTTCATTAGAGTGAAGAGCTACTGTGTAAGCTGCCTTTCTCATTTCATTTCCAGGACCCACTTGTGCTGATGTGTGTGATACACAGCAGAGTTGGCAAAATACCAATGAAAACAATCCTTTAAAATCAGAAATGTATGAGGCCCCATGAAGAAAAATTGATGTATAATACCTTTTAAATATCGTTTTTTAAGGATACAAAAAAAACAACAACAAAACATCAGTTTATTAGTTAATACAAGGTGCTGTGGTAATTATACAGGATGACATTCAGATGCAAATGTTTCTAAATGGCTCAACTTTTCAGATGCAATGCGCAGAAAGTGGCAATTCAAAGGGGCAATGCAACATTTAAAACTTAATTCAACTTGTTGCTGTGCTGTACTGATGAACAACGTCTCCGTTTTGTGTCCTCTAGAACGATAAGTCAACAAACAATGTCAAAGTTATAGGAGGGGATGAGCTATCTAGCCTCTCTGGCAAGGTTAGTCTTTTGGGAAAAAAATCACGATAAAGTGCTTCACATTTAAAAAAAAAAAAAATTAAAAATGCAGTCATGTATAATTAACTTTTTTTCCCTTAATTTTTTCCTACTGTAGAACGTTTTAATTGTTGAGGTAAGACTGTCTTATTTTTATTCATGCATTTATTGTATTTTCAGATGTCTGATGTGGGAAAAGTGCACGTGTTGGCGTCTGACAGGCACTGAATTCACTTGGTTCTAATTCTGTCCAGCCCTTTTCATTGATTGATTTGCATACGATTTGTATAACAAATTCATATTGATTAACAAATTAATGCATGAGCCTGAATCGGTGTTCACTGAGTTTCTTTGTCGTTTCAACATGAAATCCCATCCAACATAGTTCTCATTTACATAATAGTTTCCACACTCATCTTTCTCTGTTCATACTCCTTATTTGATTTAAGGATATTGTGGAGACGGGAAGGACGATGCAGACGCTACTTTCCCTGCTAAGTGAATGCAACCCCAAAATGGTGAAAGTTGTAAGGTAGGCACTGTTGCATGCAATTTATAGCAACAGCAGCTGAGTTATATTGTAAAATGCAATTATAACTGACTGGGATGTCTTCAGAGAGAGCGTTCTTAGCTAATGGACACTCTTCTTTAGGACTGAATTAGAGATGTAATGTGACAGAGGGATGGAGCAGCTTAAGAGTTAATCTGCTGCACTATAAACTGCACTACGGAGGTAGAAGCCATTTCTCTGATGCATTCCTGATTGCTGGGTAAAACAAGGCACGTGCTGAACCAAATCAGACTTCATTTGGCAGGAGTTTTGGTTGCATTTATTGATGTTTGTTAAGTGTAAATTTACCTATGTAATCTAATCTGGATTTTAAATTGTGCACCCAGTTTATCTTCCTGCTATGATTTTTTTTCCAATTTACAATATTTACAAGAGTTTTCTGCTCTCCAGTACAGTAACACTGGCAAGAATTTTAATGTAAATGACCATACTAACTTTTTAAAGTTAGAAGGATTGAGCTTTAAAGCACGGGACCACCACTGAAGTCTTGATTGTGACCCATATGAGTAAAATAAGATTTATTCATAAGATTATGAAGTGGCACATTTTTGGGCAGACTGGAGCAGGCAAACCAAAGCCATGTAACCTACAGGGAAAAGATCTCATGGGTCACAGTTTGTTTGTTTTTTTGTCTCTGTCTTAATTTATATTAAAAAAAAACAAGTTTTATATCTTCTCACTTCTCTTCCCAGCCTTCTAGTGAAGAGGACCCCGAGGAGTTCAGGGTACAGGCCAGACTGTGAGCCCCTTTTTATTCATTTCACACATGGTAGTCTGCGCAGAAATGAATTGCAGCGCTCATTTCATGTGTCTCTCGTGCTATGAAGACATGGTGGATTATCATTCACTTCAGAAAAATATACACCAAATGTAGTGAGGTGGGCAATTATGTGCTAATGCATGCCTGATAACATCCAGCTCGGAAGGTCTCTGATTATGTAATGCTTTTAGGTTTGAGTTGGATAATCTCTTTAAGAATGCCCCTCAAGGACAGCTGTTACTGTAAGCGTTTTGACTTTCCACTAATGCAGTGCTGACAACTTAAGTGCAGCCTGACAGAAATGGTAAAAGACTCAATAAGCGTTATTTTATTACAGAGACTATAAGTCATTGTTTAATTGTTTTACCTTCACTGCAGTTAAAAAATGACATTAGTGGTGTCTGTACATTTCTTTCAGACATCGGATTTGAAGTCCCTGATGCTTTTTTGGTGGGCTATGCTTTGGACTATAATGAGTATTTCAGAGATCTCAGTGTGAGTATTTTAAAGTAAAAATGCTTATTTGGTAATGTAGGATTATACAATTATCAGATGCAAAGATGTTAAGCTGTCTTCATGTCTAAGGTCAAGTGGGTACATCTAATTTAAAAACTGCTTAAATGTTATTTAAAAAAAAAAAAAAAAAAAAAATCAGAATTGTGTTTATCAACATGGTCACATTGATTATGTTTTGTTGCCTTTTGGATTTCTTTTTTAACATGACTTTCATGATTTGGCTGATATATTTCTGATCAGTTATGTCCCCGCATGTGTTCTTCTTTATAAACCTAAAGGGCTTTTT
>JBAMYA010000021.1:10322527-10350645 GCA_037176975.1 Arrhamphus sclerolepis | reverse complement strand
AGTAGTGTGCCGATTAGCATTGTTACCTGTATCTGTGTAGAGTTTTCATGCTGTGAGCACAGAAATTCCAGATATGGAGGTAGTTATTAGAAGTGTATCGTTTGTTGTAATATGTTCACATTTATTTATTTAAAAAAAAAAAAACATGATTTGAACCCCCTCTTGCATCATTTCGGTAGTTAGGGAAAGAAAACATCTTTCGGTCACATTTTCAGTCGTTTCTTCAGCCCTTGTATACTGGTTAATTCTCCCCTCTAATATTCTGTTTTCCTACAGCACATCTGTATACTGAATGATCAAGCCAAGGAGAAATACAAAGTGTGAGCGCTCAAAGTGCTGCAGAGGTGACGCCTGACTCTGAAGACTAGGACCACTGTGATGACCTTCCTGAGCTTTGCTGTGTTTTGAATCTTATTTATTTTTCTACTTGAGAATCCACAGAGTGACTTGTGGGTTGTAAGGAAATGAAAACAGAATATTTTGGTTTTTTTTCCCTTTATGGGAAAGTGAAGTAGATGGTGTATATTAAAAAGGTTTTGATCATTTGAATTATTTAGCTGATAGATTTAGCTGTAGATTTAAACTGTAAATTGAAATCTCAGTTGGAAATAGAGATGGATATTTAACTTGCTCTGCTTTATTAGTCAACATGTCTCCGGCTTGTCAGTAGCCTTCACTTGCCATATCGTTTGGTTCTATTTAAAAATGTTTGACGTATCTCATTATTATACAGCTAAATGTAATTTATCAAGTTTTATTTATTTATTTTTTATTTTCAATGAGGACTTGTTTACAGCAATACAAATCCAGTTGAAACCTCAAATCTTGTTTTCTGTTGCACTTTTTTCAAGTTTTGGAACAAATCATCACTTCCTGGTGTGAGATGAGTAACATTAGCATACTGATAATGAGTGAAATAGCTTCATCAGGCTCATTTAAAAAATGTCTTTGTTGATTATTGCATCAATGCGAAGAAAAAGGACGGATACCTTCACGAAGACCACATTTTGTGTCTCTTTTTTTTATCTTGCTGATGTTTGTATCATGTCAAGTGTCGTGTCTTTATCTCTTTGCTTGTCTTTATGGTTGTTTTCTTGTTCCGTTTTTGGTCATGAATATCTGTATTGTGTTCTGTGCGCGTGTTCTTTCAGTTATTCTGGGTTTATCAATGTTCACTTTTCATCCTGTGTGTTTGTATATAGGTCTTAGATGTGTTTTTTTTCATCTCTATTGTTTTATGTCCTACTTTGGTCATTTTGCCTTTATTGGAGGGTATTGCTCCCCGTCTTTGATGTTTTGTTTTAGTTATTTCTACATCTCTTTGTGGTTGTTTGTGTTTTGATCATTTTTGTCTTATGGTGTTAAATTTTGTTTCTGTGGTGACTTACATCTCTCCATTTGCATGTCTTTCGAATCTTATGTGTTTTGTGTTTCTTCTTTGTATGTATGCCATGATTCATTTTTAGGATAATTGCTTGTTATAGAAGGTAGGATGAACTTCTCACAAGTTATGATCAGTGCACTTCACAAGTCAGAACCATTAACTGTATATAACTAGTAGGGGTGAGCGGATCAGTTGATAGTACCAGTGTTGATATTGGATCAATACTAGCATGATATTTTTCTTGTAGTTTCTCTTCTACGCGTTCAGCAAAAGTACTTATGCATTTCCTGAGAGTCTGCAGAGAGTGTACCTTCTTTCACTCAGGCTCACTTTGTCTAATTTTAGCAGACTGATTAAACTATTATCATAAATTCAGCCAGCTGAACTCAGTCTTGTTTTATTGGAAATCAAAAATATATAGTTCAATAAAGATTTATGTCCCAAATCTGAAATATGAATATGGATGAACAGAAGAACCCTTATGTGTTAAATGGAAAAGGAACATTAGTATTCCTATTAAGGCTACACAGACAGGTTATACACGTAATTATCATTATGTTGTTATTTCACCTAGGTGATGCACAAAGAACCATGGATGTAACAAGAAGCATGACCTACATCCTCTGTGGTTTAACCCTTAAGTGCTCTAATGGCACAAATCTGTGCTGGAGATGCACCCTCTTTGTAAATTACCATGGAAATAATAGGCAGCTCGTTATGTGGATATTCATAGGGGTGTACCTTTACAGTCACATCTTCTGGCTTTATAAAAAATTCATCTATTTATTAATTGTGTAGGAGTAGTCAACGTTTTGATTTTTCAACCAGAGGTTGCGATCGTTGGCAGAACTAACAAAATAGACAATTTTTCTGTTTTTTTTTTGTTTATTAAAACAAGCTAAGTAAGATGTGACGTCTTATTAAGGATAGATATGAAGTTATGTGAGTACATTTTGCTCAGGTGTGTTTATATAGTTGGTGGAAATGGAAAAAAAGATTGCCTAGGTTGTGCTGTTAAAAAAAAGATATGCTACTTTTATATTATCCTTGATACCAGCTGAATACGGCAGTGATATTTAACATTATTATAGCCTCTATTTGTTTCAGCATTTGAGCATAGCATAGCATTTGAGGAAAGCTGCCTGGATGTTGGGTTCAAAGGGTTAACAGGAGGTTTTAAGAACTTTATTAATAAAGACAATTAATCCCCTAATAATGTCAGTATCTGCGGAGGGAATGCTGACCCCATATTTACTTGGTACTGGACTGATACCAAAATATGCAACATCTTCCAGCACTACTTAGGGTCCACTAACCGGAAGGTCCACAACTAACCAGAGGCCCACAAATAAGGTTGGTCAAGTTTGACAAGGAAGTGTGGTTAAGGGTTACTTTACCATTGCGCATGCGCAGCTTACTGAGGTAGCGCTTGAAGTGTTCAGAATAATGGAACAGTAGCTAACTAGTATTAGAAATTACATAATGGAGTAATATTATTTATGTTGCATTCCAACATTTAGTTCGACCAAAACAGTGTGAAAGACGGAACTGTTAGAGTAAAAGCGAACGCTTTTAACGTCAACGTTTCGGCTCGCCAGGGTCGTTCAAGGTTCTCCAAACGTTACTTCGTGTTACAAGTCAAACAGCGCTGCACGTTTGCTTCTGTTTTTATTTTATTTTATTTTATTTTTATTTTTTAAGTGAGCTATTTTGGATTATCTCTGGTCATCGACGTCTACTTTCAAATTTGGTGTCTCGCCGTTTATGTAATCTGGACGTTTTCAGTTCCTGCTTAGAAACAGCGATGGGCATAAAAGAGGAGACTATGTCTGTTTTAAAGCAACATGACATCGGAGAGAAGTTCTCTTATCTGCCGGTGCTGCCCAAAGCTGCGGTGCTGATCCCTCTGTTTGTGAGAGGAGGGGAGCTCTACACCTTGATGACCCTGCGTTCAAAAGAGGTAACCTGATAGGATTTAGTTGGTGGAGGATGACTGCTGGCTCCCACAGTGTTTCTGTTATTGAATGCTGTCTGTCTGTAGCTGAGGACCAATGCTGGTGAGGTGTGTTTCCCAGGTGGGAAGAGCGACCCTGGTGACGTGGATGATGTGGACACAGCCCTGAGAGAGGCAAAGGAGGAGATAGGCCTACATCCTGACAAGGTTCAGGTGGTCTGCACATTGTTTCCAATCATCAATAAGGTAGTACTCAATACTGACCATGTCAGAGGATCAACTGTTTTGGGGATCACTCCTCCCCCTGCTTTCTGTCACATCACCTTCCGTCATTTTCATCTCCCTCAACAGAGAGGCCTGTTGGTGACCCCAGTTGTTGGCTTCATAGAAGAGACATTTTGTCCCACTTCAAACCCAGCTGAGGTCAGCGCTGTATTCACGGTACCGCTGGTATTCTTCACCAGAGAGAAGGATCACTATGCTGCCCACGGTGCTACTGGAATAATGGGCTCTTTACACTCTTTTTACTTTGTGGACCCTAATACAGGATGTCAATATCACATATGGGGGCTTACAGCTATGTTGGCAATCCTGGTTGCTACCCTTGCTCTAAGGAAAAAACCTGAGTTTGATGTTGGTTTTGATTCTGAGGATCCATTATCCTTTTTCCAACAGGTTTTGGATATTAGACTTAGCAAACTATAAGCTGCTTCTTCCACATTTTATATTTGTGAAAGTACAGGATTACTTAAGTGCCAATATTGACATGTCTGTAAAGAATATAAATTTGACTTAAACCCTATTTGCCTCTCATAACTTGTATATGTGAAAGCTTTCAGAGGATGGGGGCGGGGGAAAAGCACATCAGGACTTTCACATTTTTATTAATTCTTTTAATGTAGCAGCTGTAGTACAGATATAAACAGAAGAATATACAAATGTCCAGACAAAGGCAAAGTACGTTAATAGTTCAGATGTATAACACGCTGGGGTTGACCTTTATCCCTACTGCAGGGTCTTAAGGCTAGATACTAAAGCTCAAGCTACACAAAAACTGATACAACAGAACTGTTGGAGGATGTGAAATAGAAAGCAAACTAGGAAAAGTGAGCAAACTGATTACACACAAGATATAGCTCACACTATTGGCAATTAACAGTTAATTATTGTGGTTGCCCCTTTTGATCAAGCATTTCACAGCAACATTAATTCTGACAAGCACATAAACACAAGAAAGTTCTCCATAAAGCAATCATTAATATCTCGTCCCTTTGACCTCACATGTACAAATCTCATGAGGCATGAAAACCATTTTCAATATAACACTAAAACAAGATGAAGATTCACTGGTGAAGCTGCACAATATGTTGACAGTAATCACCCATATCCTGTAATAGATTGAGAAAATGTTAACACTAAAATATATAAGTATGAGCTATGCTTATGTTTGTGTCGATGGATCTAAATCCAACTGCTAATGTGTCCTGATGATACACGGTCCAAGAGAATAAAAAGGACAAGGAGCAATGACACAAAAGGGACACCAGTAAACACAGCAGAGCAACGGTTAAGTTATCAAGGCACACAAAGTTCTGTTGAAAGCATTACAATTGAAATTCAAGATACCCCTGCAGTATATTTCACATTTAAATATACATGGATATTCATTTACATGACTAAAGGACAAAAAAAAAATGATATTAGGCAAAGATTTGTGTGCTCTCTTCGCCATGAATAAAATCAGTATACAAGATGTTTAGTTTAGTTTCCTTGTTTTCTTCTTTTTTCCCCCCTCAGGTGGAAGTGGCTATTCAAACAGAATGACCATACTGGATCAGTCAAAAAGAAAGGGCAGGGCATGAATTTACACCACAATCCAAGACAAAAACAAGTTGACAAAATGTAAAGAGACAGAAGTGACAGCTTATACCACCCCACCCATCTTTGCCTCAAAACATATGATCTCTAAAACTGGAATTGGTCCGATGCCAGATGTAGATCAAACTCTGCGTCCACACCATGAGGTAAAATTTACATTCATGAAACTGAAGTCACAGGTTGGCTTTCTGTGTTGGTATGGCTTTAAGCGGCATAACTGTTCTGCTCTTCTTCTGTAACATCGTGTGCTCTTAATCTCCCCTAACAACGAGGAACGGAATGCTTGGAAACGTATTGACTGCACTCTAACCTTATCTACAGTTAATGGATGAGTCAAAGTGCCATTTGAGATGCATGAGATTAAAAGAGAAAAACAAACAAACAAACAAACAAACAAACAAAAAACATCAAACACACAAGATGCCTAATCCATACATTGCATTCTACAGTTTGGGCAAATTAATTGTCAGAACAATACAATTCATTTCTTACATATTTGCTTTATGCTCACTTGATTAATTTCAGTCAAACACTTTGCAACAAACCTGTGTATCATTTCAAGGAAAAAAAAAAAAAAACCACACCAGCAATGATATTTTCTGTGCTATGAGCATAAACGAAAAAGCTTTGTTTTACAAAAATACTCTACACTTTGATACATGGATACAAAAGTCTAAAAAAGATAAGTTATTTTAAAATGGATCACTAACAGATTCAGGACAAAAAGAGTAGGACTATGAAAATGTAAACAAATGCATTTATGAGTGATGCTATACTAACGTGAATTATTCTGAAAAATTGGATTTGATAACGCCAAACAGGCTACTATTGGATATGGAAAGTACAGCAGTGTAATTCTGCATCAAAAATAGAGTAAAGTATCAAATTGGTGGAAATGTTAGGGAGAGATAAACTGATCCATGAAACAAAGTACCTTTACATACTTTTTATAAATCTTGTAAATCAACATACTGAATTGCAATCCACGTGACAGCTGCATAATTTAGTACAAATGAGTAAACATTATGATGACATTTGCGAGGACGAGTATGCGACAATGGCGACAATCACAACAGGAGCTTTGGTACGCCTGGGTGAACTCCAGTCTGACCCAACAACAGCAGCCAGCTCTGCTGACTAAACTTGCAAAACTAAAAAGTCATGCCAGTCCCATTGGTAATATAAATTGTTACGCTCTATCGTCACAGCAGAGGCGCCCATCACTCCTGTACATAGCACCATATAAAGAATCAAAATGGCGGTCTCTATGTAACAGTTTTCATTTATCGCCAAGGCCTGTTCACAACAAAAGGGACAAGAACTGTATTCCAACTTCATCTGGTGCCAACCTGAACACACCACCAACACTGAGACAAAACAAGACAAACCATCCCCAGTGATGGACTGAACAGGAATTGGTACCAAAAACAAAACGAAAAACCCTGAAAATCCTTCATTTAAATGAGTATTTTATATATCTCAGTGTAAAGCACAAAGGTCTACTTACCCTTCAAACAATGAAAAATGACAATGCTTTTGTGGGAATGGCTTCTTTTGTTTGTTTTTTTGACAGACTCGACTGGACCGCTGAGACTGAATACAAGGAGGGATTTAACAGTGAGCTGATGTTCTGTACAAAGTCTAGACCTCAAAAGTATTCTGATGTGATAAAATGTAAAAATGCTTGGTTATGTATTTACCATTACAAACTGCTTGGTTTTTTGTTTTTTTCGTTGTTTTTTTTTTTGTTTGTTTTTTTTTTTTTTTAAACTGGACAAGTACAAATTCAGCTAGTTCATTACAGAGCTGTGGACGGTTATAAGGAGTAGCAGGTTACATAAAAGAGGATATAAAGTGCTTGAGATAAAATGTTTATAAAAACCACACGACACACCGTTTTCACTAGTGGAAAGTTTCTATCCACACATATTAATTGGTAAAGGGTTACCAACTTATTTAAAATAAAATAAAAAAAAAAAGATGCACACACTACATAACTGAATGCAATCTGAAATCTGATTTTTCTTTTTCTTTTACCAAGAGCGCTTCTGCATACCCAGTGATGACTCCTAACACATAAAAACACTGGGAGTTGCCAAAAAACAAAAAAAAAAAACGGGCATTATTCACTAGGATGAACCTCATTTGGGAGTGTGTAATAATCCTTAATCATTTTGCACTTGGGGAAAAGTCTTGCGCCAACCAATTATTTTATTTTGATACTACATTTTACTGAGCATTTTACTTTAGTGGAATGGAGCTGATAGCACTATTTAACTATCCTCCCTCTGAGAGAGACTTCAAGTGCTGACTCCAGCCATACCAGGGTATATTCTACAAACAACCCAACATTATTCTACAAAGAATTCTATATTTAGTCATCTGTACTCTTAGAGTAGATTTTACAGAAGGTGTCGACATGTGCAAACACAAGGTTTGATTAATTGCAAAAATGTGAATATTCTCCATGGCAAAAGAAGATTAAATCGAGTGGTTATAACAAGATTTTCATCCCTGTTTCAATGCCATTTAAATCTCCCGTTTTAACTTCCGCTCCACATTATAAAATCATGATAACACAAGTCACAGCTTCTCCTAAACGTGAAGTGAAAGTGTTCAGTTTACACACACACAAAATGAGATTCAGCCTACATCTAACACTTCTGTGCAATCTGAGATTCACTCCATAGCTGTCTGTTTTATCTCCTCAAAGTAGTCTGGTCTTACAAACCACTCTGCATCAAGTTCCCCTTTTGCCGACACTCTTTATCCCTTTCTGGTTTCTCCACTAAAACCTGGCAGATTTTTTTGTAAATCGCTACCATCTCTTAGGCTCACATTTTAAAACAACAAAACACTGCATTTTTGAGACTAATGGATAAAGCAGTTATTACAGGCCTCTCTGATCCTGCAAGAGGGGTAATAACAAGGGAGGATCAATTCAAGGAAGGAGATTCTAATTAATGATAAATATGTTATAAATACAATGTTATATGAGCTTGGGATTTTAGTAAAAGGGCATTTAGTTTTTAAATATTTTAGATTTTCTAAATTTCTTGACATTGGCACAAAAAAACCCAAAACAAACAAAGCCATCGCCTTGGTGTTTGTCGATTTCAGGAAGTGTAACTTTCAGCTACATATCATTTACCCTCCTCAGTGCCCAAATGGTCCAAACATTTTTCACTGCTTCTGAAGGCTTTCTAGTAGATCCTCAATTTTATCCATGCTAGATGTTGCAGATATATTTGCCTGCAACTGATTCTGTAAGCTGCTCTGTATCTGTGTCTGTAGATTGGTCTGCATTGGAGTTGGGAGACTTGTTTCTATAGATGCCTGTAAATTAGATTGCAGAGCCGTTTGTGCATTTGACTGCATTGCATTCTCTAGGCTGCTCTGCATTTGTGCCTGAAGAGTGTTCTGCAAATTGCTGTGCATGGTGGAGGCAACTTGGGGCATGGGCTGATCCAACAGTGGCTGCATGTGACTGGAATTCTGGGCCTGGCTCTGTGCTGGCAGGGTGGGTCCAGAAGAATTCAGCAGCTGCGATGAATCTGGAATGCAGTGAAATGGTAATATATCCGTTGTGTTAAGTGATATATCATTGTGGAATAAGAGACACTCAAAATAACTTTGCAGAAAACTAAAAATTAGTGGAAATAGCATAGAAGGGCTTTAAAAGGCTTAGGGGTGACAATAAAAAGCTTGGAGGGTGAAAAAGGCATTATTTAAAAGATTAATAAAGCCAAAATCTTACCATTCTGGATGCCAAATACAAACAGGTTGGTCTGTCCTTGTGGAGCCACACTGCCACCCACTGTTGTCTGAAAAAGCTGCTCTGGGGGCTGTTGACCTGGGCTGGCCACCACACCTACACCACCCTGGACTACAAAGATGGTTGCAGCTGGGGCTGCAGCCTGGTTGTTCAGCTCTTGTGAGCCAATAGTGCTCTGCAAGCTGGATAGAGATGTCTGTGGTATGAACAGCTTTACAGGCTGACTGCCTGGGACTTGGCTGGAGCTTGGAGTCACCTGCATTGGCTGCTGTTCCTGGAATAAACTTTGTTGTTGGTTCTCACTGGATGTTGGGTTGTTCCCTGGGGAGCTCTGGTCTTGAAAGGACATAGGCTCTGTTGAGTCTGTCTGGGAGATTCCAACACTGATACTCCCTAGGGGGGCAGGACCTTGAGTTTGAGTGCTGAAGAGAATAGCCTGTGGGTTCAGATCTGTGGTGCAAAGAAGCAATCCTGTTTGTTGTGGTTGTGAGATTTGGTTTTGTGGAACAGGGTTTGCCTGTGAAGGGTTTGGAATAGTCTGGAATAAAGAACCTTGTTGGCCCAATGGAAGCTGTGGAGTCTGCTGTTGGTTCTGTTGTGGTGATTGCTGCTGCTCCATCGGGGTACTCTGATGCTGCATCTGGGAAAGTTGGGCTGAGGGTTGGTTCTGAAACATTGAAACTGACTGCGGCTGGTTAGTAGATGTCTCCATGGATGAGATAAATGCTAGTTGCTGCGGCTGTTGGGGCTGAGGGTTTGAGGACAGGTACAGAGCTGACCCTGTGGGCTGCTGCTCTGAGCTGAGACCGCCACTAGTAAGAACAGTCAGTGTATTCTGGAGCAGGGCAGCCTGGACCTGCTGTTGGGAGCCCTGCGGCTCAGCCAGGGGCCTTGGTGATTGAAAGAGTTGTTGTGGGGGAGATGTGTGGGAGGGAGGTTGTGTTGGGAAACTGGTCTGGATGGTAAGGAGCTCCCCAGTCTGCTGCAGGAGGGAGACTGGTTGCTGTGCTTGGGTGGAGGAGTGCATTTGGGGTTGTAGCAACTCAGCTTGTAGCTGCTTCTGCAAATTCTCTAAGACCTGCTGTTCTTGCAGTTGTTGTTGTTGTTGCTGTTGTAGGCTGCTCAATGCTTGATTTTGCTGCTGTTGTTGTTGCTGTTGTAGTTGATGTTGTTGTAAATTGGTAAGAATTTGATTTTGTTGTTGCTGATCTTGAAGCTGGATGTTGTTAAGGACTTGTTGCTGATTTTGTTGGAGCTGCTGTTGCTGCTGTTGAATATTCTCCATTAATTGCTGTTGCTGCAGTTGCTGTTGGTCCTGTGGTTGCAGTATAAGCTGCTGTTGGATCTGCATGTTGCTAAGGACTTGCTGCTGTTGCTGCTGCTGTTGCTGAAGGTTTTCAAGGATTTGTTGTTGTTGCTGCAGCTGTTGATGTTGAAATTGCTGCTGTATTTGTTGCTGTTGCTGCTGCTGCTGTATCTGAAGCTGTTGCTGTGGTGACAGGGAATTATCTGCGGTTCCTAACCTAAGGCTATTCATGTTCTCCTGGACATGCTGTTGAAGGGAATCTGCAGAGGGCGTGGGGCTATAAAGGACGGAGTTAAGCTGCTGCTGTGCTACAGCTGCCTCCAACACCTGCTGGAGTGTGGTGTTACCTCCAGCCTGGAGTTCTCTTACTGCTCTTTCAAGTTGGGTCACCCCTTCCTGTGGAAACAGGGCAACTGGTGACTGTTGCTGCTGTTGCTGAGAAGAAGCTGCTATTTGGGGCATGGCCACAACCATAATCCTTCCACTATTATCAGAACTCTCAGGAGACAAGCTTTCCTGAGGGTCTCTTAGGAACTGCTGAGGGACTTCTGGTGTTACAGGAGGGATTGTGGTATCTCCCGACACTGGAAATGAGGTTGTGGAGGCAATGTCTTGCTTTTGTATGTTGCTAAGAGAATCTAGACTAGGGAAGACAGGGGGTGCCTGGGGAAGATCCACATCTTCAGGCTGTAGGGGCATTGGGCTCTGAAAAGACTCTCCAGTTGAATGTGCACTAGAGCTGAGATCCAGGGTCTGCTGCACTGAGATCAGAGGTTCAGGGGTTGGCTAAAAGATGAGAGAAAGCAAAGGGGTTACTAAATGCAATTCTGATGTAGATATTATGATTTATCCCTACTGAAGCCAGTCATGATGATCTTACTTTGAAGACATCTGTGGGTTGTGGATTGCTAGACACTTCCATAGGTGTGTCCTCTTGTCGCTTGGAAGGCTGGCCAGAGCAGTCGGTTTGCTCCGAGGATATAGATTTGATCTGGCCATCAAAAATGCAGGTTTTGACCAGGCTCGGCCCTTCCGTTTTTACTGTTTGGACATTTGAGTTATCGGCTGGGGGCAAGAGTGTAAACATAAGATAGCTGCAAGTTTATGACAAAACATATCTGAAATTTGTGCATTGAAATTGAAGTAAGGGACAAAACAAAACAAAAACCTAAGATAAACAATCAGTTGTATGATTGTACACAAAGACATGACAGCTGAGAGGCATCTAACATTAAACAAACGGCAAACAGAATTCACATTTGGTCCAAACTGTCAGCTATTTGATTACAAACACAAACTATAAGATTGGTGATTTTGACTGGTGTGAAGAATCAAAGTGTAGTGAATTCTCCTACGCAGTATAAATCAAACCTGCCATGTGGACCTGAGGTTACATCACACTCTGACATGTATTCCTCATATATCTCAGCACTAAGGTCCTTTGGGAGTGGAAGAGCTGTGGTCTTTTTCCTTTTTTCCCCCCATAAGTTTTGATCTGTCCTCAGGTCATGCCGGTGACTTTTCAGAAGCGGAGTGTTTGAAAGCGCTTTCTGCTTGGCTGGATTTGTGAGAAAATGAGTTTACCCAAACGTTTTGAGATAATACCATAAAGTTTTACTGCTTCTGAGCTGAACCTCACCTCCTACATGGTTGAAATCTCTTCTAAAACCCTCTGAACCGTTTACCCACAGCCCCCACAGGTTAATGTAATGTCCATGTACAAGTTGGAGCTCGCTCGTGTTGTTTCATTGTGAAAATTCACAGGATTCACTCTGTCACGCTCCTGTCCGACTTCCTGCCAGCTTCAATCTGCTGAGTGTAAATTGACATGCTGCAGCGTATTTTCTGTGGAACTAGAGTGGAAGGTCCCTCCTGGGATGCCCCTAAACTGCTTCACATCCCCTCTGGTGGGACCACACTCATTGCCTGGACTGGCCACAGTTCACAGCGGTCAATCTAGTCAGTAAACTATGTTTAATGACACAGTAAATTATGTTTACCGACAAAACTCGCTCCCTCTTTACAATAAAAATACTTTGACTTTCATTCTCTTGTAAATAATTCACACCTTTCCACTCTTCATCCATAAAAGATATTTCCTTCAAAAGGGCAATACAAGGCCCATTTCAGGATTCTTAACTGATTAACCTTTACCTTTACAGACCACCTTCCTGTGGGGGGTAAACAACTACATACGATAAACCCAATCATCTCTGCGGTCACCGTTAGTATAAATGTTTTAAAATCCTATTCTTACAACACCAAAAGTGGCAGCAAAGCTTGAAAGTGCAAAGTATGCACAGAATTAAACAAAGTGAAGCTCTCACCCAGTTGCTCAGTTAAATCAAGAGGGGAGATTTTTCTGTGTTGGCCAAGCACTCAGGGAATCGCTCGGACTTTAAGGTTATGTTCAATCCCAGAAGTGGCTGAAGATGATTTATTCAGCCCGCCCAACTTTATCCTCACCTACAAATTTAAGTCCATGCTGAAGATTGTAACAACTTTGCTTCTGCTTTTCCTTTACTTGTAATAGCAAATTCTCATCAGAAGTTATAATTTACTTATAAATAGCTTATAGTGTTTTACCAGTAGTTTGTCTAATATTTCATATCCACACCAGGAAATCTAGTTTCTTTGAATGCATTTCTGTCAGAAGTTGGAAACTGAGATCCTATTTGTTAAGAAACACATCATTAGTAACACTAGAAGCCACCATTACAAAAGGAAGAAAAAAAAAAAAACTAACCATCCATGGCCAAACTGCTGCAGACAAGGGTAATCTTAATTATTTCAGAATAAAATTGCCATGGGAAAATTTTTTAAACCAGTCTGTTGTTTAGTAGTGTTTTCAAAGTTTACTGTGCGAGTTTCTCAGAATAGGCGTACGCTCGCTCATATAGTGATGACATGCTTTAAGGGCAACTGTAACTTGAGTCCAAATGCACATTTGCATAAAAGCACAAACCCTATATATCAATCTCAGTAAAGGCGCAGCCCGCAGAGGAAATTTGCTGCTACGAACAAAGATGAAACAGGAAAAAGGAGTTGTGGAACTGTTGTATGTTGATCAAAGCAAGTCACAGACATATCTGTATGACCTCAGAAACAGTATCCACTTGTGGGGAAAAAAGGCCCGATATGCCTCTTTTAAGTTTCTGTTATGCATCACTGACTCTGGCTGACTTCAGCAATACTTAAACCTACAATCCGCTAGGACCCATGAAGAGTTGAAATAAGAACAAATAAGAACAAATCTGTATCCTCGTCTAGAGGGCACCATAGATGTAATGGCTTTGGGCCACAGTTGAAAGAAGAAAATGATGAACATTGCATTTTATATGGATGACCTTTTTCTGTACCTGTGTCAGGCGTATAAGTGAAGGGTTGGGCGTCATGTGATCTACCAGCATTGGTCATCACAAAGATTCCCACAGACACAGGAGAAGAGATGGACTGGCTGTGGAATGGAGGGACTGTCGCTATCAAATGGTTCTGAAAAACATGAATGATTGCATGAAACGCTATTGAAAGCAAGTAGCGAAAATCAGTCCGATGCACTGCATTATACTTTACATTGCCCTAAGACTGATGAGAAAACAAATTCACTTACCTGATGGAAAAGGTCCATGTCAATCTTTGCCTCGGCTTGCCAGGAATTATCGTCTACAAAGTCAACAGTGAGTATTTTTTAATTTCTAACATGCACCAGAAGTTTACAGAAACACACAAATGAACAATGAGAAACAAGCTGTCTGCTGCACCTGCAATGTTCTCCTGAAATATAACTTTAGTTCCTTTTAGGAAGTTCTTCCCAATGATAAAAACCTCCTCTCCTCCTCTAACCGAGCAGCTGTGAAGACTCTTCTTCAGGATCTCTGGAAGTCCAGCTGGTTGGGCTGAAGAATGAAGAGTGAGAATGAAAATTCACTTGAAAGGTTTTACCAGACTAAGTTCTCTGGTCGTGGTGCTAAATGTCATAAAAACTAAACACCACAAATAACTTAAAATAAAACATTTCCCATAATTTTGGCCCTGAAGGCGATGTGAATACTGAATGTTCTGTTGTCTCATTGTTTGTTAACGTATTTACTCACTGCAGAGGATGGGTGATGAGGCGACCTGTAAAATAAGCACTGATCCGTCAGGTTGGGGGATGTTTACCCTGAAGGCCAACCTGGCACGTGTACTCTTTTTCTTGGATCCTGCCACACCAATACGGGCTTCAACATCTGCATTACGCAACTTTAAAATTCCTACACAGTCTACCCTGCAGAAACAACACAGGAAGAGGAAATAAATACTCCATACTTCCATACATCATTGCTGCAGGAATATTAATTAATCTTAAATTGTCTACAAAACAAACAAACAAACAAAAAAAAAACAGTTCTTACGCAAGTGTCATGTCACTACTGGGCTCCAGAGGAATCTCTATAACTGTGGTGCCCTCTATGTCTACCTCCTTGCAGGCAGTGGTGTTACGTCCCGTCACTCTGCACGCCTGGTAGAAACCGTGAGGCTTCACTCTGCCTGCATCATTTGCTACGAACACCTGCAACACGACTGGTTCACTAATGCCTTCCACCTGCAGACGGAACGTATAGAGAGGATGATGAGGAGGAATTGCAACTGCACCACAGATATTGAACTTTGAGTGTCCATTCAATGTGTATAGTGAAGATTCCTCTGTCACCTGATGATGCTGCATCTGATCTCTGTCTCTTGCTACACTTCCAGGTTTCCAATAGTTTGTTGGCAAATTTTGATTTAACTTTTTCTTTTGTTTGTTCTCAAGTCATACTGGAACGACAATTTCCCTTTGAGAATGAATATTTTATTCAATTGATATTAAAAAAATGATGTAAATGATGAGCCACTGAGGTAGCAGTGGGCCAAAAGTCATCTAGATAAACATTACAACTCCACTCCCTACGGAAATTTGTTAGCAACAGTTTTAAAATGTTGTTGTTGCCCACAAAATATACAGTATATACCTCTCCATGCATACAAGACCCTAACGAGCGGATTACTCTTTAGAAGCTTTCTGAAGTTGTTCAGATATGTGGTTATTGGTCTTGGTTTATTTGAAGACCTTCAATATGTGATATTTTTCTCCTGTTTTGAAAAATAGTGGCCCTAGTGGTCAAACCTTGACAGTGGGGAATCCCTGTTGTGTGCGATCTTTAACAGATCCTCTGCTACCCTCGGTCAAATAGCGGGCTCTGTGCTGGGTCTCTGGCTGCACCAGGATCTTTAGCTCCTTTCCATCACTCCTCTGGGGGAACTGAGCAGACAGTGATCCTCCTTTCACTGCAGTATTTGGCTCAATGGAGCTGTAAGGCAGCCAAAAAAAAAAAAAAAAAAAGACAATGACATGAGTCCAACTTCTAGAAATGCTTTAACTGTATTCCTACGAGGTACTCTGAATTTAAGCAACAGTGACAAAGGTCCAACTTGCCTGCTCTTGTCTGTGCCTAGTTGAGATAGGACAAAATGAGGCGCCTTGGCGCTGTCGGCATCAAACACATCCATGCTGTCTTCTGGAGGGGTAGGCTTGGGGCCAGGCCGCTGGCGAGGGGTGCGTTTTCTAGATTTGCGTGGCACCTCTGTGTTGTCATTGTAGGAGATGGAGCTGACCAAGCTGAAGTTGGAGACAGAATCATCAGCCCACATACTGCTGCTATGCTCTGAGTCTGGACCTGGTGCACCAGATAAGGTTGGCTCCTCTTGGCAAGACATTTGGCTGTCATCAAATAGGTCCTCAGGTGGTGGAGATATGCTCAATACAGTCCTTCGTTTTGATGGGGTGTTCTGATGCTGCGGCACAGCTAGCCCTGACAGCACTCCTGACCCTATGTCTCCTGCTGTGGTATTTGCTCCATTGTTTCCTCCACCTGGGGCAGCTCCAACAGCCTCCATACCTTGCATCTCTGAAGCTCCAGCTCCATCCCCTCCAGTGGAGTGGAGATGCTGAGCAAATGTGAGATGGTCTGAGGATGAGGTAGAGGGACCACTGGATAGTACTCCCATGGCCACGGAAGAAGAGGCAGAAGGGCTGGAGGTGGAAGAGGTGGCATCTGTAGTAGCATACACAGATAAAGTTAGGACAGATGTTCAGCACAGAGCAGGCTAGCAGTCCCATTCAAGCAGCTCAGCTGAATTTGTGCATGATTTGTATTGATTATCCCTCTTCCCAACTCTAATTTCAACAAACTGTTGTGGGTTATATGCTCTCACTGTGCATGCGAGAGCTGGTCAAGCATTGATCAAATAATCTGAAGTTAAAGCTGAGAAGGGTACTATAGGTCCCACATTGTTTGAATTCCTAAAAAATCCTCTCAATTAAAAAAATCAATATGACAAGACTGGCATGCTTTGTTTACAAAAACAAAAGCAAGCTACAAATTGTTACATACACATTGCCAGAAAGAAATATAACAACATTTGGTTTAAGTTTCTTGTACAGCCAAATTTGCAAGCTGATAATGTTGCGCCAAAATAAATTTGCCAGGGTTACATTACAGTTTGTGCAATGTGCATTCATTAGAAAACAGTAGTTTGCGCATGCCAATTGGAAGATTTGGTTGGGACTGAGCGTAGCCATGGAGACAGAATAAACAAGCCTCTGACCTATGGAGCAGTGAACTGCAGACCATTTTATATGCAGACACTCCCTGCCTCAGAGGGAACTTCCTGCAATAAAAACGAGACAGCCAATGAGCAACAAGAGAGCTGATCATTCAAGACTCAACTTCTGTCAATCAGTAAATTGGATGAGTTAATATACTGAAGTAAGGAGTAACTTTTGAAGTTTATCATTTATAGACACTTCAAAGCATGTATATTTGGTTAAAGATAATCTGAAGGACATTACAATAGTCATGCTTTTTGATCAGCACTGCTTAGGGCCAGCTGGGTCAGACAGGACAGTGAAAATCAAGCGCTCCCTCCAACTTGACTGTTGACTAGCTACTTTGCTTTTTAGATGAAACTCTAGAAAGATGATCTCTCACAGTTATAGCTGATGTTGGCTGCCCTAAACCATGATCTAAGATCAGACCATATGTAATTTTGTTTGCTAGATCATATTTAAAAAGACAGTCAACTGACTGCTGGGGGCAACTTCACAGTTTCATTAAGACAGAACCATTATAGTTACTGAAAATGTCAGCTGCTTAGAAAAATGGCAATTTACAATTTAGCTATACGAATATCCTATCATTTCACAAGTGCATATTGTATGAAGTGTAAAAAAAAAAACTGCATTAGCTCTTTCTGCTTTAGAAATTAAGCCATGAAAATGTTTAACTACACTGACGCTATCAGAAATTCTGTCATTCAAAAAATGCACAGCACCTCAAAGAGCTTTTTTTTTTTTTTCTTTTTGGAAATGTAGGAGTCAATTACACAGAAAAATATATGTTTCAATCACAATCCATCCATCCATCCATGCAGAATTTACAGCGTACATAATTTCATAATGTAAGAAATGTCTGAGATGACTGGTTAAGGCAAAGGGCAGAATCGGCATCAGTAATTCTGATAACACTGCATCTCTCAAGCACAATCAACCCAATAAAGATTTCTTACTGCCTAAAAAGCCAGGTGCCATAAAATTTTAAGCTCAAGCATCAAAAGGTGCAGCTGGAAAAGAAAAAAAAAAGTTGAAAGGATATGTTAGCATGCAGTTAATGAAAACTAGCGTTTGTTTTTTTTTTTTGGTTTTTTTTTGAGCAGTTAACAAAAAAGAAATCAAAGAGAGTATTGACTGTAGTCAGTACCACTACCATAGTACAAGTAACCCAAAGGCCTGAGTTTAGAAGTTTCACATAAAAAGCATCAACTTTCAAACTAAACCCCCTAAGTCCTTTCCTGTGACAAGATACTGGTACTTGTAGTTCCACTTTGATTGAATATTAAAACTCAAATACAGACAGTCAAGGTTAGCACTGCCTCTTCCCTAGCTTGACACATTTGTTGTTAATTGGGGTGGTGGGTGGACGAGGAACACCATTAGGACAGACCGCCGCAAAAAAACAGTTTTGAAAATGATAGGCACTCTAAAAGAAAAAGGACGCCATCTGTAGTGAAATTCAACCAGACTCTCTCATGTGAGGAAGCAGGAAACCAAACAACAGTAAAAACTTTGACAGCGTTATAACCTCTGCGCATGTAGGGGGACCCGCTGAGTTAAAAATGCCAAAAGTTCCTTGGTGCTGCCTCAACTGTTGTCACAACCAAAACCCAGTCCACAGCCACCAGTATAGAAAGCCAATGAAGCTAGTTTTTGTCCACAGGCACAGACTAATAGCTTTGAGCCAGGCAAGATGGGTTTCCCTTTCGCTTCAGAGCTCCTGCATCTTGCCAAGACTCCTGCTGCTTTGGAGGGCAAAAGGTCTTGTGCTGTTGCTAAGATTGTTACACATTAATGATATATAAGAGATGACAACACAAGCAAAAGTTTGAGCTGTAAAACAAAGAAGGAAATGCATTAATATCAATACTATTGATCGCCATAAGGGGCTAGTTGTGACATTTCTGGGTCCATAAAACGTACATATTAAAAAGCACCTGCTCTTAATATGAAGGTTTTCTGTCATCTGCTGATGCTGCATGTTAAGTTAATATTTTTTTTATTTTTGTTATGGAGTCATCTAATAAATTTACTCATAAGTGTGCTGTGTGTCATGGGGACCTCCCAGTTCCACCATTTTGTTCAAATATGATAATATGCTTAACTAGTGGCTTCAACACAACGGATGACGTCATTGGCTCCTTCTACTTCTTCAATAAAGTCTGTGATGCTCCATTTATGGACATTACCAGGTAGTGACAGAGTCAAAGGCGCTGAGAGGCTCGTGTCATGTATTAAAAGGAAATTTTGTTTTTCTATAATACTCTACAATAATGGGGGAAAACTGACAGTCCCAAAATACATTCAAATTCAACTCAAGTACAAATGTATATTAAACAAAAAGGGGCATAAAGCTGCTGTCACCTATCATTTAGTATCACTGTAGCCTTGTGGAACAAAAGACATCTAATATATGCTTTTAAAATATAATAACCACATATCATCATGCCAATAGGATCAAAAAGAAAATTCCATACTGGTGTTTAAAAATCGCATTTAGTTCAAAAATATTGCTAAAGAAAATCATGAAAAGGTAAAGTTGCCCCTAGACACTCATACAAGGCCATATTTGTTTCTTTGCCCCTGCTGACTCGGGGGAATGATTCGTTGTCGGGAAACTGATCCCAGATCATGGTTTTCATATGCTGAGCAGGTAGCTCACCTGAAGCCAAGGCTGCAGAGGGGGGAGGTCCCGCCTCTCCCCCACTCTTTTGGCTCATGGTGGGCGGGTCTGTTTGGCTGGACGACGGCTGGAGCTGGAGCTCTTTGGGGAGGAGGTCATATACTGACTCTGCCATAAAGAGTGATCAAGAGAAGATGCATTAGTTTCTGAAAGGAGGAATAAATCACACTTTTTATTACATGACCACATAACTGAAAAGAACTCTGAATTAAAAAAAAACAAAAAAAACAGTATTCTTCTTGATTGGAAATATAGTGACGCTGTTCCTCTCATTAGCTTGGGAGCAATAAATTGTTTAATGATCGAAGATTTTCAAAAGGGAACACAATGATGCCTGCCTCTGCTGTAAGTTAACCCAAACAATTAAATCCCCAAGCAAAGTGCATCTTACCATGCTGACAGCAGGACCTCAAAGTGTGTGAAAAGCAGCTTTCATCAGCCTAAAATTTAAGCTCCCGCTCAGTTGCTGTGTCGACTGTTAATTTCACTTTCACTTACAAAATTTTGGTCGCAATATCAGCACGGCCACTATAATCTCATTCAGACAGGTTGTCTCCTTACTCGCTTTTTTCCAAAAATAAATGGAATTAATTCTAGGAAATAAATTCTGCAGCTGACACAAATTACAACTCAGGGCATCTTATGATGAACTTAATTAACCTCCCAGAAAGTGTGGTGCAATAAACCCCCAAGAGATATAACAATATTTGATGGTAACATAATTCCAAGAAGAAATATCCAACTGCTGCATTGACACAGAAATAAACTCCATTTGATGGCAGATATACTCATAAGTAGGTAGTGTGGTTGCTAAGAAACTGGCACCTAACAACACCATGAAATGGATATTTCAACTGTGCACTGGCAGCAACAGGCCTCTGTAGTAGTCATTTGACACTTGGCATCAGCAGAATGATGAAGCTGACGGGACACATGATCTCACACTTTTACAACGTCAGTGATGCAGTTGAGTCGGCAACAACACGTCTGAGTTCACATAAAGCCACATGGTACGCCATTTTAATAGTCACTATAAAGAAAAAAGGAAATGTTTGGAATTGAAGTCATATTGCATCATATATTCAGACCTGACTTTTCCTGGTAATCGTTGCAGTAAATTCCATTAAAACTGTGCGGGAAAAGCACCAAAGATAATGAAGTTTCAAGAGAGGGAGAGAGAAAAACCAAGAAAAAAAGAAACACACCAGATATGACTATAATGATTATTAAGACATCTTGCAGGGGATAGCGTTCTCAGTACAAATGAAAGGTGATGTATTTAATTTATATTTAAATTCTAGTTAAAACAACACAATAGTGCAATATTAACAAACCTAGAATGACAATGTGCAACAAAAAAAATGAATTATGGATAACTGTTTAATTATATAAACTTCAATGTGGTCTTGACAAAACTAAAAAAAAAAAAGCAGAGTGTACTTGATCCTCTCTATACCTCCCTATCTGTGTGTAGTGTTCACGGTGTTAACAAAGCAAGTCTTTGTCGATGGTTGAATTACAGACTGACTGACAGCCCGACATGACCTCAGTCTTAACCAAAACCCTTTTCACACAAGAGTCGCATGTATGACGCAAGTCTACTGGGTGCAGGAACACAACGAGGAAACTATTTGTTAGCAGTCAGACAAACAAATGCAATTTTTGTTAGAACTGTACATGTGCAACGGCAGAAACATGACATAATCCTGCCAAACAACAGAAAGTCATCACATGATTAATAATCAAATAGGACTGGTCCTCCCATCACTGAGGTCAGGGGGAGGAACAAATGACATGACTGACCTGAACAAACTGGAAAAAAAACACGTCACTCTGGTGTGTTAACTAATGCAGCACAAACAAAATCTTAATTTCAACATTTAATTAGAAATGTTTTTTTTTGTTGTCGTTGTTGGTCAAGTTTCTATACAAAAACACAAACTGTATGTAATTTAAGTCATCATGGGTATTCATCAGGACACAAGCCATTTATTGATTGAGCAGCACAGTCAAATCTTTCGTCAACAGAAACAGCTCAAATGCAAGTACTCAGATTACTCACATGATTACAATCAATCACGAATACGTGACTGATAACTTCAGATAAAAGTTGTGTGATGTGAAACCAACACCACAGTGATTCTAGATCCAAGGTAATTTAAAATGTCAAAAACAAGTGAAGTTGACGTCAGCCTGAGCTTAATTGCAGAGTTTGTCATGTTTGGTTACACACCATGTTGGGATCCCTCTTACTATGACGCTGTGTTTTGTATACAGATGTCCTGCTCACTAAGTTTCAAGAAAGTGTTTCCGTATACATACTATGTGACTAGTCTATTAAATTCTGTCCATCTCCATTCCACAAGACAAAATATTAAGCATACTGGCAACTACAATACAGGCTATTACCAATACAGCCACTTAAAATTAGGACATTGGTGAGTCAACAAATAACAATGCAAAGCTAAGTTTTACTTAATCACTTTACAACTTAAATCAGTCCCAGATGCCTGTGATCTGTGGGCCCTCAGGGGAAACAGACATGATTCTGAAATAGAAGACACAAGAAGGGCAACAGTTCATCAGGACTGTACAATTTTGTTGTGGTTAAGAGAGCGTTGAGCTAAAAGTCAACTCTGTTTATCAGTCGATCTACGTTTCAACCCTAACCTATGCTCATGAAATCTGGGTTGGAACTGAAAGAATGAGATCATGAATACAAGCGGCTGAAATGAGCTTCCGTTGTGGGATTGCTTCACTCTCCTTCAGATATAGAGAGAGGTTCAGTCATCAGAGCTACTTGGAGAAGAGCTGTTGCTCTTAAACACAACAAGGAGCTAATTGAGGTGGTTCAGGCATTCGGTTAGGATGCCTGCTGTTGGTCAGGTATTTCTTGGCCAACCTGGGAACACCTTGGTGTCCTCCTAGAAGAGGACAGGTCTTGGCTTCTCTGCGTAGGCTGCTGACTGTGTTACCTGAACTTGAATAAGTGGAAGTTAGTGGATGGATGTATACAAAGCCAAACGCAATGAAAGCTTATGGAATGTTAGACCACGATTGTAGGAAGAGTCTAGTTAATTGTAGTGCAGATCTGTATAACATGATGCTGGCTGAAGCTGGTAAGACAACATCATTATCCACAGCGAAATGAGTCCTGTACCAACATGGCTGAAAACCACCCAGCGTGGAAGAATTCATGACTCCAGAAACAATGCTTAAAAAAAAAAAAAAAAAAGCCAGATTACAGTTGCAAATGCACAGAGATTTAGACCTTCACTTTTGGATGTCCTGTGGTCTGATGAAAATAAAACTGAACTGTGGGAAGCTTGCAAACCTGAGAACACCATCCTAACTCTGAAGTACGGGGGTGGCAGTATTATGCTGTGGGTTTTTTTTGATTCAGGAGGGACTGGTGCATTTCACGAAATAGATGGCATCAGGAGGAGACGACGTTATGCTGAAATATTGAAGCAGCATCTCAAGACATCAGCCAAGAAGTTCAAGCCTGGGTGCAAATGGCTCTTCCAAGTGGACAATGACCTTAAACACACCACCAAATTAGTTACAAAGTGGTTTAAGGACATCAAGGTCAATAGTATGGCATGACCATCACAATCTCCTCTAGAAAATTTGTGGGCAGAGCTGTGCATCAGCAAGATTGCCAACAAACCTGACTGATACATACTTGTTTTCGACACATCATCTGGGCTGAATTTTTTTCTTGTGCGGGTTTCTGACAAATGTTGTGCGATTGGTCAGAAATATGGAGTTGGCGTGGTTAATACAGAAACGGGAAGTGCGGCTGGTGTTGCCAATTTGGTGACTTTCTCGCTAAATCTGGTGACTTTTCAAATCCTCTTGGTGACTTTTTTTTGTCAAAAGTGATTAGTGACAAACTTAGCGACTTTTTCTGGTGTTATTGGAGACTCTACTGCGAAAGCAGGTATCGCTGTACTGTCCTCCATGAGCAGCGGGTGCTGCCGTGAGCCCCATCCCATCCCAGAGTACTCTCAGGCAGTTAGTCTCCAGCTGCAGTCAGACGGGAGCTCCGCACCACCGCGTCAAGACTGAAAATTAACAGCACTTGCTTCCAGTGCAGGGTTTAAATGTGTTTCTTCCCATCTATCGAAAAATCTATCCGTTTTTGGACTGTGTGAAAAAAAAACCCCTGTAATACCTAGAGAAAACCCATGCATCCATTATAAAAAAGAAAAAACAACAAAACCAACGATTATATTGAATCTTCTTTAACACATTAACAAATGCACATAAATTACTTCTGTCTTGTATCTAACTGCAAAATTCAAATTAGACCAAGCGCTTTAAGTTTACTCTTAGAGTCCAGTCCAGAAAGTGAGCAGTATGTAAAATATATGATATAAAAACTTGGGATGCACCGATCCAATATTAGGATTGGATATCTGTCCCAATAATAACAGAAAATGCGGACTGGTTATCAGAAAATTAAATTAATCCCTCAGCTGATCTGTTCACTTTAAATTTGTTGCTGACGCATGTCGAAGATGTTATTTCTATGTATATTTAATTTCAGCTGCTGCATCACAAGTTTGATTATATTGTATATGCAATTAGAATGTGCAAAATTACCTTATTACATTTATAGCAGTGTTATTTTGTCACATTTTATTTAAGAAAATTATTTTGGACAGAAATTCAAGCCTAATGCCTTTAGTTAACTCCACATCGTAAGGTATATAGATCTTTAATTCAACAACAGCACTTAACCAATACTGTATTATTGAAACGCTCTTATTTTGACAAGAATAATAGGGTTACAAAACAGCCCTGCACCGTCATCTCTTAAACACTGATGGTGTAATGTTTAAAAGTTGTGGTTTGCTGAATCAACAACCAACAAAAAGACATTTAGTTTCCACGAATTGTTGAAGTACTTAAAACCAATCGCATGCACACATTTACATCTGCTCAAAGAACTGAGTACATGAACAACGAGATACACAATACAAGGAGAGTAAACGGTCAAGTGTTTTAGATACTCTGATACAATACGTTTGGGACTTAGCTGAGCTTTCATTTAATCTCTAGTCACCAATATGAAAAGCTTTGATACAAGTATCACTAAAGTCCTTTAATCTTTATCTGATTTTGTGTACAGAACAGAGATGTATGTAGTTCCTTTTCAACCTCACATTAAAGTAACTTGTTTTGGCATTCCCCTTTTTAGGGGTCACCAAAAGGGATCATCACGTTCTACATATCGATTTGGCATAGGTTGTATGTCGAATGCCCTTCCTGAGACAACCTTCCCATTTATCCGGGCTGGGGACCAACACTATGAGAACACTGGCTTATTACGCCTTAGTGGCTGAGGCAATGGAGGCTATGTGGGGTTCCATATCCTGCCCAAGGACACCTGGCCATGTGACAGGGCTATGATCGATTCAGCAACGTTCCAGTTGGAGGGCCACAAATCTTTCTACGGCACACCCACTAAACATTTCTGTTGTGTACGTCGGAAAAGAAAAATTTTGCCTCACCTTAGAAGAGGCCCCACTGTGACACGTCGACCGTCAACCTAACAGAACCAGTCCTTTGCAAGAGTAACTTGATGAGTGAAAAATAAAAGCTCTTACTGAATTTAAAATGAATAAACACTTGAACAGTTTTGGTGTTGTGTTAAAATTCATTGCCAAAGCCAAAAAGCAAAATTATTTGCACAACACTTGTCGGCCAGGCGGAGGTCTGACTTTAACCTACATTGAGAACAATTATATTACATCATCCGATAGTTATGCTCTGCTCACATTACACATGCCTTAGAGGTTCTGCCAAGTGACAAGGGCACCAGTCCATTTCTATTCTTTGCAGCTGGCTTGTGGCAACAATTGGGGATGATAGATGAATAGATATTTCATGAAGACTAGATTTTAGCTGCAAATAAAGGCAATATGCGGCAAAAGAATTTATCTTGGTGCCAAATAATAGCTGCTTTAGTAACACTTTCAATGTATAATATGCTCAAGCCAGAGTACAGACAAAAGAGCTATTCATTGCAGGCAAGCCACAAAGAATTCCATTTTTGGCTCTTTAAATCGAAATTATTTCAAGAAACGGCTGAATGCTGCATTTCTCTCTCTGGTAGTCAGATGGTGCACATCAGATCAACAAACAAGTTTAGATTTTCATGTACAACAATTTTTAGGGATTACAGGCCGAAAACAAAAACAACTGAGACCATTCTCTGGATGAAAATCCCTTGTTGATGCCAGAGGAGAACAGCCAGACTGGTCTGAAATGATAGAAAAGGCAGCAGTAACTAAAGTAACCTCTTGTTCCAACTAAGATATAGAAAAAAATAAAAATATTTGGACTCACAATATGTCGAACCTTGAGGCAGACGAGCTGCAGCATTCGAGGAACACAGCAGACGCTGCTTCCATCAGATAAGAGCACAAAACTGAGGCCACTTTCTTACAGGTTGTGCACAGCGATGGTCAAACACATTTGTGCCAGCTTGGCTTGTGTTAATGCAGCAGTTTTTACTAAGTGAGAAACATCCAATGATAACAGTTTGCAATATGTGTGCAAGGTGTTTTAAAAAAATATTATAATGATAATGTCAGAGGAGGCGTATGAGGTCCCTAAAAGAAAACGCGACCAAGTCTCCGTGCTGCTAAAGCGTCATGTTTGACTCTCCCTTTAGCCGTGTCTTTGATTGTGTTAATAGCACCCTTTAGGATGACCTAATATTAACTATTTTACTCAATATTGTAATTTTTTTCCAAACAAGATGTAATAACAGAGTAAAAAAATCAGGAAGTGATGCGGTATAATCTCATGCTATTCATTTCCACTGTAAATTGGTGTCAGTGTGTGTATTTCTCCTTACTCACAGCACAGCCCTGCCCCCTCCTTTCTTTCTGTATTTGTCAGCGAGTTACAGACCTGCTTAGAACTTCTCATTGTTGTCAAGTGACTGTGTCTGCAATTTAAAGTAAAATTAAATGAAATAAAAGCAACTAGCATTAAGTATAGCAATGCGCTGAACAAACCAAGAACAAATCCATTGGTTGAGCATCGCTTACATGCCAAATAGCCTCAAGCTCTCTCTCTCTCTCTCTCTTCTCTGAATCTCTCTGCTCAGTGAAATAAAATCCTCAGTTACAGTACATGCAATCACAACCAAGATCGAAAAAAAAAGACATTATCGAGTATGATTTTAATCAGTCCATGTATTTGTAGAAAGGTCTTCTGGTTTAAATGCTGTTATTTTATTGACTATTACTGATTCACTGTGCTGCATAATAAGGAGAGATTATTTCATAAGAAGATATATAATTATTGTAAGTAGTTTGGAAACAGCATCGCCACGGCTCATGTTTATTGATATACCAATGAGTCACCTACTCAGTTTTTCTCTCATTATTATGGAGCTGCCATGGGGATCACTTACGCTTTGTCATAAAGCATTAGGGTTTTGACCATTTATGTATCACAAGATTCAAATCAAAGTAAATTTCCAAATGAGAAAAAAAAGGAGCGTTGAATATTCACTTAAATATGAGCACTATCACACATCTTTCTAGAGAAAGGGATGAGCCTTCATCTATAAATAAGGATCTCATTCTCTCCATATCTGAATGTTTGCAACGCTTTACTGAAGCAGCATTTTATAAGCCTAAGATATTTTATAAAGCATCTTGAAGTGTAAACTAAACACATCTTGCCCGAGAACACTTCACCCCATGACCTGAGGAAGTGGGGACTGAACTGGTAATCATCTGACTGAAGGACAACCACTGTTCTACCTGTGTTCCAACAACCTCCAAAAATGTATTTGGTATAGTCTTGGGATTGTATTTTGTGTCATTTTTATGAAAATAGGATTTGTAAATGTCTATGTCTTATCTAAAGCTTCTCACAGATTCATTTAAAGAAAATGGCAAGAGTAATGTAAGTATTTTATAACGATGCAACATTTGTTGTGAGCTCAGGATTAATCTACTATGCATGGATGACAGAGTGATCGTGAAAGCAGTAGTGTTAAAGTCCTTAATACAATTAACATATCAAAGTCCATCTGTGACAATTCTCATGTAGTACTTGCCAAAACATGAGTGAAGATTTTGGTGTAAGTTAAACCTCAGCAGACAACTGACCATCAAATGGTTTGATATCAAACATGTGAATGAGGGCATTGGGGCTTTAGGGAGGGAAAGTCATTTTTCTTAAGAAAAACAAGGAAGATGGGCTCGCAGGTGAATGTACAACCCTTATTTATTCTACCTCATACCAGAGTTTATCCCTTCTGAAAATGCCCCGTTCTCCTAATAAATATAAGAGAAGGCTAACTGCCAGATACAGAACCTGACACATGATTCTGGTGCATTAGTTAACAGAGAGGAAATAGATCTAGACAAAAAAAAAAAAAAAAAAAAAAGAACAGTTCTGCAAACTGCATGCCCCCTCAGCCCAACTGATCACACCGTTGAATAAAACTCTTGCTCCCTGCTCGTGCAGCA